>VXAD01012870.1:258651-726622 GCA_013399195.1 Dicrurus megarhynchus
CGGGCAGTACCGGGCGCGGCCGGCGCAGCGCTGCCTCAGCTTGGCGCCAAAACCCCGGAGCGGCCGGGCCGGGCCGGGCGGGCTCCTCCGGGGCGGCGGGAGCACGGCCGGCGCCGAGCGGCGATGCCCGGCTGCCGGCAGTGTCAGCGAGCGAGCCGGCGGCTTCCCGGCTGCAGGGCGGGAAGGCGAGAGTTACGTTGGTGCTTCCTTCCAGAGCCCGGGCCGCTCACGGCTGCGCGGGCTCGTCTGGCCGGTCCCTCAGACATCTGGGGGCTGATCGGCATGATAGAGAAGAAAGTGTGGGGTGGCACGGTGAGTGCGGTGGCAGGCGAGAGTGAGCAGTCCTTCTTCAGGCAGATGAGGGGAATCCACACTTCGGTTATAAATCTTAAGGAGAAAATTGAATACGCAGACCAAACGAGCCCTCGCCAGCCAACTCAGGAAATCCTTCCGTGCAAAATGTCTTTGTAATTTAAGATTCATATTTCCAAGGGATGGGGTATGTCTGGAAAGTCAGTAGCAAAGTGGGATATATCTGTTTTGAATCTGCAGTATGTACCCTGCCTGTTCGAAGTGTAGGTGGCTATGGAATGTTTTCTAGATGCCCGTGCTGCTCAGAGAACGTGTGTGACAGCTGAAAAGATGACTTTTAACTGATCAAGACTAATTTCGGGTCTTCATCTGATTATTTTTGTTATTCAAACCAGCTAAAAGTATTATTTTTCCTAATTCTGAAAATCTCTAATGAATTTTCTTTAGAGCAAATTGAAGGCAGGAGGTCAGGACCAGTCTCCATGGAGGGACGTTTTTCTCCGTGGGGGTTGCAGAGGTATGACAGGAGCCTTGCTGGGCACAGCAGAGTGGCTGGCATGGCTTGGCAGTGGCAACGGAAAGATGCAGGAGGGTGAGGGGATGGGAAAGGGATAAGTAAGATTATGGAGAAGTATGCCAAATTCCAGCTTTATAAGGTGTGGGTGGAAAATGTACAAAGACTGAGAAGCTCTCTGGAACTTCTGGTGCAATAGCATGTGGGTAGGAAATTACTCTCCTACACTTGTATTCGTTGTCTCCCGGCAGTGTTGTCCTAGGGGAGTTAAAGCCTTGAATGTCCACAGCCTCTATGAAACCATCTTAGAAGGATTATAGTGAAAATGACTGAGAGTTGCAAGGAACACTTCGAGGATCTCAGACACTGATTTTGAAATTTAGAAGAGTGTCATCAGACCAGGCATTTAAATCTGTCTGTGAATTCAGACTTAGATGAAATGATTCTCTGCATGCTTAAGTATCGATGGATTTGGGCATTCACAATGGACAGGTGACCCTAAGGTTGTACTGATTTTAGTAAATAGATAAAGCCAGTACAAAGCATGTAATCTTTTTTCCTAATCCAAACTAAAAGGGCCATTTAGATTTGCCTTAGAATTGAAGTACTCAGACTAGCTATCAACTTTAATTTGTTGTCAATCAAATAAGATGTACTGTCAGAACTAATATACATTGAACATACATGGGTCTTCTATCCTTGTATTTGTTACATAAGGTACTTTCTTCTCAAATCCAATTACTAATATAAACCATTTGGTGTAGGTTCCTTATTATTAATACACTTGTATTAGCACAATAAGTTAGAAACAAATCCTAGAAGATTATTCTATAACTAAATATATATCAAAAACCTATATGAGCTGGTTTCAGTTTAAATAGAAAAAGAATCTAAGTAAAAGTGATGCAAGAAATAAATTTGAAGTGTCTGTTGCTAAGGTTTTTTTCATGAAGTAAACATAAAGCTAGAAAGGTTTTAGGCAGACTTCTTTTTGGGCAGAATTGAAGTATTATGGGTGTTGCATTCCAGAAATTTCACCTAAGTCTCTGAACTTCCTGGGTTTTAATATTTATTTTCAAATATTCTTTAGTTGCTATTGAAAAATCAGTGTTTTATGTATATCATTAGTGTGACCTACAATGTCATAACTTCTTGTTGTAATCCTGTAGTTACAAGATTCTTTTTCACAAACTGACACCATCTTTACTTAGAAATGTTTATACAGTGGGTTGTGAAGTAGGACTAAGAACGTAATGGTAAAGGGCTATGCTCCCACAACTTGCTTTTAGTCTAAGTTAAGGAGAAACACGGTGCAAAGCCTCTAGTATGCACTTCTACTCACTTTTATTTTTCACCAAAGAGTAAAATAAAGTCTTGCATTGTAAGGAATATGTACATTGAAAGTAGCATGTAGTTAGACATGGCAATTCAAAGATTTGACTTGAAAGTGCCCGGCAAGATTTGCTCATTCAATTAAAATTTTGTTTCATCTTATGCAAGTTCTTTGTGAATCCCCACACCGAAGTACTCTTGGTTGTGGACCGAGATCTCTCTGTCTTCTTGCAGATTTCAGATAAATAGTGAAGTTAGAATAACACAGGAAGTCTTGAAGGGCATCAGTGGAAGGTTGACTATCAAGGAGTTCACACAAGATTCCTGCTTTTACGGGTAATGGGTGATTAGTCAGCAGTATGTTAGCCAGATATGTGGTGTTTTGAACGAGTCTTGGACAAATCATATCAGCAAAGTGGTTGAGAGGAATAGGTGCTAATTATGTAATCATGGGCTGATTAGGCAATGGTCCTATCTTTTCTCAGAAGAGAAGCAGTGGGATTCTTACTTCTGCACCATTTGAAATTCTAAAGGGCTAAAACAGAGCACGTGGTTCTGATACCACACCCAATTAAGGGAGGTATGAATGAACAGTTAACTGCCAATTAGCTTGAATATATGCATGGCATTTTCAGAATGTAAAAACATAAAAGCTTCAAATAATGTGACCTGTGGTAATCTCGGTAATCTGAATTGTCCTGAAATCTGCTCTCATCAGATATGATTACAGCTGCTAGTGTCTGGTTTGTTGCTTTTGCTTGTTTGACCTTCACCCTTCTAATTTCAGCAAGCAGCTGAGATCTGACTTGGACTGTGCTTGTACAGCTGTAGCCAGGTTCACATGATCCCTTGGGTTTTACTGGATGGCTCTAATAATATGACTGAGTCCTTCAGTCTTTACCCAGATTTTACTGTTTCCATTGGAATTTTGTTACCTTTACTCACATTATTTTTATTGGAATGTATTTACTCTGATCTGCTGGTTTGTTTTTATTATATTTTAGACGATGATTGCAAGTGTTACTCATAAGCAGACTGAAAGGGTGAACAGCTGTGGGGCAGCCTTGTGAGGTGCTTCTTTCTCTGTATTGCAATAGGACAGGTTCAAGGAAAGGATCAAAAAAGGGAAAATGTGGTGTTTTTACTGGTGGGGGAAATAATGCAGCACAGGATTTTCAGAACAAAACGCCTTTCAAGTGAAACAGAAGAAAGTATGGAGTGATTACTTCAAGCACAGAAAATCCTTTAATTCATATTGATTAAATTAAGCTATGCTCATATGTTTCCAGGAACTACGTAGTGGTTGTCCTCAGGTCTTTGTTAATACAGTAAACATGGATAGTAACAATGACTAAGAAGTAAACAGTCACATTAAGACATGACAGTGTGTTGTGAACTGCAGTAAGTAATATCTGTCATTCAGCTGGGCAGACAAGTAAGAAATACTACCTAGTAGGTTAGCAAAGCACTTGTCCTCCTAATAATAACTATGCTCTTAAAAGCTCCTGTTTTGCAGAACCAGGTGGTGGAGTATGGTCGTTCAGTGTTAAATTTTTAAAATCATGATCAAACAGGTCAAGAGGCAAACAAAAAAAATGCTTAAATTGCTTGTTTTCAACTGTAGTGTATCTGCCAGTTCTTGATATCTAGCAGGTATCTCTGTCAGGTTGCTTCCTAATCATGAATGCTGGGTTTTTTTTCCCCTCTCCTTTTGAAAGACTATATTTTTCAATAGTAAATATTGTTTCCTGCAATACTCCAGTTCCTCTGAACTCAGTAAAAAAAATACCCTGGAAAATAATTTTTTGTCCTCAGTTTTGCTCAGAGGCTTTTTCTTATAGTTCTTTGACTATGGTATTAGTCCTTGTTTCTGGCTGTCTTTCCTCTTTGTCCATTTGTTTATTCTCTCACACATGCAGTTGCATGCAGCTTGTCCAGTTAAAATTATAGCCTCTAAGTTTGCGGCATTGGACCTTCAGAGTTATCCCTGATGTTTCTAATTAAATGTTTCAGTCTAACATATCTTTGATAACATCACCTAGTTGTTTTAACTGCCTATTTTAATAGTTGATGTATTTTACATCTGCTGTAAATTGAGGTGGGTCAGAGGTGAGTTTCTTGACAATGTGCATTGCCATAATGAAAAAGTTCCAAAAGGTATTCCATTCCAGAGGGTATTTACAGTGAAATTATTCTTAGAACAGACCAGGAAGCGAGCTTTGCTCAAAAACCAGGGACTTGTGTATCTCCCATTTTCTACATTGACAGGATAAAATCTGTAAAAGGGTGCAAGAGGACTTACGTGTATTGTCATAAAGACATAAAGACAATCAGATGGAGACACAAAGTGCTTCTGTGGAAGAGTCCCACAACTCACTGAGTCTTCATGGAGTAGTACCAGTTCTGAATAAAGGGAAAGACCAAATACTGTATGGTTGATAAACTTTTGAAACTGATCCCTAGCCATGATTTGTATAAATGTTATTTTTGCTCTGGTTTTGTCAGGAGGGCTTCCCCCTGTGCTGCCTAAAAACCCTGCTTGGAAATAGGGCAGTTATCATAGAATTGTAGAATAGTTTGGGTAGAAAGGGACTTTTAAAGGTCATCTAGTCAGTCCAGCCCCCTCGCAGTAAGCAGGGACATCTCCAACTAGATCAGGTTGCTCCAAGCCCTGTCCAGCATGACCTTGAATGTTTCCACAGATGGGGCATCCATAACCTGAGCAACCTGTTCCAGTGCTTTAGCACTCTCCTGGCAAAAAATATTTGCCTTATATCTAGTCTAAATCTACACTCTTGTGTACACCCCTTGTCTTATCCCAACAGGCTCTGCTAAAAGAGCATCATTCTTGTAAGTCCCCTTTAGGTACTGGAAGGTTGTTGTACGGTCACCCTGGAGTTACCCTTCTCCAGGCTGAACAATCCCAACTCTCTTAGCCTTTCCTCACAGGAAAGATGCTCCAGCCCTCTGATCATCCTCATGGCCTTTCTCTGGACCAATTCCAGCAGGTCCATGTCCTTCCTGTGCTGGGACCCCAGAGCTGGATGCAGCACTGCAGGTGGGGTCTCACCAGAGCAGAGCAGAGGGGCAGAATCCCCTCCCTGGCCCTGCTGCCCACGGTGCTCTGGATGCAGCCCAGGACACATTTGGCTTTCTGGGCTGTGAGTGCACATGGCTGGGTCATGTCCAGCCTCTTGCCCACCAGCACCCCCAAATGCTTTTTGCACAGGGCTCTGCTCTTGATTGCTCTTGATTCGTTAGTTCCCCAGTGTGTATGTATATGTGTGTGTGTATATATATATATATACACACAATTGCCACTGAACTTTTGTAGTGTCCTGCTGCATTCAGAAATGAAAAGGATTGTCACTTTACATAACATTTAAGCCATTGTGAAAAAGTGTATATTTATGAATACATTTGTAATTTACAAACCACTCTATTGACAGAATGATTGCACTTCTTTCATTTGCTTGCAAGTGAAGTAAAATCAATTTATTGGCACCTGCAAATTGGTGATTTCACAGGAGAATTTTTAGAAGCCTCCACGATCCCTTGCTAGTTTTGAACATTCAGAAACTGAAGTTACAGCAGCCTACTGCATGTCATCTATCCACCTCCTTTCTAGCTGCTCTCAATTATGATGACTTGTCACCATTCACTCCATAATTACATTCTCAAGGTTATTTCCATCTCTGCTCCTGATGTGTCCAAAGCACATACATTTACACCTATTCATTTTTGACAACCAAGTCTACTTTTCTCCAATAATATATTTAATATGTGCATTTATCATCTTTTCTGTCCAGAAGATGTCTTTGCTTGCACCATATTGCAAAAGTTTCAATTTTCTTTGTCACTATCAATAATTTCTCAAAAGTTACATTTCTAACTTGTTACAGCAAAAAATTAGGCATTTCACCGTGAAATCTTTCTATTTTCATGGTGAA
Organism: Dicrurus megarhynchus; assembly: GCA_013399195.1. NCBI lineage: Eukaryota > Metazoa > Chordata > Aves > Passeriformes > Dicruridae > Dicrurus > Dicrurus megarhynchus. Next base: position 264,760 of record VXAD01012870.1, read on the forward strand.
ATTTTTTTTTCCAGGCTTTTATAAGGGAAGCCATGGATGGATCAACTATTCTTCAAAATTTTCCAGTTTCTATTGGACAGGTTCTGGTTGGGTAGATTTGATCCCAGGTAACTGAATTTATGAACAGTCTCTATAGCTAGACCACTAATCATGAAGCTAGGTAATACACTATTTTTATTAATTAAGTTATTTTATTTATGGCATACTCAAGAATACCCTGTGTTTTTCATTAGCCTTTTATTGTCTCTCTAATACTTGGTGTACAGCAGAAGCAGTTGTGACAGTGCTATGTCATCAGCTGAAGGTCATTTAAAAGAAGTCAATTTCAAATTTCAACTTTTCCATTCTGTGAAGTCCTTTTGAGATTTTTTTTTTTGTCCCAGCCAGGCTACAAGGAAATTTGCAGTTATGTGTAGTTTTAATAATAGCACCTGGTTCTTTATATTCACTTGGTATTTTTTCAAATAACAAGGCAGATTTGGGGAAATTCTGAGTGTATGGGACTGCTTAGAGGAAATACTGCTGGGGAAATTGGGAAAGTTTGGCAGTATGTTTAGCCCATGGCAGCTGTTTTTTGGAGGCAAGACAATTAATCTCTCCCCCTGCCCCATTAAATAAGAACTGTCTTATGATCTATTGAAAAATGAGAACATGTGTGGTACTAACAAGTTCTGATTAAGAGGCTCATTTGTGAAAAGTATCAACTGTATTTACGATGCTGCTGTTGCTAATTCTTCCACAGATATAATGTCTGCTGCTCGCAGTAAAGAAAATAATGATATGAAACTTTACAAATTAATATGAACTTGGAATTCACCATTATGGTCAAAGAAAGACATTTGATGAATGGATGTGCAGCCTCAGAGCTGTACTGTAATGACGGGGTCATTCCATGTTGATGGATAGGTTATGTGGTATATTATTCAGAGGCTTAAAAAAGGGTTGCATTTATCAAACTTGGGGAAGCATCAAAGGGTGTGGGTATGACTGTGTGAGCAACAGAATCATTACAGTTTGCCTTTGAACAAAGTCAGGAAATATATTGATCATATAGGTTCCTGCACTAGGGGAGCAACTCATGATGATCCAGTCAATGTGTTCTGTGGATGGCTCAAGGGAATAATCATTAAAACATTACACCACTACACCATTTTGGAACCTGAATATGAAAGTTGGAATTTCAAACCCTCATAAAGAACAATTTGCATTTGAATTTATAAAATAAAATTACTTTTTTGGTTTGTGCTGCTCCAATCACTTCATCCTTACAATTCTACTTCAGTTAATGCACTGGACATATGCATCCAGGTCATTAGCCAGCATGACAGTAGCAGCATACTGACAACGTAGTGATCCAGCAGCAGGGAATACTGAGTATCAATGAAGATTTTCCTAAATTTGGGATATGTGGCAGCAGAGAGGCTAAATAAGGTTATTTGAGCCAGTACTTGCATGGGTGCTTGACAAAGTAGACATCGAATTGTCATCTAAAGAGAGCACAAAGTATTGAGGAGACAAAGCCAGAAGTAGCCTAGACAAGGCAAGAGCAAATATAGAAATGAGAAAAGTATAGTCTTGACAAAAATGCTTAGTAATACAAAAACTGTGTTAACGATTGTCAGATTTTTGTCCAAAAATTCTTCATGATGCAATACAAAAAAGTCCATGATGGTGGAGTAATCAATGAGGGTGATACTAATGCTAGCAGAGGGATTACTGCTTGTAGAGTGGTATATATCCACTTAGAATTTCACCAACATCTAATACCACTATTTATATCCTATCCGAATTTGGCAAGGCAGCTCATGTGTACTCTGTGTAATATACTATAACTATACCGTATCAAGCACATAAACACTTGCTTTTTTAAATATATCTCTGTACTGTGCTTTTTATCTTCCAGACACTGAATACTTATATCTAATCATTTATATTTTCAGGGAAGCACTGGCTAAAATTGTAAAATTCCTTCATCTAAGTCCTTTAATAAGGCAGAAAAAGACTTTTAGCCACCACGTGAACATATAAGTCACTATTTTAGATGTAGTCAGGTTTTGTTTATGAAATGCCATTGCCGTATATTTAATCAATAATTTTTAAATCTTCCAAGATCTGCTCAGCAGGCACCTCCAATCCAGAAGAAAACTGGAATGAATCATATTTTTCATCCATTTTCAGTATCATTCAGCAGCCTGGATGCACTCTGTTAGGCATTAATTTTTCTTCGAAAAACTATAACAATATGTTCTCTTACACAGCTTCACAGTAAAAAAAAGATTTAAATGAGAAAATATGTTGACAAGTCTATCAGATTATGAATATAGTAAGACAGAACAGAATAATGGTACTTCTAGGGGAGAAAAGCAAGAGATCCTTAAATCCCCTAAGGAAGCAGCTTCATACAGCAAGTACGAAATAACACTAAAAGAAGTACACAAATGCTGACATAATCTATGAGCAAAAAAAAAAACCCCAAAGCCTCTATAGTTTCCTGAATTTAAGCAAACTTGCAGTAATACTTTGTTTGTTTTACCAAAGCCTTATTTTGGTGTATGTCTCTCTGTTCCTTTCCAAAAGATTTGTCCCTTGACCTGCTGCTGGGTGTGGGAAATGGGAACACAAGAAAAGGTATGAATGAACAGGAGAAACTGGATGAGCAAAGATGTAGTAAAAAATCTGCAGCTGGCTGGGCAGTAGGAGTTTCACATGAGCAAACAAAAAATGCATAGAAGGTGAAATAAATAGCACTGAGTGAATTGTAAGTATCTTTTAAATATCATTATTTGTGGACTGTAAGTACAATTTTGCGAAATTCAAGATGAACTGGAGAAGCCAAAATTCGAGAAAAATATAATTAAACGTTCTGTTATATATCTCAAAATGAGTTACACCTACAGTTCTATTTACTTAATATAAAGGCTCCTTTCAATTTTGATTTTGGCTTTGCATATTTAGCAGCCACTAAAATAATCTCTTTGGAAACTAGCTGAACAAACTTGCGAGAAGATTTTTAAAAACAGAGCATACTATTAAAACTCGAAAGTTAAAAAGGAGATGGTTGTGGATTTCTTTTGCCCCTTGTTTACATATGAAGGGGAGTTTCAGGTCAACTGAAGAGCTACATCAAAATATACTGGGAGCTTTTATTTCTGTGTGCATATATCCTGCTTGCTGTTTTGATTCTGCTGGTTAGTCTTCTTGCTGAGACCTGGGAAGAATGTATGTGTGATAGTGGCTGCGGTCACACTTGGGAGTGACACAGTCTGCCATCCCCAAAGTGGTGAACCTGACAGTGTAGAGTTTTGAAAAGTAAAGGAAACAAGCTTAAATTATGGAAATGTATGTTTTCTATTTTATCCCATTAATGGGTTTAAACATAATCTAGATATGGATTTACTTGTACATACCTTTTATAATTGCTGAATTCGAAAAGTATACGTATAACCAGAAACAATTAGGAAAGTCCAAAAAGACGTGTCTTTAAGATTCATCAAAGTCACAAACTGCATAATGCTGTTGAGGAAAATAATTACCAACACATGTATGGATGTTGTGGTTTAACTCCAGCCAGCAAATAAGTCCCACACAGCCACTCAGTCATTCTCTCACAGTTTAATGGGAAAGAGAATTGGAAGGGTAAAAGTGAGAAAATTCATGGGTTGAGATAAAGGCAGTTTACTAGGTAAAGCAAAAACCTCACACACAAAGAAAACCAAGAAATCCATGTACCACTTCCCATGGGCAGGCAGGTTGATGGTGTTCAGCCATCCCCAGGAAAGCAAGGCTTCATCACCTGTATTTGGGAAGTACAAGCGCCATCACTGAAAATGTCCCCCCTCCTTTCTCATTCTTCCCCCGGCTTTAAATACTGAGGATGACACTGTATGGTGTGGAACATCCCTTTGGCCAGTTGGGGTCAGCTGCTCCAGCTGTGTCCCTTCCCAACTCCTTGTGCACCCCCAGCCTCCTCACAGAAGATGCCTTGACTCTGTGTAAGGGCTGCTCACCAATAATAAAACCAGCTCTGTTTTATTATTATTCCTGCTTTCAGCACAAATCCAAAACACAGCCCCATGCCAGCCACTGTAAAGAAAATTAACTCTACCCCACACAAACCCAGCACAATGGATGAGGGGGAAACTGGCAATTTGTTCGGGTGAATATGTAACCTTTTCCTTTTCTACTCTTCTACTGTGTAGTATACTTAGTTTATTATTTGTACATGGAAAATAGGCAAGTTCATAATAAAAACTGATATAAAGATAAAACTCTTACTTAAGTTTTGAGGTACACATTTTTGTCTCCTAACCATTGCCACTGCACAGAAGAAGAAATACTAAATTGAAGAACTACACAGAAAATATGAACTACTCCCATTTAAATGTTCTTTTGTGTGTTCTTTCTTCCAGGTTTTGGAGAATGTCATCAGAGGAATAAAGCAGTTGAAAGAGTTCCGTGTTTGATCGTCTATTTGAAAAAAGCTTAAACATGTTTTCATGCTGGTTGTATCAACTGTTTTGGTTTGGGGGTTGGTTTGTTTGTCTGGGTTTTTAATAAGTTGTCTATTACAGATGGGCCCAGATCCAAATGACACCACCTCTGCTCCATCCTGAATTGTGTGTATCAGGTTGCAGATACCAATCTGAGTGTCATGAGCTAGAGCAGGGTGGAATGGAGCTTGTCTTACGATATGATTCCCTTATTCTTTGAACTTGGAATTGTCATGAATTTGACAGGTATAAGCTAACTAATTTTTGCCTAGTCCTTAAATAAACTGGAAACTGTAGACTGTCCTGTTAAAAGGAGTGACTGTCCTTTTGTCTCTGAGACTGTAAGATGGTCCTTAGCTGCCTATGGCTTTCTAAATTTGAGTTTCTTTTGTTGCTGGTGTTATTCACTGGAAAAATATGTGGCCCCATTTCCAGTGAGAGAGGGTATGAAATGTTAAAAAATAGAAGTGATAGGTGGATTTTAAAGGGACTAAAAAAAACCCCAAAGACGTCAGCATTTACAGGAAAGCAAAAGAAGGCCTTCTTCCCCATTCAGCAACAACCAAATAGCTATGGAGTTAATTTCCTATCTTAATAATTAGATTCTATCATGTGACAGTTACAAAGAAGCACATAATAAACAAAGGATTTTCTTAAAAAATAGTAGTCTACACAGCTGTTTTTAAATGCACATCACTCACTCTCTGCTCCCTTCCCCCATCTCCTTGGCTTCTTGTTTCAGCATAAGACATCTGGCATACAAGTTATTCAAGTTCAGAAACTAGTTACTGAAATCTAATTAATAAATGAGTGCTAGTGGGTTTAGTCCATAACAAGTTCCCTAATTTATTTTTACAAGCAGTTGGAGTAATCCACAGATGTTCGTGACAGATGTCAAGCACAAGGATTGCTGTAGCTAGCAGCTTTTGTGTAACAAATGGTAAGTGAGGAAAACTGACACTAAGCAGGATACCTGCAAGATATTTGTATATTGTAGAATTTTGAAGCCATTGAGTTGTGGTATCAGAAAATTTGTGTTTGTAAAATATTTGCGTCTGGATAGGACATGTATTGTACATATCTGTACTTAAGAATAAGGCCTCCATGAAGCTATTTTGGGAAAGAAAGAAAATAGATTTTTACATTGTTTTAATCTTATATTAATTGAAGGTCAGTCACTCGGAGGAAAACAGGTTCGTGAATCACTTGTGATTGGCAAGCAATTAACGTCTGGTAAATGAATTGCATGGCAATGCAGTACAGTCTGTCTTGACAGGTAAAAGCATTTTTTAATTTGAGTAACATTAAAAAATGATTGAAACTTGCCTAAAATTCAGGCTTGTACTTAACATTAGATCTACTTAGAAATTCCATCCTGCAACAAGGTCCAATATTTTAACATTTAAAATTTCTGAAGCAGCGCAAACAAGACATCTCAAAATTTTCAGTAGAATGAAAGTACTGGTTTTTATTTAGAATCACTGAAGAGTCTTAATGATTTTTTTTCCCCAGAACGTAGTAAGGTGAAATGGATTGATAACTTAGAATCACAAAACCCATAAAATACAAAAATATATAAACTAAATTTTACTTATGCTATTACATAGTCAAAAGACAATAATAACTGATAGCTTTTTCGTTTTTTTTTTTCCTTTTTCTTTCAAATTGACATTTTAAATGGTTTGTTTCCAAGTGTTTATTTCTGCATCTCAGTATGACGTGGTCACATTAAGTAAACTTGGCAATTAATATATTTGAGGAAATGCATCTCTTTTGCTCTATGGAAAACATTTACTTTAGGAGATACAGAGTACCTTAACGTGATAAAATCCTAATACGAGCAAGGTAGTTTGTAGTTATTACATGCTATCTTGATGAAGGGAAACAGGTAGGAGCATAAGATTATTTTAACCATCTAATACATATGATGAGGTATCGTTCTAACTAAATGAAACTTCTTTTCCTTTTCTGCCTCTGCCCTAATTTTTCCTTAGGGAAGACGAAGTCCAACATGGAATTCTTTGGATTTAGTTGCTACCACTTACGCTAGGGATTTGACTCTTAGTAAGATATCCCAGGAGAAGCTCAGCTGCCCAAGAACATGAAATGCTGAAGTGTCACTGCAAATTCTTGAACTATGTCAGTTCTGTCTTAACCTAGAATATTTTAGCCCAGTTCAAAATCAGTGACATTTCTTCTACAACTGTGCCTGTCCTCTTAACAACTGCCTGAAGGCAGATACCTTGCAGATTGGAAACCTGGAGGTTTTCTGTCCTGTGGCAGTTTTGTTCTTACAACTCTGGCTTTACGAATGAATGGAGGTCGTTAATGATACTGTTCCATGGAAACGTCCTCTATCTTAATCAGCATACAATAATTGTTTTGTAAAAAACAATAAGTAAACTTTCACATCCTGGTCAAATTCCAATTTAGATAACAGAACCCTGCTTACTAAGTTCCTACAATTTCAGATGGACAGTAACTGCCTATTAACCTACTCTGTGGTATTGCATGGCATAGTTAAACAGCTGTTGTATTTTGTTTGATGTAGCTGTGTTAAGTGAATCCCCCATGTTTTTGTTGTTTTGGTTTTTTTAACATAACATGTTGGCAATGGTAGAAGTTGCAGAACTGTCAACCTTTATTCATTTTGTTCCTGTTAAGTCTAATTCCTGCAGTGATATACATGAAATCTGTTTTTTAAAAAATAATACAGATATGCAATTTTACTGCTAACCTTGTTCTTAGGCCACTTAAATATGCTGATCTCTAAGATATCTGATATTAAATTTACCATAGGATAAGGATCAATGCAATTTTTAAAAATAAAGTGATACTCAACAGATAAAAACATGACAGATAGAATGAAAGTCAGCTTATTACTTTTTATCATATGCCAAGGTGGCATATTAAGGATTGTTTGTTCTACATTTCTGCAGTTTAAACAGATTAGGCTGGATTTTTGTTATCTATTGTATTTGACATATCAGATTAATAAAAACAGCAGAGCAGAGAACATCCAATACAGGAATCAGATTCACCACAAATCAAATCTGAAGTGTGAGCTTATTCCAAATTCAGAAGGTCCTTGTAGCAGTGAGGATTCTGTCAGCTATATAAGCATGACCTCATTCTGTGCCTGCAGAGAAAATACAATGAAGTGTAATTCTTCAATTCTTGGATAATAGCACTTACTGTCATTATCTCTCTGCACCTCCTTTCCTTAAACCCAAGCATCTTTATAGTTCATATATTCCAGAGATGTTTAGCATAGCAGGTGTAATGAGCAAATTTCATTTCTGTTCTGTAATATATCTGGAGTACCTCATTAAACCACAGGTACTTTAAATGAAGAATTGTAATATGCTGCTTTAGAATGTGTTTAAACAAGAATTTGAAAATTTGCAACTACTAACATTCAGTGGTAACATTACAAACTCCTTTGATAGTTTACTGATGGATAGGTGAACCAAAGTACTGATTTGTTAAGTGACTTCCTTAGTATTCATTAGTGGTGATGATGGAATAAGCGTGACCTGTTTACTTAAAAATGCAATCCTATTGATAGCAGCAGAAGTTTTGCTATTGTCTTCAATGGGACAAAAATTGCCTTAATGAGCTAGATTTCTGCTGCTTCTAAATATTGGGTTTTTTTCCTGTTTAAAATAATGGTGAAATAGAACCCTGTATAAAGGGAATTAAGGCATTATTTTAATATAGATATAATAAATCTGCACTATTTGGAATTAAAAAATGAATGTGTGGAATAACTAACATTACTGCAGTAATACCATCCTGTTTCTTCAGTTAACTATGGAATCGATAGCTATATGGAACAGAAGACCAATATCCTGCAAGTATAGAAGCCAGATATGGAGCTTCTTAACGGAGATAAAACACCAATATTCACTGTGTATTTGACTTGAGGAGAAGAGACAGGTATGTGAGTTACTCGGCACACATTTATTTTTCTAAAATTTCTCCCTTCCTCTTTTTTTTTTTTAATTAAGGAATTAAATTTCTACTTCAGAAATTACATTCTGGCAGAGGAGAAGAGTTATCTTTTGTAGAAACACAAACTCTAAGATCATGGACAAAGTAATGTTAACAGGAGACACAGACATTCCAAGAAGCCAAGTTAAACATCTTAAATCAGCATTAAGGTAAATCAATTAAAAAAAATTGGGAGGGGTAGCTAACACTCTTTAGTTTCTGCAATGGTAAATGAAACCTAAAGCTGGCAACAGAATGTGGAAGGCTCCTTAGGAAGAGGGTTACAGCATGGAGGGACTGGATCAACTTTTATGAAAATGGTTTCTGCAGGAACTAGATGAGGGCTATTTTCATCTCTCCTTTCTGAAGGAAGGAAAAATCTATGATGGTTTGGGGCTTTAATTACATATATTAATGGTCCGAAGTAAAGTTCTGAATAATGATAAAAACTTTACCTTAAGCTCCTGGAAAGATAACTTATTTCAGATTTACTGCAGCGGGCATGAATTTTTAATGCACACTTACTCCTCAGGCCTTGTCCTACAGTATTTATTATTGTATATTCAGCATATTACTGTAAGTAATAACAAGCCTTTAAAACTGGCAAAGTTAAACATGTCTTTCTTGCCACACCACTACGCTCTTCAAGCCAAAAGTTTAGCGGCAAATTGTTCTTGCAAATCAAAACCTAATTTTTTTTTTTTAACTATAAAGACATTTTGAATGTACAAGAAAGGAAATCCAATTTGCTGAGTAGACGTAGGCTGTATATAATTAGAAACATTATAAGGGACTGACATTTCCTTGTTTTATGGCTCAACTCTGGTAATATTAATATTTTAATGTGATTTATAACAAAAGCAAAAACATACTAAAGTATTTTTACTTTAAGGAGGCTGCACTGAAAAAACTAAAATGGAAAATCTGTTGTTACAGTATTCAGTGAAGACCAGACTAAACACTTTAGCCAAACAGCACAGATTACATGGTGTATGTTCAAGCCACTCCAAGTAAAAACAAGCCAAGTGTAGACATAAGGAGAGGCAAAGGAATGGAAAAAAAACCCCAACCCAAACCAACAGCATATATAATAGGTGATTATGGTGTTGTTTGAAAAAGTTGTGTGAAAATTCAAAAAAAAAAAGGACACAAATACTTGAAAGAGCCTCTATTACAGTGATTATAGTTTTCTAATTAAAAATCCCTCCTATTTAAATCAAATGCCTCCTATTTACAGTGTTAACTGTGGCAGTGAGAAATCTGCCAGTGTCCAAATTAGTACTGGTATTTTCATGGTGTCAAATACTGTAATATGTACAACTGGCAAAGAACAACATAGTTTCATGCATCAAGTGCCAGCAGCAACACCCCTCTAGCAGTGCAGTTTAATGGAGGCTATCACACTAGAGCATACTGCAAACCTCTCTCTTCCTCTTTTTTTGGCAACCTTAAAAATATAAAGACACAGTCATTACACTGGAATTTACATGACCTATTTTTCCAAACGTATGATTAACACATTACCAGCATCACACCCTTAAAGAAAAACGATTTTGTTTCTGATACTTGTCCAGACACTGAACACATGAAGTAAGGAAACAGTTCCTTGAAACTGTCACTTGATACCACATGCACACGCAAATTCCGATCAAGGCAAATTTTCCTCCAGACTTTTTGACACGTACAATAGCAGTGTATTGAATAATTATTTCTTTTGCTTTTGTGAGCCATGGCAAGAGACAGCTTTTTTGAGGCTTATGAGCACATCCTTTGGATGAGTATGTATAGGCTTTATGTATCATATTAGAAGTGTAAATGTTTGTCCTTGTTCATTTAAATATTGCACACTATATAGCTACAATGTAAGTACTGAAATGGCAAAGTCACAGGCAAAGTAGCAATGCCTAAATCAATTTATTTCCTAAAATATTAAATGTTTTGAATACAAATTTCAAATTTTCTTACATTACTTTTATTGAGAAATACATACATTGAGTAATCCTACATAAAAAACCTAATTTGCCTTTCTGTTGCTGTGCTACCAAATAGCCAGCACTTTAGGACTGTGATCCCTACGAGCTCTAGACAAATCACCCCAAGCAGCCTTTTGCAGTTTTCACAGGACAACTATGGTGAGCTACCCATGGGTATGTAGTTCACCCTAAAACTAGCTATTATTTTTGCACCTGCTTATTCATTATTGGCATTAAAATTAAAAATTACATCTATAATGGAATCAGTTGGGTCCTGGTGGCAGGAGGAGGCTTTCCAAGCCCTTAAGAAACCGGAATGGGAATACCTGTAATTGAGACACGAAGCTGGCTGTGACTTCTTGGTCTTTCTTGTGAAGCATCTAAGATAAGGTGCTTAATAAGCAGCACTTTAGTAGTCTGCTGAAGGCCACGTCTTCCATGTTTCCCTCTTTGAAAGAAAATGAAGGACAAATGAGACTCAGGGATGCCACCTCCTTTGAATGGGATGAATCACACCATGAGGGATATGCGGGTTGGGAGACAACCTTGCTCCCCTTGTGGAGGACCAGGCATAAGCATGTAAGCATGTTTTGCCTCAAACATTCTGACTGCTGTGACAGGCAAGTTGTGACTATAAAAGAGGGTCCTTTGGAAGTGGGGTGGGGCTGTGCTGTACAGAGACAACTTTCTTTTCTGACTTGAGACTCATGCTCAGTGTGCCTGCATCAAGATAGGGGTCGAGTCTCTCACTGCAGGGCACCTCACGACAACTGGCTCAAGGATCACCACAGACCTCATTTCCTGGAGGGCTCTAAAGGGCTGACTATTGCATGCATGAACGAAATGGTGCAAAAATCTGTTTTACATAAGACATGTGCACAAGATAAACTATAAAAGGAAGTGGATTAGTCTGTCTCTCCCTCCTCTCTTGCCCCCAATCCAGACCACTAGGGAACCTGAAATGTTGTTAGCATTGGGAGCATATTAAATTCTGAGCTTGTTAGCCAACACCTCTGAGACCTGAAGTTTGTTGTGGGAGTTGGGAGCTTGTTGAAGTTTGTTGTAAAAGTTAAGGGCTTGTTAGCCAACACTTTTGAGACTAAATAGTGGGCTATTTGCTGGAGTTAAGATGATTATACAGTAAGACATAAGAGTTCCCTGACACATGAATTGGTGTATTTGTTCATTGTGAAGAGAAGTTATAAAGAACTTTACCAAGTGGGTCGTGACATCCTGTTGGGAGGGAAAATGCTTCTCCCCTTTCACGAGAGTGTTCTATGTCTGTTCCCTAGGAGGTTCACAGCGAGACACCTCCAGCAGATGTCCTCCCTGATGGGAGGTGGCTGCATGCAGATGGCAGGGAGGTATCTCAAGACAATGGGGCATAGAAGTCCATCTCCTGAGAATTGGATGTACAAGCATGAAGTACTGGAGACCCTGCCTATTATCTTGCTGGGACAGGCAGGGAGACAGAGCTGACATAGATGCCTATGGCAATGTAATGAAGTCCTATTCTCAGACATCAGTAACGCATAAACTTCATATATAATTTTCCAACTATATTCTAAAGCCCATTTGGTGACTGTGAAATTTCTCAGATCAATGAACTTCTCTAGAAACTATAGAAAAGTTCTCCCAGTAGAACCATCTCGAGTGTTTGGGTTTTTTGTTGTTGTTTTTTTTTTTTTTAATGATTTTATTTTAAGACCTCTGCCCCTAAACCCCTTTTGCACCTTGTGTATCAACACATGTTAATAAATTCAAAACTCTTGTTCAGATACTTAGTTCCTTTCATGGTGACTTCACAGCAGTTATAATTCAGGGCTACTTATCATCTCAGTCCATCAAGAGCACATCTCTTTTCTTTCTTCCCATACCACTGTCCATCTCTATCAAGTGTCCATTGCTTGTTGCAGATAATGAAGTCCTCTCCTCCTAATCAGCTGCTCCTCTGTTGCAGTTAATAACTTCCACAGCAATCACTGATGCCAGATCCCAGCAGACACTCCTCAGTTTCCTTAAAAACTCTTCAGTCTCGTCCACCGTTTACATGCCAGCTCCCCTTCAGTATCAGCCTACAGACCCACGGCATCATTCCAGACTATGGGACCTATCTCTCCTCAACTTTAAAAATTGCTTAGTAAAACAGAGCAGCAGCAACTAAACACTCATGCTTTTTGTTACAAGTGTGAAACCTGACACTACACGGCTGAGACATGTCACCCTGCTAGCTTTCGGGGATCCCCCACTGTCCCTGAACCTCACCCCCGTACCATACGCCGCAGCGCAGCTGCCACCGCCCTGCTCTGTCCTGCCTCCCACGCTGCTTTCCAGCCGGTTTCCGGGGCGGAGCTGCCCTCAGCCGGCCGGGGCGGGGCCGTGGGCCCCGGGCGGGCAGGGGAAGGGGCGGGGGCGGTGCGGCACCTCTTCCCGGGCTGCGCTGCCTTGGGCGGCCGGTGAGCGGCGCTGCGTGCCCGCGGCGCACGCCCCACCCGAGCTTCCCCTTCCCGCGGCTGCAGCCCCGCGCCCGGCGGCAGCGAGCGAGCCGAGCCGAGCCGAGCGANAGTTGCCTGCGGGTGGGAGGGAAGGTGGCGGGGCGGGGGCTGCGCGGTTTGACCGCGCGGGCGCAGGTTGTCGCTGGCGAGAAGCGGCCGGGGCAGTGTGGTCGCGGGCCGGCCGCTCCGCCGCCGGGCTGGGGCCGCCGCTCGGGCCTGTTCTTCCTGTGGCCTTCCCCGCCGCTGGGCTGAGCGCCGCGGTGCCGGCGGCCTGTCCCCTCTACCCGCAGGCCCTCTTCGACCGTCACCGAATTGCCCGGCCTTCTGCAGAAATCCCAACTTCTGCCCTGCCGGCAGCTGTGGCCGCTGAAGGAAGGGTCAGGGGCTAGCGAGTCGGTGGAAATGCTTCGGCCGGCTGCCCCGCAGCAAACAGTGCGGAATGCTCGTGAAGTTCATGTCGCGAAGAATAGAGCCCCGCGAGATAAATTCACCCCGTTCAAAATGAAATCAAAAGATTCTAAGTACTCTAGGGGCTCGTTCGTTCTTAACAGCCGAGAACCGCTGAAACGTGTTTATCGTGAGGTTGTTTGTGACCTGTAGCATAGTATCTCTTCGTTCTTTGGACAGGGTTTGCAGTTCTGTTGATCAAGTACCGTAAGGTCACTGGGGCTTTGGAGGAGCCTGACTTCAAAAGCGAGGAAAAAAAGTACATATTTATTAGTACTTTTCTTAAGTCCTGTATTGAAAGACTAAGGATGGTGTGACTGTTAAGAGACACTTAAATACTATTTTATACAGTGCCTTGAGGAAGTTTAGTCTTCATCTTAGTCTTGCAGTAGAACCTTACAGTGAAAAGTTGAGAATAACTCATATAGAACTTAAGCAAAAGAACTCCAAAAGGAGCAAAAGTTTTAGATAATTTGTCTTTAGTTGTGATTTGAGAGCCAAAGGTTGAAATATAAACTGAGAAAATTATAGAAAGGCAGAAAAATTAAGTATGGTATACGTTTGTAAGGTTAAAAGTTTTAACCCTCATTCTTCCCGGCACATTCACCCTGACTAGGACAGGGCTTGCTGTGTCACAACCAATGTCACATGGCTGCAGCACGTGTTAGCAGTTTGGGTTCCTGCAGACTGTGTGAAGAACTGGTGAGGGAAATTTAACAGCATCAAAGCATATCTTAAAATCCTGTATTTTATTTTTAATGGGCTTTTTCTTATTGTGTCTTGGTTTTTGTTTCGTTTTAGCTGTGGAGTTGTCCTCTATTTCTTGTTGCCTTGTTTACGCTTTTTTTTTAAAAAAAACCTCTCTCTCTGTTGCATTAACATTAATGCATTTCGTCTGAGGAAGCTACTGATACAGAGGGAATATAAAAATGTTACATTAGGGACTTGGGGGGTTGTAGGTCTGAGGTGTTGCACAGTCTCTTGTCTTTCCTACTTGTGTACTGATCTATCCTACCTGTCTATACTAAGTGGCTGACATAGTCAAATTATTATTTCAGGAAGGTTTATAGAGCTAAATTCACATGCAGAAGAACTCCATTAAAAATAAGAATCCTTGAATTGTAAGAAGTTGATGCCTTTGTTTTTCTCACGGATGCTCTGCTACTCTAAAAGTGTCAGTAGGGCATTAATTAGCTGTCAGTTATACTGCCTGTCAGAATTGAATAAGGCTAAGTTTTGCATAGTCTCTGGAAGCATGGTGTGGGCAAGTTGCAGCTCCAGGACTGCTGGAATTCTCTTTCCTCTTTCCAAATACCTCCCTGTGATTTATAATGTGGAGTATGAATACAGTCTTAAGCAGTAGTACTAATGTCAGTTGTGGAATTGCAGAAGCTCCAGCATTACCACAAGTTTTGTCTTTGTTTCAGCCTGCAGCATCGCTCTGGAGGCTGGGCATAGGTCATGGTAACGCAGCTGGGCTGTGTGGAGGCTGCACTGGGGACAGCCCAGGTAGCCCAAGAGCTCTGCATCCTGGAAGGTCTCCCCTCAAAGCTGAATTTGCCATGGGAAACCCTTTCTTCAGCATGCTTTAGAGGGCTGTGAGCTGTATGGGAGAAGGATGTAGGAGGGAAGCTATAAAAGGATCAAATATCTCTAAACTCCCCTAGAGGTGGAAAGATATTTTGCAGATACTCTTACTATTCTGAAAAAACCCCCACAAACTCAAAACAAAAAAAACCCCCAAAAACTAAAAAAAAAAAAAAAAAAAAAAACAAACCCAAACAAACAAACAAAAACCCCAAAACAAAAACAAACAACCAGAAAATACCCAAGCAACAACCTTTCCACCGAAACAAGGAGAACAACTGGTTGTTTTTTTTCTAGTTTGTCATGCTGCATATCACACTCTTCAGAATACTAAGGCCACTTGGGTTTTTTTGCCAAAATCCAAGCCTTGTCCTTCAGCACACCGCAAAAGGAAGGTGGCTACAAAAGTAGTTCCTTTCAAGCAGACCTGGTGGAGAATGCACTCACTGGTGGCTTTCCTCCTCCCACATCACTGCTTTAATCATGTACATCCAGCAGATTTGCCCATCCCTTTCTGGGAGCTTGTGCTCTATGGAGGGCCTCTAGCAAGAGCAGCTTTGCGGCTTGAAAGGAACCTGCGGGATGTGGAGTTTGACAGCTTCTGTCGCCTGTCAAGCACTAGCTGACTGCCGCTGCAGGTTGACTTCTCCTCCTCACATGGCATGTGCAGAACAGCTTTTGAGTCCTTCCTAGCAAACAGGGCTCTGTTCTTCCTGCAGGTTGTGTTTGCTTCATAAGCTTTTACTTCAGATGAGTTTGTGCTGGTTTTGTACTCTTGAGTGGTGTGTGTAGTTGGATGAAGTTTTTGTTCTGTACTCGAAGGAATACTTACTTTTTGCAGCAGCTTCAAAAGCATCTGTATGACCTGGGCCAGACTTAAAAATCACAAAAGTGGAAAAAAATCCTAGCAGAACAGATTGAATAAAGCAAGCATATGCATGTTAGTTAGGAATCAAGCCTATTTGTCAGTGTCTTGCCCTTTGACTGAATTTGATATGAAAAAGGAGGACCTTTGTTAAAACTGTTGAACTAGCACAAGACCTTGGAGCAACCAGTGGGAATAACATGGAGTGGAAGAAAGAAAGAGTAGAAAAGATCCTTGAAGTGTTTCCAGAAGCACTGTCTTTAGCTGGGTATAGATTTTCACATTCAATAACAAAGTGGCCTGTTCATTGTTGACTGCTGGCAGAAATGGAAGGATGCAAAAGGCTCCCAAACCATCTCCTTTGCTACTCCTACACTTACTGAGAAAAATCCTCTAGAACGCATTTCCTTTTTTACCTTCTGGTTTTTAGAGGGGGGACTCAAAGATTGTCCAAAAAAGAAAAGCTTCTTGTTTTATAAATACAGCTAGAAAGTCAAATGAATTGGTCTCAGTTTGATTTCATTGGCTGCTTTTCCTCTCGTGCTTGTATTTAAATACTTAATTGTTTTCCTCCATTCAGGAAACCTCAAAGTGCAAATGAACAAATGTGGAAATAACCTTTGTTAAAAGGTTGTTCTGTAAAATCATTGAATGGCTTTTCAGGTTTTTCTGGTATGGTTTTTCTGAAGTCACTTTGTTGAGGTGAATAACTTTCTATGTCTGCAACATGTCCTTTATTTTGTTCATTTGGATTCTCATTATCAAGTTCTTGCTTAGGTGAAGTGTGGTTTGTATGTTTTAACAGTTTTTAATGCTTTGGAGCAGTGGAATGAGGTTAGATGTAAAATGTGAGATGGGTATCTCCATTCCTTGTGAAGATTATTTGAACCATCAACTTCTCATGTTAGGAATGTGACGGAATAGTTGTTCCAAATTCTTTACCTAATTTAGGTGTACATGTTCAATTTGGTTTTGGTGGTTTTTTGTGTGTTTGGGGTTTTTTTTGTTGTTTATTTTGTTTGGTGCTTTTATTGCTGTTTGTTTGGGGTTTAAGTTTGGAAGCACGAGACTTGTGGGGAGTGAGCTGTAGGTTAATATGTACATTGGAATTAAGTCAGACTTTGAGTAGAACTAACATATTTGGTATGTACACAATGGATTAGGAGTTGGCAGATGCTTTGATGAACAGAAGTGCAGTTCTTTAGTATAAGTAGAACATTACAAGTAAGTGGTGTAAGTAACATAATCTTATTTTGATGTACCAGGTTTTATTTGCCTAATTTCCCACATGATGGAATGAATCTAGTCTTGACTAGCATGGATATGTAGACCTTTTCAAGATGGTTAAGAACTGTGGTGAAGA
This sequence comes from Dicrurus megarhynchus, assembly GCA_013399195.1. NCBI lineage: Eukaryota > Metazoa > Chordata > Aves > Passeriformes > Dicruridae > Dicrurus > Dicrurus megarhynchus. Next base: position 281,973 of record VXAD01012870.1, read on the forward strand.
ACCAAGTGGAATGACAAGTGAGGAAATTTATGTTTATTTCTACCTAATTCTGCTGCTATGTTATTTCTTTATCTGATTTAAGTCAGCTTTTTTAGATAGGAAATCATCTAAAAACTGAAATCAAGTAGGTATTCTTATCTTTAGGAAGATTTACAGTTGTGCTTAGCTTGACATATTGGGTACTTATTTAAGATGTTAGCTGTGCTTAATCTACTCAAACCAAATAAGTGTCTTGCTCAGTGTTAAAACTTTGCTTAAAGTGAGCAAAATACAAATGTTGATTTGTATTCTGATTATTCCTTTGTCAGGAGGACACATCCACTTCTGCTGACGTCTGATTTGTTTGTTAGAAAGTATGGTTTCCTGACAGAAGAGTGCATTATAGTTTTTAACAGCAGATCTTTATTAAATGTGCCCTCAATGGTGGTTTTGGAAAGATGAGAAAGGACCCATTGTGGGGCAACTTAGTGAAGCTAAAAATGTAAGTTCTGTGCCATTGCTGTTTTATATGTATTACAAATAAGAGATTTTTTTTCCAGTCCCAGCATGTAAGTATATGTGTGCATGTGTTGGTTGTTCTTGTTTTTTAAAGCGAGAAGATTCATGCTTACATTATGTGATAAATATTTTATATAGTTTAAAATCAAGAAATTGTTCAAAAACCCCAAAAGCAAACCAAACTAAAAAGCTGTCACCACCACCAACCAACCAACCAAAACCAAATCAACCTCTTTTATATGTATGGAGTGAACTACCTTAAAGTATTCAGAGAAATTTAAAAATGTATATGTATCGGGCAGCATTGTTCATATTGTTTGACTCCTGCATTGTGTCAAGGCTGGAGACTTCCTCTGTCCTTAAAAAATGAAGAGAAATAATACTGATAAATAATTTGCCATTTGAACTTGGTCACAGTTAAACCAGAAGACTTATGCTGCTTAATGCTTTTAGTAAACATTCAGTATTGGTTAGAATACTTCTCTGGTCTGTTTGCTTAAAAAATAATGCCTCGCAATGACTTTAAAAAATTATATTTACTGCTGATAGTTTCCTAATGCAATCTCTTTGATTTAAAGAGTTTTGTGAATACTTTCGGTATCTAACTCAATTAGAAAGTAGTTTAGTATTCTTCTTCCACTGTTCTGTGTGTTCTGCCTCCTCTTGAATACTACCTGTTTGCTTCTCCTCCTATACTTGAGATGTTACATGTAATAGGACTTGCAGTCAGAGCATGTTTTTCAGCAGCATGTTCTTACAGGATTGATCATTATAAGAGAGCTGGATTCAAACTGACAACGCTTGAAGTGTTCTGCTTAAAGTCTATTGCTGCACAGTAATGTCAAAGTGCATGAATAACTTTCTCTCTTGCAGGATCTTGCCTTTGTCACCGAACCTGTTTTACTGAGGAACAAGCACAGTTTTTAGCACTGTCAACATTGTTCAAGTTAGGACAACCTTTGCTACTGGCTAAAGCATGAATCAATTAGATACAGAAGTTTGAAAAACAAGACTTGCTGTAACTTTTTTTTGATTGTTGGATACTTCTTTACTACAGTAAAGAATGGTGTAAGGATGGCTAATCAGAGAGGTGAATCAAAAAAAGTGTGATGAAAAAAACAGCTGCAATTGTCAGTCTGGCTAACTAGCATTTTCCACTATGTTTTCTCCTTTGTTTTTGGAAGTCTGCTTCTTCCTTTTCCTGTGTTGTTTTCCTTGTCATGCATTTCAGACTTCCTTGACCTCTTCATTGTTTCAGATATCTGTCTCATTTGTCTGCCTAAAGTCCATATACACATGGTGGAAACTCCTGGGATCCTAGAGTTGTCTGGTTTGCTTTCATAAATTTCTATGGCTTGAGAACATAACAGTCCACATTCTGCTAAATGTTCCTTCTCTTGGTTGCTGGAAGAGATTGATAGAGCATAATGGAGAAGTGCTGTTTGAATCTGGCACTAATCTGGCAGTGTTGTTTGTGTGCCAGTGATCCAGGGATGGAAGGACTAATTGAAAATGGAAGTGCTGCCATTGATCTGTCTGCACACATTGAATTGATCATCACTGGCAAAATACCTGTTTTATATAAAAACAGTTATTTTATGGCCTACTCAGTAACTGTTATTGGTAAATAGTGACTCTTTGCTGTAATTAACTTCAGATTTCGGAGCCTTAGTAAGGTTTGCTAGTCTTCTGAATAATTATAAAAATATAATTTCATTTATTATGATCATCACTAGAACTCAATGGAGCTTTGATACTGATATAAAGGAAAAAAAAAGGGAGACCATGCCCTACTCCATGCCTGTATTTCAATTAATAATTGCTTTCCTTTTCCATACAAGATTAATGCAGTAATTGCAGTTATTATAGGTGGCGTAATGCTTTAACTAGATGTATTCAAAGGCTTCATGGCAGAAGTGTGGACACTTCTGGACAGAAGCCTCTTCTTACTTTATGGTTTATACAGTTGTAAAATGTTTTTAACAATTTAAAAAAACTCCACACAGGCTGAGGCACTTCTGGATGTCACTTGGTTCAACCCAGCAATCAAATCAAGCAGGAGTGCCTGAAGCAGGTTGCCCAAGCCCTGAAACAGCCCGGTTCAAGCAGGGCTGTTTGGTCACGTTTTGAGAATATGTGGGGTTGCAGACTCCACAACTTCTCTGCCAGTGTTTGAACACCGAAGAACTCCTGTTTATTCTTAAAATATTGTGGATGGGGGGAAGTCATGAAAGACTTTTGGAAGATCTGGCAACTGTTAATGTCTTCCAGTACTTTTGTAAGAGGAGGCATTTCTGAATGTTAACAGTGTAAATATTCCATAATGTTAACTGGTCATCAGTAGCAGAGGAATATTTGTGAACTGCAAACTTTACTTTTCTGGATTTCTCTTTTAAGCTACATTTTATTTGTTCTCTCTTCCAGATTCAGATTCAGTGTCTAGTTAACTGGAAAATAAGGCTGCTCTAGCTGTCAGCCATTTGAAAAGAAGAAAGGCAGACATCTAGAAAATGCTTTCCTGTATGCTTATGTATTTTTTAAAATCTTCTAGCTATCTAAATAGAAGACATGGAAACGTGATTGTGTATTTTATTAAGATTTTGTTTGTTTTTTTTTTTTATTCCAGGTCTGCTATTTCTGTTTGGTCTATCCCAATTGGGAGGGCTTTTTTGTGATTTTTAAGCTTGGTGCTGTCAGCCCCATATGAACAAACTGGAACAAAAGCACGCTGGGTATTAGAAAACAAAATGCCACGGAAAAAGAAAACTGGTGGGAGTCCTTCTCAGAAGAATGGCAACTCTGACAGAACTGCTGCTGTTGCTGTATCCCAAGGGGACCCAAGCCACTTAGTGGCACAAGCAGTGCATTATGTCAATAAAGAAGACCTCTTCAACAGCATGTCAGAGATGTTTTCTGACCTAGATCCTAGTGTGGTTTATATGGTTCTGTCTGAGTGTGATTTTAAAGGTAAATAATGTACAGCTGACAGTACAGTTTTGTTTCATGTGCAGATAGTTCTTAACTAGTGCAACTCCAGGAAAGTTGGTGTGGGTGTTGCAAGCATATTTGTGAGTTTAACTTTAATGAGTAGGTGAATAATAATATTTTGAAATTTTACAACCATGTTGGATTCTCCAAGTTTAACAATGTTTCTGTGAGCCTGGTAAATGGAGAAGTGTGCTCCATAAATGGAGGTACTGTTTAGAGTGGATTGTTCTCTGACACAGAGCAGGCAGTGGTGGAGTTGTGAGGAGAATCTGGTTTTTCCAATTAGTTTCTGTGCCATATTTGCAAGATGTCTAAGCTGTTTCTGCAGGAGGGCATTTTATGTTCTGGATCACAATTTTTTGATGGTATGCCATATGTGGTCCTGGCAGCATTTGCCTTTCCTTAAATAGTTGAACTGAGCTTTTGTTTCACTTTTATTTTGCACTGTCGTCTTGTCGTGTCCACTGAGGATTAGTTTCTGCAGGATAAATTCTGTTTGCTGTATTGAGTTCTCTGCAGCCTTGCTTGAACTGTGTTTCTTTCCCTGCATTCTGCCTACCTACATACCCACCTCTCCCAGCAGACTATTTTCATATTTATGCCCAGTCCCTCCCATTCTTTTGTGGTTTTAAAATTCTTCTATATGCAAGTTCACTTGCTTATAATAAAAGTACCGCATGAGGTACTGGATAGCAATGTCTGAGGAGTTACTTGTCAGGGGAATAAGCCACAAAAGGAGCATTTTAACCAATCTGTATTCATATGATCAGATATGATTAACTGAGATTATTGTAAGAATATTTGTGAAGAGGGCAGATTTTGGCATTTTTTTATATAAATGAAAGCTAGGTAACCATTAAAAAGACTCCTTTTATTGCCTAAATTGTACAGAGTTTATAACTTAATAACAAATGTGGGAGTGCTGTTATGATTGTTGCTCATTTTAAAATTAAATTTGATGGAATTACTGGTTCATGCTTCAAACTCTTAATAAGATTCACCTTTATCATAATAACAGTTTTATCTAAAGCTTATTCGAGAATGCAGTGAACACGTAAAGTTCATAGTCTTGTACTGTTAACAGTAGTTTAAAAATGGAAAAGTTAGCATATTTGAGTGCTAGTAAGTTGTTTTCATACAGTAGAGAAGCTGGAAGGATGACAAAGATTTTGTGTAATGAGTGCAGACAGAGTCATACTTAAATGAACTTGAAATTTTTGCTACACTGTCTTTCAGGAAAACAAGCTTAGCTTTAGGGCTCAGATGATGTTTGTGCCAGCTTTTCATCTTGTTCAAGTTGATCCCTGGCACCCTATGCTCCATTTAGTGGCTTTACGAAGAATTAATGCAGATACTGGATTTTTCAGGCTGTATTAGATAGGACATTTTTAAGTGGGCCACAGTGAACATTGCATACTTCTATCATCCTTCATAGAGTTTTTAGTTCATTTTACACTATTTCACCTATATGAGATAGATTAGAAATAAGTATCTATTTAAACATGCACTTCTGATATTTTTTCCAGTTAAAATTAGTAATTTTTAGACAGTATTTCCTTAGTAATTTTTAAGTTTATTAGTTCATTGTTATTTTTCAATATGTCTGTATTGAGTTCTGCCTTTACTTCTAATGAGAAATGGATCAATGGAGTTTCAGAAGCTATGTTTAAATGAATTGGTGAACTGTCTTTTGGTTGTTTCTTTAGTTGTAATAAATGCTTTTCAAGTAAAAAAATTGCATGCACATCAGCTTGGGTTTGTTTAGTTGACCATGCTGTATTCTGTTTATCTTGCCCAACAGTAGAAAATGCTATGGATCATCTTCTGGAGCTGTCCACCCATGCCAAAGGAGTAGCACCTTCAATGGGTTTTGATTTAGCAGCATCATCATTACCTCTTGTTAATCAGCAAAGACCTGTTGCAAATGAAAGAATGGGGGAAAGTACTGCAGCACATAGTGATTCTGGAGCAGCAGTAGAAACGGTCCTGTCACCTGGTGTGCAGCTGACTGAAGAACTGAATTCCTTAATAGAAACTGCCTTTCAGAGTTACAGTTTGAGCAATGAATTGCCTAATTCTGCAAATGACCAAATAGTACATGAGCACCCTGTGGAACACGATGGTTTTACCGAATTTCCCGAGTGGGAAAAATCTGATTCGGTGTGCAATGTCCTACTTTTTCCACAGCAAGCAGAGACAAATAATGAGGTTTTAGAAAACTTCTGCTGTTCCCAGCCACCAGTGAGTCAGCTGAGCATCCAGACAAGCTCACCATCTGCATCAGACACTTTTGCACAGATCCTGGAAGATTCTGATTTGTTGGAAATACACGTTCAACATGATGTAGCTTCAGAAGTATATAAACAGTCAAATGGAGAAATATCATGTGAAAATTCTGATCAGACACAAGATACTGTTTTGGATCAAAGTAGTGTGACTGCTGCTTCTGGTGGGTCCTCCCAAAGACCTATGGAACTTGGAGTAGCTTTTACTGGAGATCCTGATTCAAGGTGCCTGGAACAACACGAAGATGCAGTGACTGCCTTTAGCAGCTACCAGACTGCTTCTCTTCCAGAGGTGTATATCTCTCCTGAAACATCCAGTTTCAAAACACAAAAACCTGCAGATACTCAGCAGGGTTATAACTTAAATTTTTCTACACCATCAGGTCAATCTCAGCAACACTGGAATCTCATGGCTCCTGTGTTTTATCCATCCAGTGGAAGTCACAGCTTTGTAATTCCTGTGGCTGCCAGTCCAGGGCAGTGGAGATCTGCTTCTGACTGTGGAACTTCAGAAAAAGGACTTTTTCTTTCCTCCCCAGTGGTTTCAAATGCCTGGGATGGCAACCCTTCTCTGAAGGTATGGGGAAATCAAGATAGAAACTCAAAATTGAACCTCTCGCAAGCACAGCAACCACGTGTTTGTCACATGATGAGAAAAAAGATGCATCTTATAGGTCAAGTACTTGTTCTTCTCAGAGGTGTTCCAGGATCAGGAAAATCATATTTGGCAAGGTAGAACATTTATATTGTGAGCTTCTAAAAAAATTGCTTAATCTTGTACAGGATTTAGCACAGGCAGAGACAGTTTTCTGACACTTGTAAATAGCGTAAAGTCGAATTGCCAGCTACACAGTACATGCAGTGTAATGAGTAATAATAATTGCTGAGAGCCAAGTTACTTGCAAGTCCTTGACCTCTTGTGGAAATTGCAATAGGAATGATGAGCTTTAACTTCTATCACTGAACAAAGGAGTTTGTCAGCAGAGCATCATTGCTGTAGTGTTAGGTCTGCTGTATTCTTTCAGTCCCAGTTTATTTCGAGTGTTTCCTTTGAATAACAATAATGGAAATATGCCAGCTCTTTAGTGGCAGAAATTCCCCTTTCACTGTGCAACTTCTTTTGCATATGTGAAGCTTCTTGGGAATTCTTGATTTCTTTCCTTACTCTCTAAAAGCCTAGATTGAACTTTGTCTCCTTTGACTGCCACCTGAAACATTTGATGCAACTAAAACAGGGTATTTGTCAGTGTGAAAGTATGTCATTACATGTAGATGGAAAAATACCTCCCTTGTTGTTTTGAAAAGAGAGACTTGTAGGGAAACTATATCAGGTCTCTCCCCTAGATAATCTTCAGCCTTTGGAAAAAAAGGAGGGAAATTATTATAGATCATATTTGCTTGGGGGTTGATTTTTATTTTCTTCTCTTACCTCAATTTGCTGCTTCCATTCCAAATAATTTTGGTTTTGTGCAAGAGACTAAAAAAAAGTATGTATGGTAGTAGATATTGGAGCCTGGGAGGAGAAGGGGAAAAAGCTGTTTATTTCTTGATCTTCCACAGGAATTTGCTTGAGGATAACCCAGGTGGAATCATTCTTAGTACTGATGATTACTTTTACAAACATGGACAATACCATTATGATCCTGATTGCTTAGGGGAAGCACATGACTGGAACAGGAAACGAGGTGAGATATAAATAAGGGATGTACAGTTCAGTGCTTGTGGGCTGTTTAAAAATCTGCCTGTCTTATAATGCCTGTGTTACGTGACAAGCATTTATCCCATCACAGAAGTAGTTTTTAATATGTGTGGAAAAAGAATATGAGCACAAACTCAGAAGTCATCTGTTCATTGTGTGTTTTGCAATTAGAAATACCAGTGTCTTTGTCAAGAGTATATTTTGTCCTCAGATTTTATCATGGTATGTATTTTGGGTAGTGACCCATTTCTGGAGTGCTTACCTACACCATCTCCCAGAAATACCTCTTCTGAGATGATCCATAATATGCATATGCAGTAAACAAATAATACACAGATATCTTCCTGCTCTTCATTATCTTTTTTTTCCTCTTGTACACTAAATTGTTGTCAGATTTAAACAAAATGCAAGATAGAATAAATGATTCTTTTTCCCCTTTTCATAATTGGGTGGGGCTTTTTTTGACAGTGACTTGTGCTAAACTCACCATAGAACAATTCTTTTTAAGCTTTTACTTGCTAAATTTGAACCATGATCCCTTTTCTGCTGTCAAATTTCTACCAGTGGAGAAATGAATTAATAAATCTGGGATTCAACAAGAACTGTGATTGTTCAGACACATTGTAACATGGCTACAGAAACATGGTGCTGTGTCTCAAAGTGATTCTATACATTTCATTATTGTGTATTTAAATTACAATAATTCTTTTGGTTTTTCATATTTTATACAGTTTACAGAGTGGACTAATCTTAAGACTGTTATAAAGCCAAGAATTTTGTATGCAACAAAGAAGTCCACTTTAAGGTGATCATGTAGTTTTTTTAGTTTAATTTACTGATTGATTAGTCATCTTGGTGCATTTTACATCTGCATTTTCATTCCTTGATTATCATACATACATTAATTCAAAAGCTAATGCCATATCTCAGTAGCTTTATATGTGAGGGGGGGATTTCTGAAATAGAGGGCCTTGAAACAGATCAAGCTATGGCAAGAGTTCTTCACACAGTGGCTAATCATGGATTATCTATGTAAAAATATAACAAATTCAGAGAATGAGTATTAATATTATGTTCACCCTATCGTAATGAAATTAATTGTATCACATTGTTTTGTACATGTGTATTTTTCAGCCAAAGAAGCATTTGAAATGAGAATCTCTCCTATAATAATAGACAACACAAACATACAAGCATGGGAGATGAAGCCTTATGTTGCTTTGGTAAGTATTACAATTTGACTGATGAGATGAGATTATTGGCTGGCTTGGCAACAACATGTATTTTAAAATGGGAGTGTCTTTCTCTAGCTGCTATTCCAGAAGGAAGTCTGGAGTAAAAAAAAAAGCATTGCATGGAATCATGTTACTCAGTGTCATGTTGTGTGGGTTGAGCATTAACCTGGCCTAGTTACCAAAAGCCAAAGCCAAGTGCTTTGTTCTTGGGGCCAAAAGTAAATATTGTTGAAGAAACTGAATTTTGTTCCTTTTTTATATGATCAGTTAAATTAGAAACTATTTTAAAAATGTAATCAACACTAATGAATGAGTGATGTGTGATGCTCTGCGAAACTCAAAAACTCAGTTTCATCCTAAATATGACGTAGAGGCCCATACAAGTTGGAGGCTAGAGTTACCAAATATTGCTAGCTTGCTTGAAGTTCTGCAGATTTACTTAATACTTTTTGTTGAAGTGATCCCACCTTTTCACTTAATAGTTTCTAAATGGGCATCAGCACTTTCAGAGTCTAGAGCATATTTTGCTATTGATAATTGGTTGGTAGTTAGAGCAGCATTATTTAATGAAATTGGTTCTGATTAACTGAAATAATATATGGAAAAAGTATTATAATGTAGATCTGAGATATTTCTTTACCTGTTACAGAAACACAGCAGAGAGTGTAGTACATAAAATTGACAGCTTTTGAGCAGATACTCTACATATGCTGCATGTGGTAATGGATTAATGAACAGTGAGACTTTTACGCAGATAATTTTTGTTAATAAAATGTTGATTTTATTATCCTTGCATTTGTTAACAGTTGTCAGATTAGCAGTTCTTTCATAAGTTATATCTTTCATTTTGCTGTATGCTGAAATGAAGATGCAACAAGAGTTCTTTCAGAAGTGCAGTGTTTGGTATGGTGATAAGAATTTTTTCTGCAAACAGGAATGGAGAGAAATGGCACAGTACTTGCAGTGTTTCTCTTGATTAGACTTCAGGCTCCTTTTCTGTCATGATGAGACTGGACTGTATAGGAACCATTTACTTGCAGCTTGGTCAAGTTTCCCATGTGGCAGGAATGTTGTCCACAATAGCTGTGTTAATGTAACTGAATTGCTTGTTTTGGAGCTGGTTCATATCTGGTCAGCTCTGAATGTAAGCTGTGAGCTTCCCTCTGTCTTGGACAGTCTGTGTAGACATGTGCATGCTGTATCTGGAAAGAGGAGATGTTTTGCAGTCTTGTCTCAGAGAAGACACATCATGGCACACACATTTACTTTTACAGTAAGAGATACATACACATCTTTTAAAAAATCTCAGTTTATAGAAACCAAATTGCAACACTGAACAAAACTGTTACTCCGAATGTTTAATAGGTATCAAAAAATACAAAAAACAGCATTGAAGAAGCAAGCTCTGTATATTGTGTGCTTTGTCATAGAAATAAGAAATGGGTGATGTGGCTTGTTCTGTTTCATATCTCTTTTATTCAGGCTCAGCAGTTCAAATACAAAGTAATGTTCCGAGAACCAGACACATGGTGGAAGTTCAAACCAAAAGAACTTGAAAGGTAAGAATGTAAAGGAAAATAATATATTAGACAGTATAAGCTATGATTTTTAAAAAGGTATCGCTTAGTACAATGGCTAGTGAAGTAGCAAGGTATCTGTCAAAATTTTTGTTATATAAGTAGCTTTTTTGTTTGGTTTTTTTAATGATATTTTTTGGACTTTTGTATGTATTACAAGATCTTTTGTCACTTTAGTTACATGCAAAAGGTACTGTTAGCAATAGACATTGTGATGTTTTCATTATTAGAGTTCTTTGCATTTAAGGTATAGTGACTGCTCCTTTGGGTTCCTGAGGTTGCAAAAATTACATCAGGTTTGGGCTGTTTTTGCATCCTGGTCTGTTGCTTTAGTTGAAGTGTTTCTGCTGTCACTGAATTTAAAGCAATCAGCACCTCATGGCCTGAGAGAGACAGACCTCTGTGCATCATCATTGTTGCTTAGCTCTTCTTTAGCAGGACCTTTTATTACTTAGGGCTGAAATAGGCAAGACAGAAACTCTGTGTAAGTGAATAATAAAACACAGGAAAATAGAATGAGAAAATTGGCTAGATGCCAGGTTCAAATGTTATGATCACTGTCCAGAGTGAAGGTTTATGTCCCTCCGGGGAGGGACTTCAGCTATTTAATATCCTTTTTATGACTTGGATACTGGGACAGAGTGCACTTGTAGCAAATTTGCATGTGATACGGAACTGAGCAAGAGTAGTTAATTCAGCCTTAAGAAGAGATAATTGAAGAAGAATGATACTGTTGTTTTCAGCTACCTTTTGAAAGGTTATAGAGAAGACTAAAAAGAATTGTGCAGGGATAGGACAAAACAAACATCATCAAGTTGGAACTTTTGATTACATAAAAGAAAAAACCCCAGCATTTACTTTGAAGGTGGTTAGGTACTGAAAGATTTTGCCCAGGGAGTTTGTAGACTTTCAGTCATTTCAGATATTCAGAATCAGACATGACAAAGCTCTGGGCAACCTGATCTGGCTGTGCTTCCTCTGAGTAGGAGACTGAGGAGGTGACTGAAGATGTGACTTCGAGAGGTCCCTTTCAACAGAAGTTATTTTGTAATTTTATAGTATCTGTTGTCATCTGAACTTACATGTTTAGTTTAAGGTTGGCTGCTTTTTAAGTGAGGTAAGGTAGGTTATTTTCCTTCTTAAAATAAAAGTCAAACCTTTTCTTCTGTATTTTCAATTTCTCTTTCACTATGCTTGGCAGGATTCACTTGTTCTAGGTGGAACTGCAGCAGAACACAGTGCTAGTTGGTGCTTAGCAGAGTTAGTGAAAATTTCTGGCCAAAGGGTGTCAGGACTAATAGGTAAATAGGTTTTCTTCAAGGCTCAACGAGTTCTTAGTTTACCAAAACCAAAGAAAGAAGACTGAATTCAGAAGCCTTCTGATATTTAACCCAGTTAAATATCTAGGGTTGCTGTCAGGATCTGATACAGGGTGTTTTCTGAAATTTACTTGAAGAAGATGCATTAAGTACACTTTTAGATTTTAGTATTATGCAAAACATTCAACTGCAGTACAGGGAGACCAGATGAGGTGGAGAAGTGGAGCAGCAATTTGTCTGATGTATCCTGTTTGGAACTCCTTAGTGCACTGATTCAGAAAGAATTGCTGTTTCAGAGCTTTTCTTCTGGCTCCCTGAATCCTTTGGTTAGTCTTGCTATAAATGTATTAAATTATTATTAAACTATTCTCTTCTGTCATTGTAATACACAAAACTGAGATGTCTCTTCTTTTTTTTTTTTATTGTTTTGTTTTCAATTCATAGGAGAAATATTCATGGTGTATCTAAAGAAAAGATCAAAAGAATGTTGGAACGGTATGAACGCTGCCTTACTGTTAGAACAATATTGGATTCTTCAGTTCCAGACAAATCAGAAGCTGCTGGTTGGAGTGAAGATCCTTGTCAGGAGGAAAGCCAGAGGTTAGATTCTTTCACTAGCTTTGTAGCATCAAATAAAAAGCTAAAAATGTAGCCTTTTAGCTTCTTAGCAACAAAACCTGGGTAATAGTGTCAGACGGTGAATGCATTAAAAAAGATAGTTAAGTAACAAAAAAATCCCTACGCAGTTTTCTTAATTTTTAAGAATTTCAGGATTTTCAGAAATGAGCAGTCAAGTCAACTTTGCAATGCTTTTGAAAGCCTCCCATTATGCCTGTGTTACTTTTCAAGAAGCCAATCTTGACTTACTTTCTGTTATCTTAGAAATGTGTTGTTGGATGTGCATTATGGATAGAAAGCACTTAAAATCTATAAGTTGCTTTTTAAAAAAATGTAGTCCCAAATAAAAGCAGATTACTGTTTCTGAATTTGTATGTTGATACTAGATTATATCTTTGTGGTAGAAGGTGGATTCTTTGTGCAGTAGTAACAGGTTACCTACTTGCTCTTCAATATATTCAATTTAAACTTGTCTAGGTTTCCATTGGTTGTATCCACAGCTGTTTTGTAGTTGCCAGTCTGGATCGTGCTGTGTACTGTAATGCAGTGTTGTGGCTCAGGAATGGTACTCCCCAGTTCAGTGCCCCCTCTGAGACTCTCCCAAACCACACGCTGCTCATTCTCACCCCCCTCCTCTTCCCATTCCTGCTTCAGCAACGGCATGAGGTGGTATGGAATAACCTGCAGGTTCTGGCCAAAACTAGGGCACATAGGAAGTCAGATTTTATTTTATTTTACTTGGGTTTTGCATGTGTGATGTATTTGAAATGATAATTAATGGAATGTAGTTGATTGTGAAAAATGGTTTGACAAGAAAAGGCACATTCTCTCTTAGTTAATGTCTAGAGTGTCTTTAGCATTAAGCTAACAGGAGAGAGCAACAGTCATTAGATAAAAGTATATTTACCAGACTTGCTGATCTGAATGAGGAAATGTCTGGCAGCAGAGTGCTTTCATACAAAACTGAACGCTGGAAATGGGATGAGGGGGGAGATTGACTCCAGAGAAAGTGTTCTTAGCCATGTGCTCTAGTAGGAAGGGGATACTTAACCAAAGAAAGTTCATCTTTACTTCTCTCTTTTTTTATTGAGGAGTGTTGGAGTTACAGCTAAGTCATAAATTTGTTTTTCTCTCACTAGAAGTGTAACTAGATTAAACTCTCTAGTTCTAACTGGAGTTAAAAATGTGGACAAATGCTTTAAGTAGGTTTGAAATGGGATTATATTTCATTCCAATTTGTCTTTCAGAAAGAGAGAGGCACATTCTGATGTAAAGGAAGAAGAATGTTTTGCTCAAGAGGTGGAGCCTCTTGAGTTAGCTGAAGTTGATAAAACTTCTCCCAGTACTTCTCTAACATTAGAAAGTAGTTGTGATCCTGAGCATTTTCAGAAAGAGGAAAAAGAAATGGAAAATAATTCAGTGGAACACAATTCTGAGAACAGCACTGTTCAAGATGACTTGGAAGTTAATTTATCAGATTGCATCAAAGAAGAGTTGCCCTTGGAGAAGAAAGAAGGAAAGGGATTAAAAATAGAAAAAAATACTGAAACAGAAATGGATGAGGTTGATGTGATCCCAGCTGAAGAGACTGTGAACTTACACACAGGTGGAGCTGAGGAACACAGTGATAACAACATTCTCAAAGTTCAAACTACAGTTGAACAGTCAGGCAAAATATGTATAGAACCAGAATTGGCACAAACTAGTAACACAGTGGAACCAAGCAGTTTGGCTTTTGACACATCAGGAAAACCAGAACTACTAAACTTCCTGGGTGACTGGCCTGTGGAGCAAACAATGGGACAGAGAGTCAAAAGATCTAGAAGACTAGAAAAATCTCCTCTGAAGAGTGATAAGGGAGGTGAAACTCCCAGTCAGCAGCATTCTGAGATAGGTAAAGAGCAAGCGAGCCTGCCTGAGACATGTACTGTTGAGAAAGGACATGAGGAAGAAAATCCACCCTATAGCGGTTACTCTGTTAGCTCAGATAAAGTTACACCAGAATTGCAAATGTTAGGACATTGGCCTGTCTCAGCCTCATTAGAACAGAGACAACAAAGGTCAAGGAGAATGAGGAAGACAAATTTAAATCAGTCTGATGAAGATAGAAATACTGAAGGGGACATTAATATGAATGCTCTTGAAACTGTACATGTGACTCATGGGTCACCTGTGAACACTGAAGAGCAACAAGATACAAGGATTTTGCCTATGCACCAAGAGGAAATAGTAGCTAGTGAAACAGTAAGTGAGGAAAAGACCCAGGAAAGTAAGAGAACAAGGAAACATCCCAAATTAGCTCTCACTTTTACAAACAGCAGCTTGCCACATCCCAGAGAAGAGGACCACTTGTCTAAACTTGATGTGGCAGAAGAGAAACAGGACACAAACGTATGTAGGCAAAAAAGTAGCCATTCACAGACTGAATCACAGGACTTTGCTCTCCTGTGGAGATTAGAAAAGAAAATGCTTTTTCCTGAGACAACAAAAGTACTGCATGGCAGGCTAGATGGTTTCAAACCCAAAGACATAGATAATGCCTCAAATTCTCAGGAAAAAATACCCTATCGAGTTACGTATGATAAAAGTACATTCGTGGAGGAAAGTGAGCTTATCAATATTGATGAATCTGAAGAACTAGATACGCTCTGTAAGCTCTTTGAGTCTGTTTCATTTGAAGCTCTGAAAGATCTGTATGAAAGATGTAACAAAGACATAGACTGGGCCACAGGTCTGCTGTTAGACTCTGATGAAAAGTTATGTAAAGCTGTCGATACTGAATGCTTTCAGGTAAGTGAAAGTGAGCCAGTGGTTGCAGACCTTGATTTCAAGGCAGGTACAAACGATTATGAGAATCTCAAAGACTGCAAACAAAACCTACAAGTACTTGGGGCTGGTGATACCTTTGAGGCTTCAGAAGGCAAGAACTCATCACTCAGCATTGCAGAAAGTAGGGTTACCAAGACAGCTGTGACAAGTGCTGGTGCATCTGACTCATTCACTGCTACCTCATCGGATAATTCAGTGGAACTGAAAAGTTCTGTGGATTCGGCCCCTAGAACTGACATGAGCAACTCAGCAGCAGGTGTCATTGAGCTGTCCATTTCAGGAAAGCAGAAGGTAGAGAGTGAGAGTCCTCTTGAAGAAACTGAAAATAAGCCATCATTTTCACAGCTTGATGCAGGTTTGCCTCATGATCCTAACACAACTTCTACCAATTTGAAATTTGAATTAAATAATGAAAGTGACAGTAACCCTTCAGAAAGCAATGCAGAAAATTCCAAAGGGACTGGTTTGTTACTGGAATTGGATTGTGCACCTCTGGTTGGTCCTAAGAGCAATAAAGAACTGGAGATGGATAAAGAAACTCAGGAGAGTTCCAGGGAGATACGTGATAAAGAAGAAATTGAAACTCCGAGCTGGGCTGCAACTAAAGCCGAGAGACAAAGCCCTATACCAGCATCACATGCAGCCTTCAGTATAGATTGCCTAGAACTAACATTGCCTCCTGAACTGGCACTCCAGCTGAAAGAGATATTTGGACCTGTTGGCATTGATGCAGGTATGATGTAGTTATATACTTGCCTACCTCCTCAAAAAAAGTGTGTTTTTTATAGCAGAAAAGTGTTTTATTGTGTCTGAAATATGCCTTATATTTTTATTTGACGTGTACATACTTCTTGGTTTTTTTATTTTTGAAAGGGTGAGAAACACCCTTTTTAGGAAAAAGAGCTTTTATTATGATACCATGATAATTTCTGCCCTTTTCTTTAGAGTTAGGGGGATGCTTGGAGTTTGTTTCTCTGAGTTTGTGTGTTGCAAGGGAGGGATGTGACTGCTGTTGGGCTGTGGTGGGTATGTTGTACAGAAAAGCAGTTGCCATGTGGATTGCAGTGGAATAGGGGGAGGAATCACAGTTTCATGGATGAACCTGTTGTTTTCAATTAAAAATGGCTTTGTAAAAGAAAGGTCTGCTAGAAAAACAGAAAACAGGAGGAAAAATACAGTCATCCAGGTAGTCATATTTAACAATATACGGTTAATGTTAACTTGTTTCTTTCCTACCCTTTTGGAGCTTCTGAACACCCGAAAACAATTTCTGTGGAATGTTTTTTTTGTTTAGAAATTTTTTTCAGGCATGACAAGTTTATGTAGAATCTCCAGAGTTAGAATTAATAAGTCTAGGCTACTGTACTTCAAATGCTTACATAAGTTTTATAGAATGCTTTTAATGAGTATATTCTCTTCATTTCACAAGGATCACTGACTGTTGAGGATTGTGTGGTTCATATTGATCTGAATTTGGCAAAAATGATTCATGAAAAATGGAAAGAATCTATTCTGGTCAGTATATTTCTTGCTTATCATCCAGTGTGGCATGCCTGTATTTTGTCAGACCATTTGTCTCTATGTCTTGGTCTAAAGGTGTTATCTTTGCAGGAACAGTGATAAAATATAATAGTAGTTTGTAAAATGTGTGGAATATATCAGTATGTCATAATCATTGGAGCTATTGAAAGGCATTTAAGGGATGTCATGAGTGCCTCATCAAGAAAACAAAAGACGGATCATAGTGCACAATTTTACTCCAAGATTGATGAAAAATTCCACTGGCCAAAAATCCTTATTGTTTTTTTTGACCTCTAAAAAGAATTCCTTTATGGATTATTCTCTATACAAAACATCTCCGTGTGCAGTAATTGCGATGAGTTCTCTAACCTGTGTTCCTTCACAGCTTTATGAAACTTGGAATGCCTTTTGGCAAAATTTTTGTTTGGTTTATATAATTAAGGCTATGAAGTCTTAGCAGTGGGACACGTTTCTCTGGTTTGATGTGTTTTCAGAAAGATAATTCTAGCTTATATATTTCATTTCACAATTATTTTTCCTAAATATATTTCTTTAAAAATATTTAATCTTTGAGAAGTACTGTGAGACCTTATTTTGAAACTGCTTTAATTAGAAGCTAACACTTGCAAAGTTTTCCTGCAAAATTCATAACTTACAGCATTCATGATTTTACTATTTTTATTTAGAAGCGTCAGAGGAGAGATGAATCATGTAAGTTGTCTGCAGAAGGTATGTTGTCTCTTAATTGTAAAAATACTTAATTTTCCATTATAAAAATATTTAATTATATGAAACTTAAGGTTGCAAATACTCCATCTGTTGAAAAATGATGAACTTATTTATTAAGCTAAACTTTACTGCCTTTGGATCCATTTACCAGTGTCTTATGGAGGTGTGGGGGAGGGGAGGGAAGTTAATTATAAGCAGAATCACTAGTTCCAGATAAAGCCTATAATTTTGTGTCATTCAGAAAACTTAGAGAAGCTCTAGCTGAAGCAGACAGCTGTTTGGTAGGACTTCTGTGATCTTCCTGGCAAGAAAAGGAGCAGGCAGGAAATTACTGGCAGAGTAAGATTTCTGCAGGTGAGGAAGGGAGGTCAAGAATACAACATTCACATGTTGGTCTTGTCAGAGATGATTTTAGCAGGAAGATGGATGCCTTGTCCAGAAAGTGTTAACATCTCTCGCAGTCTGGTTTTCATTCACCTCCCAGAAGAAACGTCCCTCTATGGCAGAACCCCACTGCAGATTTGCATTGCAATGTGGGTGCAAACTCTTCACTCAGTGACCAAACAGTGCTGTTGCCATTAACCTGTAGAGGCATAGAACCAGACTGCTAAGCATCTGTCCTTAAGTTGTAGAAAAAAGGCAGGTGAACATACAAGTCAATGATTCTTTTATGAAACCAAACAACCCCCCACTTAGTGTATGTGCAAGGTAGTTTACAGGTGTAAGGAATGTCTTAGCACTTGAAAACTTGGTGAGGAAGTCTGATGGTTTTGTTTCACAAAATAGATAAAGATGATCAGACAGTCCTTGGAAAATGGAAGTGAAGAAGGTGAAAGCAATGTGTTGGTTTCTGTTTTAGCATTAATAATCTTGTTTTAACAAAACTCAAATTGTATAGGTTAAAAAACTTGTCTTAATTATTTTGGCATTGGCATATATATAAGGTAATAAGTGTTTTGTCACCCTACTTTTATTGCTTTTGAATGTCCTACAGTGATTCAACGGATAGATACAGATGACTCAGAAGTGCTGTTATCTCAGAATGCAGACAGTAAAATACAGAAGAAAAAAACGAGCTGGGCTGCAGACACGTCTAATGATATACAGACGAAAACCCCAGCAACATCAGACGTTTTTCCATTTATGGATCACTGGAATGCTCAGATTCAGAAAGTTTCTCTCAGGCAAATAATTTCTGAAGAAATAGCGATGCAGGAGAGACAGGACCTGGTATGGATAGCACCAGTTTGTTTATGTTGTTTAGATTCATTACTGTTAGTGAAATAGAGTATCTCTTATTTGGTGACTCAACCCTGTGCTGGTTATTACAGCTTGAATTTGTGAGACAAATGCATGCCAGTTAGTATTGTTAATTACTGTGATACAGGAGTTTGCTTGTGAAAGATGGTTCTGTTTGAAAAATACAATCTCATTTAGAATGTAATATTTTGATTGTTTCACAAACAGATTGTGCTGCATTTCACTATGCAGGTTAGCATTTGTGTTCGGTTGAATTGTTTTTTGATTGCTCAGCTAAAGCCAAAGATCAGTGTGATCTTCCATGCTTTTTATTGTGACTGCAATACCAAAAAAAAGTTCTTAGTTGGCTCCATGCCTTGTTTGTTTAGAAGTGTACTGAATTGGTTTTAATATTTTTTTTGTAAGGAGAACCCACAACATTCCTAACAGATGAGACATTAAAATAGGTACTCGAGGTTAATCTCAAACAAATTTCTGTACCCACTTCTCAGAAAACAGTGAATCTTTAATAGATTTTTACTAGTTTTTTGTTTTCCACAGAGTTCCTGTACCCTGCCTGTTTGGCTTGTGCCTGATACTGCCCTCTATTGCCCCACCGATGTTCAGAACAGGCGTTCTTATTTGTAATAGTCTCCGATAAGCAGCTGTCCTAAAGTAGAGGAGCTTTGAACTGGTGTAGAAAGTTGGATGCATTAGCCTGTACTTTGAAAATGGCTTGTGGATTCTTTCTTTGAACTGCATGTATGTGCCCTACTGATAACAACTACTGTCATATCCACAGCTTTATTTTCAGTTTGGATTCATGGAGCTTGGCTTTATTTTGACCACTTTTTTCCTTTTTTAAAAAAAAATCTGAATATTGGAATGATCAGTCCAATTTATTCTAGGCTATAATTATGTTATCTTCTCAGATGACTTCACAAATTAGAATATTTATTACAGACACAGCTTCAGATACACCAAACCAAAATTGTTTATGCTGCTTAAGAATAAAGTGTTGTTTCAACCCCAGGCCCTCAGTATAGAGAAGAGAGGTGGACTTTGCACAAGCTTAGCACTGGACTAGATGGACTAGCAGGGAACAAATTCCAAAACTTAAATCCCTCCTAAAAAATTCTCGTTTTACTTTGTCTGAATTATGAGGGAGCTCCAGCTGCATTACTTCAAAAGACTGTAGAGTACTGCAGTGGTGTATAATACAACTCACCTGTCCTTACTTCATGCTGATCAGTGTAGCAGGCTGATATGGCACGTTGTCTTTGCTGTGGGTGCATACCAACTGAGGAGATACTTTTTAAATCGTAACAAATAATGGTAAAGTTGGATTGGCTCCACCTTTACTGTACTTTGTTCTAATCAAGAACTTGTAATATATTTCTTTTGTCTTCTGGGTAGAATCGTGTTCCTTCTACAGCTAGAAAAGACTGTGCTGCTAAACTAAAGGAGAAGCAACTTCTTGAGATGTTTCCAACTATTAATCAAAATTTCTTAATGGATGTCTTCAGGGACAACAAGTAAGAAATCTTTTTACTTCTTTGTAAAAATGATACT
This sequence comes from Dicrurus megarhynchus, assembly GCA_013399195.1. NCBI lineage: Eukaryota > Metazoa > Chordata > Aves > Passeriformes > Dicruridae > Dicrurus > Dicrurus megarhynchus. The sequence goes on from VXAD01012870.1 coordinate 302,082, forward strand.
CAGTAACAGTTACAGTTGTAAATATTGAGAGTTAGGATACTGCTAAAGAATGGCTTTTTCCAGACTAGCGCTATTTGTTAGTCTAAATAAAGGCAAAACTAGCTGGTCTTAAAGGCAAAAAGGGTATAAAAACTCTCAGTTTAGACTCATTTCTTTTTAGGGGGAAATAGTGTCTTTCACTGGGAGAAGAATGTCTCTGGCTATTGAACACTGACTCACTGTCAGTGGAACTGCATATTTTCTCTAGGGCTGAGGTTAAATCTAGTGGGAGAAATTAGTGGGTGTGGTAATAGTAGGTTCAGGGACAATGTCATCTGCCCAAGAGGAAAACACTGCCATCACCTGATGTTACCTGTGAGTACTTTGCTGATTACTACAGCAGCTCTGAAGGAATGAGCCATCTCTCCATCTCTTCCTGCTGACATTCTCCTTCTCTCTTCTGAATTATATTTCTGGGATATGTGTCTACCTTCTTAAATCCAAGTTTCTGAGAAGTGAACTTTTTTTTTCAAGAGAAACATCTCTTTTCATCCTCGGCCATTTGAATGCCAGTCTCTACATATGGGCTTGCATACCTACTTGTCAGTCATGCTGCTTGTTCAGGTTGTTATAAAAATCTTTCCTGTTTAAAATATATCCTTCATCCATTTCTGTAACTCAAACATTTCACCATCTCGTTTTTCACATTCTGAATTGTCTTCATAGTGTTGCCTTTCCCAAAGTCTGTCTTTACTTTTGATCAGTCTGCTCTTGTTAGCTTACTAAACAGCAAGAGTAAAGAAGAAAAAGGGCTTATTAGAAAGCTGATGGCAACGGATGTCTTACTTAATTAAATTTGATAACAAAATTTGACTAAAAATACAAGGATTTTTCTTCATTAGGGTTTCAGGAAACTGAGCTAGCTTAAAATTAGTTTGAACTATCTAACCCTGACCAGAGAAGATTTAAGATGAACTATCTTACCTAACACAAAGAGCAGCATTTCTTAATGTGTCTTTGATTAAGGTAGGATGCAATTTACTTCAGTATGTCATTTTCCTTTTAATGTTCAAGTGTCCCTCAGTTACATTTCAGTCAACCAAGACTGCATGTGTGTTGATGCCAGTAATGCCCTACTGCAAGGAGTCTGCAAGCCTTTCTGTAATAAGCTGGAATATTCCATTCCAGTGTTTATTTTCATTGTAATCTATTTCTGTAACAATATCAAGGTTTGTAATAATTTAGATAAATATAGCAGCTGTTAATATATTTCTAAAGTCACAGATTTTATTTATGCCTTACAGCTACTCTTTAGAACAAACTGAACAGTTTCTGAACTGTGTTCTGGAGGCAGATCCTGTAAAAACAGTTATAGCTCAAGAAAATGTTCAGCAAAATGAAATTGTTTCTTCCTACAGTGCTGCAAAGAACCGTGAGAAGAAGGTACTGATATTTTTTTTTAAGTCATAGTTACAAACATAGCCAAAACTGTGCTAATGAAAACACCCTGCAATGCATCCGTAATGTCAACAATGCAAATTCCTACAGGCAAAAAAAAGTAAGGAAGAGGATGATCCTTTGAGTGAAATGTTTCAAGACTTTGAGTATCCACAATATGATGATTTAAGAGCAGAAGCTTTTTGTCACCAGCAAAAGAGACAGGAATGTTTGAAGAAGGCTGGGGAGGCCTATCGCATGGGTATGAAGCCTGTGGCAGCATTTTATGCACATCAGGTAAACAATAATACTGTGCTTTTTGTCTGAATTTAGGGAGGTGCTTAAACACTGAATTGGAATGATAAGGAAAACATCATGCCTACTAGAGTTGATGAATTTGGTCACTGTTCCCTGTGTGTTACATTGACAACCACAAGTAAATTCTCTTTCACTAGTAATGATACTGGCACAGGAAGCTAACGTAACCAAATTTGGTGCAAGACCTCATGAAAGGTCTAGTGCTTAGTCACACGTGCTCCTTTGTCCTAGATCTCTCTCACATCATACCACATACTCGTAAACACCAAGATTTGTGTCCAAGTGGTCTGGCCAAGTTCACTGAAGTGTGACATGCACTGCTACAAACAACGTTTTTTGAATCCTCTGTGTGTGTTGGTGCTGAACTGTTTTTAGACACATCTTCTGTACTTTGTAGGAGTCAGACAGGTATTAAGATGTCATCTTTTGCCACAGAATCTTACTTGCTTCATCCTCCATAAATCTTGGGCAAGATTGCTGCCTGCTGTCTTCGCTTCTTCATTCTGACTATCTTTATGGCTACAGTCTGTCTTGGGTTGGGATAAATGAGGTGTGTATGTCATGGTTTTCACTATACATCTGGTTATGGAGTGTAGATGTGCTGCTGATGAGTCTTGTGTGCTCTGGCTTTGGAGCAGAGGCTCTCTGGTCTGCTTTCAGGCACATTTCTTAGTATGTACCCATTTGTGTACTGCTGATCAGTGCTGTTGATCATACTCTTGGTTTTAAGTATCAACTGTTCTTGTAATCAAAGTTCCTCTACATTGGTTTCTTGGTGCCTTCACAGGAGACCCCTCCATTGACACCGCTCTTAAAAATTCTGTTACAAATATCTTCAAAGGCTGTAGTTTTTCCCTGATCTAATAGCATATAAAAATTTCATAAGAATTCACATTGTAGAAGCATTTAATTCTAAACTTTGAATTGCATTATGACAGAACAAAAATGTAATAATAAATAACTTGAATTTGCTTATTAAAAAAGCTTTCTTGAAAGTGGTATAACTCTCAATGCTTAGATTGTTACTGTGCATGTAGGAAACTGATTATCAATCTTTATAATGAACCTTTTATGTTCTATGTTCATATATTCTTGAAGTTTTGAGAGATTCAAAACAAAGGTGTGCAGGATTTTAAATAGAAATGTTATTTCAAGTCCTGTCTTACTTTTGTTCTTATCCCTAAGAACAAATACAATCTACTGTAAATCTATTTAAATTTATTTATTATATACTTTATTTTAGGTAATAAAAAGGCAAACTAAGCTACCTTTATTCATAAAAAATACTTTATGCTTGATGGCCTTTGTCTTGGGAATCCTTTGCAAGTGAGTTACAGAGCTGCTGTCTTGGGTCTGACACTAATGCACTTCAGATGATCCATTTTAAGAAAGTCTAAGACAGTCACTTTTGTTCTCTTGAACCTTTGTCAGTCCAATACCTGGATTTAAGTCTTCCATTCCTTTTCAGACTGTGCCTACAGGTCTTCAAGGACATAATTTGTTGCTTCAGTCTCTCAGATATTATCATTGCAAGGTTCACAGGAAGGAGTTGGTACTTGTTCACTCTGTAAGGTGACTGACTGTACTGCTCCTTGCCCTCATTCCAAAATGGACTTACTGACCTTGTCAGTCATAAAAGATGCCAGAAGTATTAGAAGAGATAATATGCAACTATTAAAAATGTTTACCCTTGTCTTCTCTGAAATTTGGTGAATGCATTCGGAAGAATTAACCTCAAATACAACAGTCAGCAGGTTTTCCCTTATCTGTTGGGCAGTTTCTCTGACACTGTTTCACTATAATTTTAGCAAAATACTTGCAGAAAATAAAAATCTGTTCTTAGGAAAATAAATCTGCAACTCAGCATGGAGTGTAACTTTTTAGCTTTGTAAAGACCTTATGATTTTGTGCCTTTTCTGCATTTTTTTTCTCCTTGTAAGGCTTTTGTTATAGTGCCTTCTTTGTGCCAGCTTTGAATAGTTTCTCACAAACAGATTTCATGAAATCTTCTTGTGAGTAGGTCTCACTCAGCCTCTTACAGAAGTTCTGCTAGAATTATAAATTTTACTGCTTCAAACTTGAACTAAAAGCACCCTGCCAGTGCTGTCATTTTGAAACCAGTGTGGAGCTTAGATTATTTCTCGGTGTGTAATAGTCACTGTGCTTATGAATAAAGGGTCGGCTTCATGAGCAGAAGATGAAAGAAGCCAACCATGCTGCTGCTGTGCAAATTTTTGAGAGAGTAAATACTTCCTTGCTGCCTATGAATGTGCTGGATTTGCATGGTCTCCACGTGGATGAAGCTGTGAATCAGTTGTCCAGAGTGCTGCAGGAAAAAAGTGAAGGTAGGGTTTAGGTAATAATTCTTTCTCCCTAGAAAGTATTCTCATTTTCTATTAAGAAATCATGATACGTGGCAATATTAGAGGGAATGAATGTACTTTAATAATAAGTATGTTAAAAACAACTAGGCTTTGTGTTGTCTTGTTTTCAAAGTGCCACAGTGGAATTATTTTTCTTTAACATGACAATGATTCTTCTTGCTTTCTGTCTTGCCCCTCTCCCCCTACTTCTTTGTAAATCTTCTCCTTCCTTCTGTTTTATCCTTTTTATTATTATTATTATTGAATACTTGGGCTATCCTTGTGGACATTTTTAACTGAGGTGATGATGCAAACATATGTGTCACCATTGCATTGCTTTGTCACAACTACGTTGCTTTTATAATCTTAAAAGAAAAATTACTATGTTGGAATTTTAACCACAATGATGATATTGTCTTCAACCTCTACATGAAAGTTTGTGATTTGAGCTACCTTGCAGAAACTTCAGTACGAGTTTGTTGGCAGCATCTCTTGAGATCAGAATATTGCTGCTTCCAGAAATGTCACTTTATGCAGTTTTGCTTGAGGGCTCATTTTTCTCATAGTGTAGTGTTCAAGTACTTCATGAGTGTTCATGCTGTAAAAAGAGACATTTTCTGCATTACTAGTTTACCCTCTAAATTTAAGCACACTGGGAATGCTTTTATAAGAAATTTTTCTTATGCAAGGTACTGCTGCACAAACCTGATTTTTTGAATCAGGTACTCCACAGAGTATAAATAAAAATGTTCAGTGAGGCCTTAGATAACCCTTTCTTTCAATATGCATCAGAGAGAATTAAATTCCATTATCTCATGCTATTCCTACAATGACATTTGTGTAATTTAAACTGTAGCGTAATGCTTTTTAGAACTAAATTTCCAGAACTGTACTTAAAGCAGGAATCCTGAAATTGATAGTAGGGGCTCTCTGTTCAGTCCATTCACTTAAATCTAAAAAAAAAAAGAATTTAATTTCACTGTACATACATGGGAAAAGAATCAATACTGGGAACTTTTTTGCAGGCAGAATAAAAGTAAATAAATATAAAACCTAAATAAAGCTCTGATGGTGGGGGGAGAGTAGTTGAAGAAAGATGTCATGTGAACTGATAATTCCAAACTGTCAAATCTTGACTTGTGAGAATCCAATTTAGTTTATTTTTTTCCTCTTTTTCAAACTTTTCATCAGTTTAGGTTGCTGTTATCTCTGGGAAGATAGCAATTTCTTTTGTTATCAGGGCTAGGTGCTCTAATAAAACTCATGGAATATTTTGATTTCCATGCTTCAGCATAGCAGAAGATAGTCCAAATAATGTGACATAAGTGTCAAAAACTGGATTTATATTTTCTTTCTTCTTCATTTCTTTATTCAATAAAACGTTATTTCTTTATTCACATTAATTTAAGATAAAACATGAAACAATACAGAAATACCACTTAAAAATTCCGTAAATTACACCCACCTCTTTTAATTTTGCAATTTATATCACAGGATGTAAATTCCAATTGAATACTAGATGACAGAAGCAGTAAAGCTGATATGAAATTAGAAGGATTTTGTGATGATCACAATATGCATATTGCAAGCAATCTAGATTTGAAAAGTTTGACTTTTTCAAAATGGGGGAAAATTGCTGTTTGTATCTAAAATATGCATACCAGCACGGGAAAACAAAGCTCTAAGTGACTAGTGAGAGCTTTCAGAAGAATGCATGGAAGTGTCATACTGAATGGCAAGTCTCTGCTGAGGAGGATTCTAACCGTTACAATTCCTGCTGTTGCAGAGTACCAGCAGACTGGTGGTAAACCATACCTCAGTGTTATCACGGGAAGAGGAAGCCATAGTCAGGGAGGAGTCGCTCGCATCAGACCAGCAGCTATCAGATACCTCACAAGCCACAACTTCAGGTGAGTTTAGATTTTTGTTACTGATAAATTTTTTTTCTTAACCCACATTTAACTAACTGAAAATTGAAGTTTAATTCTAGAATACTGTTAATGTACTACATAGATAGGGCAGGTCTGCTGTTTCAGATTAAATAAAGTCTGTTGTTTCACAAATTCAATGCAGTTGTGTAGCACCTATTAAATGTTAGATCTTTTCCTCTGAGATAATTTCATATTTCCATTCAAGATTGCTAGCTTTACTGTGAAAAGTTGTTAATCCTGCTTTTTATTGGTTCCCAATACTTGCATTTGCCCTCACTTTATGAGGGATAGCAATTTAGCAAGTCTAGGCTGGCACCAGTGTGTTTGCTGCTTTTTATATAGAGCAGTGTAGGAAGGTGAGCATGAAGGTGAGACTCGAAAATAGCAATGACTTCTCATTTCCTTCTTGCCTTCTACAGAATACAAGGGTGAAAATTCATTTTGAAAGAAGAGGAAATGAAAGGGGAGCAGGAATAGAGGAACAGAATGAATATAACCAAGAATATGGGGCAGTTTTTTGGGGTTTTTTTCTCAAATCTTCATCTTAGTTTCTGGTGTTTCCAGGTCTTGGTATCTCCAGACCCTGTAAAATCCTCCTTCGGTGTCACATCCGAGGACATACTGCTGATTCCCTGACTCTGACACGCACATATACTTGACTGAGAACCTTACCACTTTCCATATGTTTGATGAGTTGAAATGGCATTGCATGTAGTTTACACGTTCAAGCTTCCTTTTCTTGTTTCATAGGTTCACAGAAATAAAACCAGGCTGCCTGAAAGTCATGCTGAATTGAGGAGTTGTGGAAAGAGGAATATAGAAACTGAGGTGTCAGATGACTGCCAGATAACAGGAAAAACGCCCCACGTTTTGAACAACTGCACTGGTATTTTGTAATCTGTTTTAAAGGATCCTATTTTATTAGAAGTGGTCTCAATTTACAGCAAGTGGTTTTGTCAGTATGTTTCCAATAAATTTTTGTGTGGAATAGATCCTTTTTTGAACCTGCAAAAGGAAGACACTTGAAAGGATTTGAAGTCTCAGAAATGCAGATTAAGACTTTCACTGAGAAATACATGATGTTTTTAAGGGAAGTTCAGGTACAGTTTTTAGTATAACTGTCTTCTTAGCATACCCAATCTGTCTTTTGACCCTCACATATTTTGATTGCTGTGGCTTCTGTATTTTTAAAACATATTACCTTGTACAAAGTTATTTTGTAATTCAGAACTTTGTGCTAAACCCTTCAGAAGAGCAAAGGAGAGGTTGAAACTGGGCAACTACTGGTATTTCAAATCCAGTTACATCTGAGTGCTGAGTATTTGCAGGTTTCTTCAAAAGTCTGGTGTCTTTTTAGTGGCTATGTTATGATGGGTTTACCAGTTCTATTATCCTTACTCCATTCTAAACTTCTCCAGATATTGAAGGAAGGTGCATGTAAGGCCTGTGCATTAAGGCCAGCTGTGTGTTTGGTAATTTGGCAGATTTAGTGTGATCAGTTAAAGGGAAAGACACAATACTGTAGTTCAGTCTCTTCTGGAGATCCACCTACTGGATTAAAATTGTTTCTTACTTTGTGGCTTTTTAAATGCAGCAAATGCAGTATTGTTTCACTTCAAAAATGTCTAATAGTGACGTCTTCATTCTCTGTGTATTGTTTGGTGATTTCCTTGTAGAAAATATGATCATGAGACATTTTAAATGTATTTTTAACATCAAAGTGAATGCTAATATTGCAGTAGTAATTTCCTGGCTGGAAAATCTGGGAGTGCAAAAGTTATTCTGATTTTGGTGGTGTTGCATCAGCATCTAGAAATATCTGTGTAAAAAACCAAAACAACATAAAAAACCTCCCAAACAAAACCCTTCCAAAATGAAATATAAACATCTGTATTTAGGCAAGTGTTTCCAGTAAACAATCAGAACACTTTTTTAATAGAAATTATCTTCTAGAATGCATTGCTATTTTTATTTACATCTTTGCCTCCTGAAAGGCATATGAATTTTTGTTGTAAGGCTTTTTCAGAACAGGTGTGAGTTGTGTATTAGGAATAATATTAATAGATTAAGGATTAATGTGAAGAGTTTTTAAATTTTTAACCACTTTGCAGTAAATTTTATCCAGGAACTACACGCACACAGAGTTTGTATATGAATCCATATGTGTGTGCAAGTTCTGCAATTTGTATGCATGAGTACTAATAAACAAAGAACTTCTGTGAGAAAAGCTGTCCACAGAAATAGGTTTCACTTGAAAACGTGTCTGTATAAGTTGCTGACAAGCTGAAAGACATGATGTTTCCTGAATGTATCTGTATTTAATACATACACAGTGAATATGATGCATGGTAGACTTAAAAATGAGTTTGTCAGGCTTCAACAGATACAATAATCTTTTCCTGGTGATTTCAAGTGGAAGAATAGCTTGAATAATACTTAATCAAAGGGACTCTTTCTATAATAATAGACTGCCATAATATGTTTTAAGTTTTTTGTGAGTAGTTAGTTCATCTGAATTGTGTCCTTTCTCTGTTTCCTTCTCTCTGCGCTGCTCTGGTAACCAGTGGGTGAAATACAAAAGATCTGTGGTCCCCAAACAGCACTAGCAGAGCCGTTTATGCCACTGCATGATGTCCTCTGTGGTGAAGCCCACACTCCATCCTCTGTGACAGTGCCTACAATGGACTGAGATGCCATTTAGGCACTTGGCCTCAAGACAGTAGTTCACACTATCAGCTGTACAGGGTTGCAAATGCTAGAATTGTCTCAGCAGAGCCAAGATCTTTGTTTTGGACCAAGGAACTTCCTTCTGCTCCTGAACAGGTTTTCCTTAGTGCTGCTGTTTATAACAAATGGAGTTGCAGCTCTCTGGGACAGCTCTTTGCAGTATAGTCCCTGTTGGTTGGCTTGAGTGGCTGTTGTGTATTGAGCTGCTTGGGTGCTCAAGCCCTACAGAGATGTGCCTGTAAACAAGGAAGTGCCAACACTTCTGGTTGTTTTGGGAGGCAGCCTGATTCACTCAGCATATTCACACCATTCCCAACATGGACAAAGACAGCTTAGATTTTAGTTCAAAAGACAAGCAGAAAAGTTGTTGTCTTGCCCATCTGTTCATCATAATCTAGTTGACAATTTTACCCTGGAGATATGAAGCACAGCTTTTTGCCTTCTTCTGGCTTAGCAAGTGGATGATGATGATGATTGCACTTGACTCTCACTTCCCCAGAAAGTGCTCTGACCAATGTGCTCAGGAGTGTTTTTGAAGTCGCCACTTCCTGAGCCTCTGTCAAAATTACCACTGCAAGCTGAAAGTGCAAGCTTAAGGGGACAAAAGAGATTAAAGAATTAAAAGGACATAAACAGTCTCTGGAAGTGGGCTAGGACTTTTCAGAAAGGAGCTGTTCCCGGTGATCTTCAGTGTCTTTCTGTATTACTTTTTCTGTATTATTTTTTCATCTCTTAGTCCTGTTTGGATAAATACATTTAAAATGTTCAGGGTAGTATCAGCTCTACCCAGTGCTAGAATTTGTTTTCTTCAGTCTGTCAAAGTCAGCAGAGAAATACACAGCTCAAGAGCAGTTTGGAATACTTCTCCCTCTTCTTCTCTTCATTGACCTTTGGGGTACAGCTTGAGGTTCACAAACATACTCTGAATACCCTGCCTGGTATAGATTGGTCACTCACCTTGCATATGTTGTTTGACTACCAGCTGAACTTTGATGGAGATGATAGCTTAAAATCGTAACACTGGCAGAACCAATCTTGCCTCTATTGAAAATAGTGACAGAGCCTCTATCAGTTTCAGCAACTCAAAACGAGGCATTGCAGTTCTGACTGAGAGAAAAGAGGATGATCCTCTGAAGGATCTCAAGCATGTGCTTAAAAGCTGTGCTGAGCTGGATACAGAATAGATCAGAAGATCAGTGCACAGAGTAAAAATAAGTAGAGTTTTATCAGTAAGGATCTCCATGCCTTCAGCTATTTGCCAATATTCCAGAAAAACAACACTGGAGTTCTTGTATTTCTCTGACTGGTTTGGCAATGTATTCTGGGATGAATTCTTTGAAATACAATTATTTCAAAATGGTATTTGAAAGTAGGTTACATTTTAGAAGTTCTAGCCATTCTGATGTCTCTTGCAGTTACATTGGTGAGAATCCATGAGAATCTTGAGGTATCGTTGTAAATTCTGTAATTTTAATATACTTAAAATACCAGTATTGCCACCAGCACTCTGAAATAATGTGCAACTGTTAAAATACCTATTTTGTGTACCATATTCTATTCTATTCTATTCTATTCTATTCTATTCTATTCTATTCTTCAACAGCATGTGATTGTGACAAATGGTAGCTTTTAATATGTGACTTTTGGTGTCTTCTTTTACAAAACATTTGAATAGTTACCCCAGGTTTTAATTTAGGAAAAATATTATTTTTAATATACAAAATTAATGCTTTGTAACATTGACGAGTGATCTTAGAGTAAAAAAAAGGCCAGAGGTGCAATGAAGAAAATTGTCTGAAGTAATGTGACTGTTGAAAAGCATTTCAGTTGATTGTGAAAGTAGTAGGGCAAAAATGTTATTTTTAAAAATATTTCAGGATACCTTAACAATACTTAATGACTTTGGCTTTTGCTTTTAATATCATGTGGTACATCCCCCCTCAAAACCCAACCAAAGCCCAACTGTTCATGCTATTTCAGCTAAATAAACTCTGCAGAGGATTAAATTACTATATGTGAATATGCATGTGAAAAGACCTAGTATTACAGCTTCCAAATGTAAAAGCTGTTAGGACCAGTACATTGGAAGATACAAATTTCTATTTTTAAATTAAAATTGAAAAATGATTTTTTTATTTGTATAAAGTTGTACTTTTGCTGTTAACTATAATTTTGTTTTTTACTGAAATAGTTTTATAATTTGCATTTAGAATTTCTAATGTGAAAAGAAATTTACAAAATCTAGTTTAATAAAGGATTTTTGCCACAAGTATAGCCTTCTGTTTTTCCTTGGAAAATTATGTTTCAGCTTGTATCAGATTTTTTCAAATAGTAGTCTTGGAGTTCTGCTTGAAAGCCACTTGCTTGGCTTCAGGATACCATCTGTAGGGAGATGAAACAACCATCTGCAGGCATAAAAAGGAACAGATTTGTGGCCTGAATTTCAGTGTTGCAAGTGAGAGCTGAATGCTCAAATTACTGAAAACGGGGGTCATGGTGTCAGATTTTGTTTTTGGCCCGAAGTAGCTGAAGAGATGCTATTCCAGGCCAGCTTACTCATGAGAGAGTGAGAGCAGTGCTGTATGTCAAGGGGAGGGGCCGGTCTGACCACTGGAACAATGGGAGTTTGGGGGAGGGAAGTGTTCTGGGTAGACCTCATTTAGCAAGAGCCCTTTGGTCAGGGGCAGTGAGAGGCCACATCCTGAGGAAGCACAACGCTGTACCATGGTGGATACAGAGCTAGGAATCCTGGCTTTTCCCAGGCCTGCCCTGTTCTGGTCAGGTGCGGGTATTTTCCTGTGTATTGTCCTGGAAGTGTGGAACAACACCCGAGACCAAAGTGCTGGCTGGAGTCTAACCTATTTTATTAGCTCAGTTTCAGGACGACTTGCTGTGACCCAAGAGGACTCCTGCAAAATCATTCCTGTGGTTTTATTGCCTTGCAGCTTGGGTTGACTGCAGAAACAAGTCAGGCTTGTGCATTTCCACAGCAAAGCCCTAACTCATAAGCTGTTCAAGAGAGCAGGGAAAACAGGTTTTGGGAACATATGAAAGCTTGGCAGATGCTGGTTTAGATCTGACATGGCTGATCCTGAGCCACAGTTATTAGGCCACAGCATTGGTAAATGTCTGGTTGGTTGTGTGCTCCTTATTTACAGGACTCTGCTCTGGCAGTGCGGCTGAAGGTCCAGCTTGGGCATTAGTCTCTCAAATTGTGATGTTTTAAAGTGGAGGTACCACTGCTGGACTTGCCTTCTATCTTGGGGCAGCTTAACTCCTGCCCTTGCTAAAACAGTCCATCCTGACTCCCCAGCTTCTGTTTCAGTTCATGCCCTTTTTTCCTGAGTGCTGGGATAGTCTTGAGTGCTTCTCTGCTTCCAGCTGGGAGTTTGCTCTTCAAAAACACCCTGGGGATTTCTGAGAGTCTTTCTCCCTATATAAATAGGGAGAGTAGTAGTCTGTCCTTACTAAGGAAAATTATTTGAACTTTAAGACTGAAAACTGTAGTGTGGTAAAATAAAAATATGGCTTGAGACGAACAGGTTTTTAGCTCAAATTAATCAAGCATGATTAAATGCATCTGCTGGTAGAACTTGTCAGGTAGCTTGACAATAGGTGGTGCCCTTGCCAATGGCACAGAGTGATGGTGGCAGTAGTTCTTACTGTGCCCCTACCAGAGCAGAGTTGTTTCTCTGTATGACAGGTGCTAAAGGATGTTATTACACATCACGTGCTGTTCGTTTCTTCCTCAGAGGGAGAATACTGTATTTGGAGTATTATTTTGGTGACCTTTTTCTTCTTTACAGATGGGTGGGGTAGAGTAAGTTTTCAAAATATACTTGCTGCTCTGTGCTAGAGATGGGCAAGAGAAGTTCATTTTTGCACGCAGGTTTGAAGATGGTAATGTTGAGGTTTCTCCATCAGTTACCCTGGGTTGGTTTTTGTAGGTTGGATGCGTGGACAGATCAGTCTGTTCAGAGACTGACACAAAGGCATTGTGCTGTCTGGTGAAGTTCAGTGCCACTGTGGATGTTGCTGGTGGCACATTCTTCTTGAAAACCCTGATGGCAAAGGACCCCCTTGATGTCAGCTGACTTTCTGCATCATGGGGCCTGGTTATGCTAGCAGTGGCTTCTCATTAGTTGCCATCATTAAGTTTCCTTTTTCCTACAGACTAAGTTGCTGCTAGATGGCAAGGATCAGGGAAGCAGTGTCTTTGAGGATAAGCTCAGAGAACCTTTCTGATGAACAGTGCCTGTGTTTGTCCTGAATGACAGTTAGGAACTTCAGAGGATCCAAGAGTCTTTATCACCCCCTGGGCCAGCCTGCCCTGTGTCTGGGACTGCTGGAGAGCCTTTGGGTGCTGAATCTGGTCTGCAGCCTTCCTCTCCCACACCTCAACTGAAAATTCATTAGGGAGAGATGGTGAGGGAGCCTAGAGAGAATGGAGATAATCTGTAAACTGTAAGAATCTTGGGAAGATCTATGGAGGCATGTGGATGGCCGATGCCTGAGGGGCCATACTGGCAGGTGCAGGCACAGGCCCTGAAAGAGCTGTGGGGAAGGCTGGCTGCTGGATCCAGACAGTACCAAGAGACTGCTGTGATGGAGAAGAAAGGCCTGTTATAGCATGAGGGACTTTATGCTGGAGGAAGGATGGTGGCACAGAGTAAGGGCCTGGCAGTGAATTTAGAGGATGGAAAATACTAGAAGGGAGCTGTGAAACCTGATAGGAAAAGTTGTCGAGTGGTGAGTGGGTAGTGCAGAGGTGTCCAGAGACCCTGAAGGGCTGCAGGGCCATGTAGCAAGGAGCCATGCATGGACGGGGCCCTACTGCTAGGGCAGCCCCTTTCCCTTAGCTCCAGCAGAGCAGTGCTATCTATCCAAACCAGCCTGTCACTGGCATACACTATTCAGAGGTCTTGCTGAATTAAATGTAGTAGATAGGGCTCAGCATCCTTGTGTTGTACCGTGTTCAGTTCTTTTAGCTTTAGTTATGTAGCTTTCATATTTTAAGAGTGCTACGCAGATCTTTGTCTTGACTGAGAAAAAAAACTCCGTTGCAGGCCTTGTGGGTGGGTTGAGGAAGACTTGCAGTTTTGGTGATCTTTGGTGAACAAATAAGGGAGTTTCAACATCCATTCCACAATGGACATTTTGGAAGTCCCTGCCTCTTCAAGGGTTGAGAAAAGCAGCTACATATGCCCAGTGCCACCAGAGGCCTGAGACTCTTACACTGTCATGCTGTGTGATCTTTAACTCAAGCTGTGGAAACAGAAAGGACTGAGGAGGACCACAGGATAAAAGCCACTAACTTGCTTTCTTTCCTCCCAATTGTCCTAAGCTGCTTTGTGTCTTCTGTGTCATGTTGGGTCTAAAACTTGATTTGTGTACTCCTTGTGAGTAGGGAACACTTTTTCATATGGCCCAGGAAAAATCTTACATTACTGTAGGAATGCTAAAATAATAGCAAAATATTAAATGCTGATGCATTTCCTTGGTGTGATCAGGATGTGATATCTCTAATTTTTTGGGGCAGTAGAACATTTGAGTGTGGCAGTGCTGCAATGACAATTGTTCTTTCTACAAGCTTGGTAAGCAACTGCATGGATCGGTGTTATTTTTGTATTATCTTGAGAAACAGGACTCTCCTTCGTAGACATCTGTGGCTAGTCATACACACTGGCCAGGAGAGCAAGCAGTGGAAATCCTCTGCCAATGCAACAGATTTAATCAGTTTGGTCTGTAAATGGAGAAATGGTAGCCCCATGAAGTTTGTCTGTGGGAGCTCTCCATAATAGTGTTTGCTCCATGTCAGCTAACTCACAAGGCATTGCCTTGGATTCCTGCCTCTAAATCAGGGTAAAAGTAGTCTACCTCCCCTGTGTGCCCTTCTTGCCTTTTCAGATTATCTCCTTTTACTGTCTTGCAGTGCCATATAGACAAGTTTGGGCATTTATCAAGATAGCTGTGTAAAGTAGCTACTTTGATATGCTGTAGAGAGCAGAACATCCTCAGAGGGATGATGCACTCTGGCTGGCAGGGAGGCTTCCCCAAGACAGTGCTTTGGGAGCAGGTCAGGGGACCCACGTCAGGCTCCTGTTCTGAGCCTTGTTTTGGGGTAACATTTCCATGTTTATGGACTAGAAAGGAGAAACTGGCTGGTGAAGCAGAGAGCCTGAGACTGAGCAGTATAAGTATCCCTATCTCCTTCTTCGAAGCAGGAGCAAGTGGGAAAAGCACGTTCAAAACAAAACTGGCTGCTACCTTCAGAGTGCTGAGTTTCCCAAGGGGAACTCCAATGGCTTCTGCCATAGCTAGGGCAGGAAGCCTGGTTTGTTTTCATTCCTGACAAGACGAATGCACACTCAGCAGCGCCAACGGGGCAGGGCAAGGCAGCGGGCGCGGGGCTGGGGCAGGCGCTGGGGAGCAGGGAGCGGCGAGCAGGGTGTCCGCTCCCGCCGTGGGGGTGGGCGGTGCGTGCTTGGCGATTCCCCCGGGCCCGGAGCCGGGAGCTGCCCGGAGCCGCCGCTTCCCGGGGCGCGGAGCCACCGGCGCTGACCGAGGGCTGCGGGAGCAGGGAAGGGAGAGCCCCGGGGCGGCTGCAGGGGGGCTGCTGAGAGAAGAGGCTCCCTCCGCCACTTCCCTGCTGCGACACAGCGCAGCCCGGCGTCTCCTGGGCAGAGCCAAAGGAGGAACCTGCGCTTCCCTGGGCGCTGGCTCCCGGCGCCAGCGTCTGCTGGCGCGGGCAGCCGCGCTGGGAGCCCCTCGGCGGCTCTGAGCCCTGGGCCAGGCCGCGGGCGGGCCCTGCAGCCGGGGCAGCCTCAGGTGGGGGGTGGTTTCGGAGAGAAAACAACTGGAGCCTCCCCCACGGTTACAGCAAAGCCACTGGCGTTAGTTCTGCATTAGATCCAGGTGGGGGAACAAAGTGTGAATGTCCCCCGGGAGAGAGAAAATTGCAAAAGTCAGGCAGTTTAGAGAAACACATGTGGGCTTGCATGTTCTGCATGTTCTCCCTTTGAAAATAAAAAAAATAAAAGGCTCTTTTTTTCACAAAATAAGCACAGTTCTTATGTGTTTATGTCTCAGGTGCTAGACGTAAGCAACAATTAGCTTTATTTTATAAAGATCATCTAGGACAGGAGACAGGCTTGTAGGGTTGAATACAGTGGGTATCAAGAGTGTCATGGTTTACTTCCTGAGCATTGCACACACCACTATATTTGAGGCAGACCACAATCAGAGCTGAGCGAATCTGAGAACAAAAAGGAAATTAGGCAGGGGGGACAGGAGCAGCTTCTGCCCGTTGGAGAGGCCTGCCCTCAGCCCCAGGGCTGCCCTGTGAGGTGGCAAAAGTCTTCCCAGAGTGCCAGCAAAGAAAACCACAACCAGGCAAAGAAAGAAAGAATCTTGTTCCTTCAATAGGGCAGATGGCTATTTTGGAAATAGTATCTGCTGTGGGGGAAGAAGATTGAATTTGTTCTTAGACACTGGAACTGGTTGCCAGGGAGGCTGTGGACACCCCAACACTGGCACTGTTCAAAGCCAGGTTGGATAAGGCCTGGAGCAAGCTGGTCTAGTGGGAGGTGTCCCTCCCCATGGTCTGGGGGTTGGGACTGGATGATCTTTAAGGTCCATTCCAACCCTTAAACATTCTATGATCATATGATGTGGCTGCTTTTATGCTAGGCTGACACAGAATGAGAGGAGTTAAGTAACCCTCAGTGTAGTTCCTAAGCACGCTTCACTTTCAAGAAAAGGGATGTAGGTTTTCATGTCGCTCTGGAGGAAAGCACTTCCCGTACATTGTCCACCAGTTCTGTGCTGATGTCACAGGAGGAATTGTGCTAGGAAGTTAGGACACTGGATTCTGTGTATCGGATTCCAAGAAAACATAAAGCATGCAAATGTTAGTTTTGTCACAGAGCATGTGTTGCTGACAACCTAATCTCAAGAGAAATAACCCAGAGAAATAGCTAATTAGTAACCTCTACACAGTGGGGAAACATAAAAGTAATAAAGAATAGTTCTGTAGTTGAGATAGCAGAAAGCTGTGGTCTCAGAAAGTGGGGAAATCTCTGCCTGCCTTCCCTCACAAGTGTATGGGTTTAATGTATGGAGCTGCATCAGTCTTGAAAATTGAAAAGAGGCTGAATGAACGGAGATGACCGCACCCAAATCTTGGCGACAAACCCACGTTTGATCATTTTTTGCACAACTCAGGGTTTTCTGTTTTGGGCCTGAGAGGTCTGTGCTGCTCAGGCATGCCCAGGTCTGAGTTGCTCCGTGCCTTGCGCCCACCTCAGCACTGCACCCAGAAACTGGGCAGCTCAGGGCCAAATCCCGCAGAGCAGTAGTAGCTGGAGGGCTGCTCTGTGGCCACCTGAAGCCTAGGGCAAGCCTGTCACTGAAGGGGAAGAGGCAATGGCATGGGAAGGGGCTCAAGAACTGAGCTGAGTTGAAAGTTGAACTTTGTAACTCAGGAGGAAGGCAGGAGAGTCCACAGGGAGAGGGTGGCATTTCAGGCATGTTCCTTCATTTAGGCTTCTGTGTCAGGCATGCTCCAGTGTGAGTATTCTGGAGGGCTTTGACTCACTCTCTGAAGGCCTCTAGTCCTGCCCACACAATATGTCAGGAACCTGCCTCATGCTAGATTTTGGGTTCTGTTTTATCACCACAGGCTTCAGTTTGTGCCACTTCACTACCAAACCTGAGGGGTATCTAACCCACAGCGTTACGTTGCTGAGGAACCAAAGCCTAAACTCATCAAGGCATAGTAAATAATGTGTGAGAGTTTTACCAAAATCCATATAGGAAGTGTTTGTGAGACTGCGTTTTCATTTCCTCTTTCAGATTGAGTGCTCTCGCAATGAGTAATGCTGCAGAAGTTACTGTGCCTGGTCTGCTTTAGAGACTCCCTTAGCAATGCTCTCTGCCATGCTGTGAGGAAGCCTCCCTTTTGCTGAGGTTTCTGTTCCTGGGAAGGAAATGACTTCACCTCCAGGTTGAAATGTGTCTGGACGACCTACCTGATTTCCCCTGTACTGCCCAGGAGCTTGGGGCAAAGCAAATAGGCACATCCCAGTTTTCCCAATGCACAGCTGGCATCTTGACCACATACATTTTTCCTGCCAACCTTTGAAAATGATACCAAAAAAGAATTAGGCTCTTTTTTCACAAAATAATCATACTTCTTCTTGTGTGTTGTTTCTATATCTGGGGCAGTGGCTAGATAGAAGCAACAATTAACTTTATTTTGTGTAATTTAATGATCATCTAGGACAGGAGAAAGGCTTGTAGGGTTAAATACAGTGGGTATCAAGAGTGTCATGGTTTACTTCCTGAGCACTGTACATGCCATACTATTTGAGGCAGACGAAAATCAGAGCTGAGAGAATCTGAGAACAAAAAGGAAATCAGGCAGGGGGGACAGGAACAGCTTCCTTCCTTAATCTCAACCCCCTTCCTACCATCAGCAGCTGTCTTGTTTCTCCAAGAGGGACAGAAAACAGTGGATTAAGAAGAAATGTGACCTTTCATTGTAGATTAACCCATGTCAAGACCCTGGTAATGTTATTTTACATAATTTCTTATAAACCCTTAGTTACCTGTGGTTTAAGACTTTGTTTTTTGCTGTCAGCCTATTTCTCAATGCAAAAATAAATTGCAAGCCTTCACTCCACCCCCATAAATATTTTCCACAATAAAGTGCTTGTTTCTGAAAGTCCCAGATAATGACTCATAATGAGTTTTTTAAAAAGGAGAAGCAATGTATTTTTTAATGTATTAACTATTCTCTCATAGCCAGATGTTCCCCTTCATCGCACAGCATGAAGAGGTGAAAAAGAGCAGAAAAACTGCAGTAAGAAAGACAAAAAATCCCCAAAAGCCAACCCAACAAATAACCAAGGATCAAGAGAAACAGGTCAGGTGCCAGTTTTACACCTAACTTCAGAATTACCTACAAGTGCAGAATGCATGGAGCTGAGGGTCGTTTGTTGGAGTTCCAGGTCTCTTGGAAGTGAAATGATGGATCAAATGCATGAAGCATATGTATTACTAAGAAAGGTCTCAAATAAATGAAATTCAACTATTTTTGGGAAGTTATTGAGTCAAGATCATTCAGGAAATACAGTGGAGGGAAATGGGTGGAAATCAAGACATGTTAGAGCATGTTTCTTACTCTATGGTTTTGTTTCTTTGCTGAGTTCATGCAGTTCAACAGTTGTTTATGAAGTATTTTACAGATGGATGCACTCTTTTTCCAAAATGCAAACTACTTAGCCAGATGGCTTCACATCTGGATTAATCTCAGCAAGAAACAGAGAAGAGTAGTTGCATTTTTAAGTATCTGCTCTCTGTAGCAGACCTAAAATTGGTGATGATCAGGAAAGACATTTATATCAGTATAATTTGCAAAGAGTATTTATTTCTCTACTTCTGACAGTTCTGAATGTTTCTGATGGAAACATTTCAAAATGTTTGAGTGTCTCATTCGCTTTATCACAATTGCAGTGGAAACTTACTGCCTGATTGCTTAGCTGGTATTGGGAAACCCAAACCCAGTTAAAAACGGACGAATAGATGTTTAATGTGAAAATTAAGAAACAGAAGTTCTCACATAACCTGATGATGCACTGAAGCCCCTTATTCAAAATCCTGTCTCAAACTAAAAGGAAGTTTGAAGATTTTAAGAAGATAGGATTCCCAGAAAGCCTTCTGTGAGCCTTCCTTACCTTCATCACTGTTGATAATTAACTGAATTAATTTCATTTTATAGGGAAAAGAAACAAATTGATTCCCCAGCCTAACTGTGCAGCACTGCTCTGCAAGTTTTGCATCAGCAGGTTTACAGCATGTTTACGTAGGCTATATTCTTTTTATATTTTTGGCACAAACCGCCTTTCATCTACACATAAATTATTTTTTTGTTTCCTTTTTGCTTTATCTTGTGAATTATTCTGTTGGTTTTTCATCTTTCTTGGAAGCAATATGACTTTATCTTGGAATGCATTGTACTGTCATAATGTTAATGTGGACCGATTCATTAGCTGTCTTCAGAGGGTTTCCATCCTGCAAGGAACATGAAATGCATGGCTTTAGATCTGGATCAGGCAGTCTGTTCCTACTGTTTCATGGCTGGAGATGGTCTGAGATACCTTCACTGAGCCCAAAATACTTGCTGAAAAAGACTTGGTTTCCACTTCTGTGCCTCTGGGTTTCAAGGCTGCTTGGGAAGCCAGTGCTTATGCCTCTGCCTGAGGACCAGACATTCCACTGCACTGGTCATCCGGGCCCCTCGTGTTCAGCTCAGGGGCAGCTCTCCTGCTGTGTCGGTGTGCTTGGGCTGCTTCAGCAGAATGGGACAGGAATGCCCTCCCTGCAGTCTGATTGCCTGATCATACAAAGTGGACAGCCTCTTGTGCTGATGGCTCCTAAAATATAGACCATAGACACTTGAAATCCTGAAACTACCATCACAGCTTTGCTTTCAGTGTTGTGGTAGTAGTTGTGGTAGCTGGAAGTGATGAGAATCTGGCCAGCTCAATTCGTCTGTGCTGGGAAAGGTGGGAGTCTCAATGTCTGTGGTCCCTCCACCTGCTCAGCCTCCTTATGCTGATAGAAGAGAGGACGTATATGCTGATAAAATGATACTACTGATCAATCTTGGCCAGTGCTTCAGCGGGATCCTCACTGAATGACAACAAAACTGTGTGCACCAACGTTGAATCAGCCTGAAGTGCCTGTGTTGGGTTTTTGCACAAAGCCAGCTAAACATGCATACTCTCCTCTATAAAGGCAGGGCCATACTCCATGTTCCAGAAGAATATCCCAGGTGTTGTTCCTGTTACCGGAGAGTGAAATCGCATGTAGCCATGCCGGGCAGTTGTTGATCTGCTCCTTTTCTCCTCACATGTATTGAGCTGCTGGGCTGTGCTGTGCCATTATCCCCTGTAGCAGGGAGGAGGGAGCTGGAGGAGCAAAGAGAAAGCAGCCTGAGGGTTTGTCTCCCTCCCTCGTCTTCAAGGTTTTTACATCTGCTCGCATAGTCACCAGAGAAAGATATACAAACTCATATACCAACCCACAACAAACCCACACAGGCAGAGCTGCGAAGCTCTCACCAGGAAGCTGACTTACGCTAAACCCCTCCACTCTTTCTCGTCACACTGCATCTGTGTCTGCTCTCACTGCTGCCTCCAGATGAACTAGACGCAGTTGCCAGGACTACTTTGGCCTGTATGCGCAGGGGTCTCTGGTTACCTCTAGAGCTTTTGGGTTTTTTTGTCCTCTCAATAATACAATTGTTCTAAACTGCTAAAAAAGAAGTCTATCTGAAAAAGCCAAGAACACAGAATACCACTCTTCTTTTTTTCTTCCCCTGTCTCGTCCAGGATAGTTGACTTCCGTAACGTTTATTTTCAACAACCTCTTTCAGCTTCCTGCCTCTGGTGAGTTCATTGCATTTTCTTTCTTTTTCTAGGAGTCTTAATGTGAATTGATATTCTGAATCAAATTCAATATATTTTGTTTTACTTTTGTTAATTACTTTTATTAATAGGTTTGTGAAATTGGTTCACATAATGAGTTTTACTTTTCTGTTAAATACCATCTGTTAAATGCTTGTATTGAGATAAACAATTAAACACTGGTCTAGATCTTGCATTCAGTGGATTTTCGTTTGTTCCAGAGGGTTTTTTTCACTCCAGCATAAAAAGGCCTTATATAAAGTAGAAAGAGGGGTGTGATGGGCTGTGCCATGACAATTTCTTCCATGTTAACTGATACAAGAAAAAAGAAAAAATCGGAAATACTCTCAAGATGGTGGATCTGATTCTGATGCTCTTTTCTGTTGTATGAACTATGAACCAGAAGTGATAGACGTGTAAATCTGCAACACTTCAAGGAATGGTCTTCTTCCACTTTTGTGAAGTACATCATGTTTATGAGAAAACTGTTCTGCTTTGTCTTAAATATTCCCAAGCAAATTTAGGTGAAGATTTTATCGTGAGAATTTGAGAAATAAGTTCTTTAAACTGGAGTGAGATTTAAAATATTTTTATTTGCTGACATATCTGTGGCTGGCTCTGGCTCCAGCAGCTGCCTGGCCCTGCTGGATCTAACAAATGCCTGTGCCACCTTCTGAGATGGAAGGTTTCCATCTAAATGGCCATGTCTATAACTCCTTGTGTTCAGGTCACTCCCACGGCTTCTACTCTACCTTTTGAGCCAACTGTGGCATGCTTATGGTGTGGGGTCCCCTTACAGAGCAGTATATGTGTGTGTGCATGCGTGCACATCTGTGCACACCTATTTCCAGATTCTGCTCACAAAACCTGCATCTTATGATGCTCTAGTGGTGATGGAATGGTCTTGTCACATTGCCAATGAGATGCAGTTAATCTGAAATGTGAATGAGGATAGAGCACGCTGAGGCTGGAACTGTCTCTCTGACACAGGTCCCCGCAAAAAAATCTGAATGTGGATTTAAGATTTTCTAACTTCTCCTTTCAGCTGTGTTTCTACCTGTGGATGGGACAGGAGTTGAGCTGTGGCATCTGGCAGAGGCCAGCTTTAACAGGGGATTTATCCTGAAGAAAATACTTGCAGAAGAAAAAGGTAGGGTAAATGAGATAAGTTAGTTGTGAACAGGCACATATGTCAGCAAATTTTGGTGTCTGTTGCTGTTGGAGTAAAGTGGGATAGTGCTTTATATGTTGCTGCTTCATATTTCATGTTTTCAACCCCACCATTTAGATCATTGTGTGGTGCATTTGTGATTTTCCAGTAGGAAGGACCATATGTGTATACTTACTTGACTTTAGAGTGGGGTTTGATGTAATTTTTCAGAGACCAGTCTGAAAATCTATCGTACAAAGGAAGTAAAATCTACCGGAGAAAGTGGGTACAGACTCCATGTGAATACCATGTTTGAGACTTGGGCAGTAACTGCAGGGTTGAAAAGCCACACATGCACTTGCTTCCTGCTATAGAGAGTAGGCCTTAGTGAGGCATAATACCAGGTTTTACATTCCCTAGATTAGGTGCTGCAAACCAGGAAAAGTTGTAGGTTTGTAGTTATAGAAAATTGGTGTTTTTATAAGTAATCTGTACTTACTAAGTTCCAGAGCAAAGAATTAAATTTAAAAATGGGTTTGATTTTCATGTATAGCAAGGTAGAAATTCATAGGCCATCAGCAGGGCAACATGGCTGTAAATTACTGTCATTTAATCCCATTTTAAGGTAATTTTACTGTGCCAAAGCAGTGTGAAATCAGCTCATAGCAGAAGAGCATCAGGCCTCAGAATTGATGCTGAAGTCACATTGCTGGTAACAGCTGCTAGTGCCAGCGATTTTAGGGAAGTAATCTCTTCTACAGTGAGGGGCAAGCCATATAAATCCTCAAAGAGGTAAGTGGGCGATCTGCAGCGTACCCAGAGCACACAGGAAATGAGCAGCCAGTGTGGTGGCGGTCTCACAGGCTGCACCCGTTTTGTAGAGCAGTGGGTCTGCACCAGCGGAAGTTCCCGAGGAGCTTTTCTCAGTGACGCTTTCTGATAATCAGCCGGGAGGATACCCAGGCAGGGAGATGAAATTCTGCCGTTTCTCCTCTTGCTTATGCTATGCAGTTCTAGATGTATAGTAGCAGGTGGGTTAGGCACTTTAGTGTTAAAGATTTCCTGTGAAAATTACCTCTTCACCCCCCTTTTTCTTTGTGAAATGTTGATGCTGTGATTCTATAGTTTTCCCTAAGAAACAGTAGAGTGTTACTGAATGCACCATTCAAGTGATTAATTTGATTGACATTGACCATAAAATGAAAAATTGCAGCTTTTTCTATAGTGCTTTTGATTATTGTTTGAAGAGAGATAAAAGAAGTAACTGTAAAATTTAGCTTTTTCAAAGTCTTGATGTAACATTTCAGACATCACACCACACAGCTTAACATATTTCCCAAATTAGCTTCTCACTTTTTGGCTAGTGGTGTGTGGTTTTATTAAATTTGCAGTTTTCAAATGTTTCCATGCTATGGTACAAATTACAGCTGAAAAATATTTTGAGATAACCCCAGCATAGCAATTAAGAAAGGAAGTTGGCTGCAGCTGTCTCAAGCCCACTATTAAAGCATTATGGCCTTAAAATACTGGACAGGATCACACAAACACAACAAAGCAATGTAACAACAAAATTTGTGGGCTGTAGCCTACCATTAGCTCTTCTCCACAAAACCAAGTAGAGTTTCATATTTGCTTAGCAGAGGTTAGTTGTCCTTCAATTTTTATGTCAGTGAAGAACTGGAAAAGCTTCCCAATCCAGCAGAAAGATCAGTGTATAGTGGAAGGGGAGACTTTTGGAGCTTGTGAAAACTCTGTAATGCAGCAGTGAGTGTGAGTACTGGAAGTCATGGCTACAAAACCTTGGTGTATCACGTCTAATATGAGCAGCTGGCAAAGTGTCAGGGAGCAATAGTCCCAGCAGTCACAGTCTGTCACTGCTGACAGGGTGGTTGAAGGTTAGCTGGGAACATGGTCTGAGCACTTAACTGCATGCATGTATTCCTCACAGAGCAGGTATGGGAGTAGTTTGTGCCCAGCCTTGCTTGTGGCCGTGCGCTGTGTTTATCACAGACCCTTATCATTCCCCTCCTGCACAGTTGACTGCTGCTGCATCCGCGCTGTATTGCTTTCGCATGAGGAATTGCATTTGGTCTTTGGTTACAGAAGCCAAGGAGAAGTGTAAATTCCTAAGGGACGAGGGTGAGGCTGAACTTGGCATGCTTCTCTTTACCTGACAAAATGCATGAACCTGCTGGAAACCACACGAGGATTCTGCTATGGTTTGGGGATTTCCCTACAGGGAACCATGGTGACCTGTCACATGGGAAAGACCCAGCATGTGCTGGAAAAGGAGCAAACACCTCTCCTGGCAGAAGCTGGCACAGTGGGCTGTGGTTACGTACTGTGCATGATGCTGCTTCTCACACACAAGTGCGAGTGTGGAGTACCAGTAACTGACACTTGCCAGCTTGAGGGTGTTGTACCATCTGGTCATACCACTTCTCCTCACGAGTGACAATGTGTTGCTTTTGAAAGTTAGACTGATTTATGTCAAAATATAGATAGAACTGGCTCTCCTAATATAAAAGCGTGAGACCAAGACCCCTATGTAGCACGGGGTCCCTTTTGGTTGTCTCCTGTGCCGTGGTCATTGAAAAAATATGAAACCTCTCAAACTTACGAGAAAACTGTTCTTTCCTTTCATTGTTAGGCACGCCAGTGGGCACACAGTCTTCAGCTTGCCTTTTTTTTTTCCATCAAATGACTGTGCTTAAAAACTGGTAAAGACTTTGGAGTTCGAAGTTACTGAGCTACTGATTATACTCAAACATCCATCAAATTATCTATTAATTATGTATCTAATTGTCTGTGGGCTTTTGTTTTTCTCACTATAAAAATATATTATGAAACAGCTGTCGTAAAGATCCTTCATGTAATTTTTTTAGTTTCCATCAATTTAAATGCAGGTTTTTAAATTCCCATCTCTTTCAGTGGAGTTTCTGGATGAAAAGCTATTGGATAAATTATCTCTGAGTTTGAATCAAATCCACCAGGATTCAAAAATAAAGCATGGGAAATGTTCTCATAATGTTCAAACATCTTTCTCCTAAAATATCTCTCTTATCATATGTGTGATTGTTTTCATTCAAAATATGTAAAAATCAAGAAAATCAAGGAAAACTTTCTATCCTTCCCACTGAAGAATTCTGCATTAAGATTTACCGTAGCGTGGGGATTTGCATGATCTTTAAACCAACTGAAAGCCAAGTAGATGTCAGCTATAAATATATGAAATGGCTTCTCGAAATACTCAGCTGAAGAATGAGTGAGAAGGTTTTATGTGTTACTTTTGGTTGTACAGTCTTGTCTCCTCTTAACCTATTCCATATGACCCGCTGCTGTCTGCAGTCTTATATGTTTTATATAAAGGTGGCAAGAGATCAAGGTTGTAATGGAATCAGAGAAAAGTAAAGGAAAACAGGCAGTAAAATATATATGCTGCTCTGGCATATGGTTGGTGTAAGATATAAATCAATATAAAATCAGAGCTTCCAGGTATAACTTGCGCTTATTCCAGGAAAAAAAAAGGGAAGAAAGCATGTTCCTTTGAAATTGGCTTTTAATCATAACTATGCATGGAACGTAGGCAGTTTGATGAAGGCAAGTATGCATGCCCATTTATTTTATCTAATTTAATCTGCTACAATTAAGGAATTCTAGAGAGGCTGCATGGTGAGAAAAAAAAAATTCCTGCTTGTACTGTAGATACGTATTATCTCTTATTTTATCCGTGTGCTGGATATAGTGCATGAATACTGAGTCATGGCATAGATTGTGGAAGGCAGCTCCTTTTTTTAAAATTTATAAAACAAATAAAAAGATAAAAATCATAAATCAACAAATGCAGGCCAAGTTACGTTAATTTTATGTTTTATGTCGCACCTGCTACTTGAAAAGTAATTGAAATTATTTCTAAGCAAGCTCTTCAGACTTTTAACATTTTAATGTACGTGTATGCATACAAAATTTAAGGATGATATTAAAGATGGCAGTTTCCCACTGTGTGAAATCTAGACTATGATTTTAAACACTCTGATATATACAGAGACAAGAAAAAGGTTTTTGTTGCTGGCAGTCCTAAGGGGGAAGTGTTAAAATTATCAGGGAGTTTCTGTGTTATAAAATAAATAACCAACCAAATTATTGTTGCTTCCTTTGCTAGCTTTGCTCATTAACTTCAGAAGTTTAATATTCATCACAGCAAAACGAACAGTGATATGCAGTAAATATGAGTTAAATATGAGTCCTAAATTAAAAATAAAACAGTATGTTTTATCAGGAGGTCATTATTGTGAACTGTTTGATGAACTGAAATATCATTATTACTACTCAAAACACCTGTACCTCTGACACTTTATTCTTATCACAAAATGTACAAAAATAATCTTCCATGGAACGCTGGCTAATTCTATTCTAACTAACATTTTCCTCCTCCACCTTTACCTCCCACTGAAATCAAACTTGTGCAAATACATAACTTAATGATTAACATGGAGAACCTCCTTCTTCTCCCGCTGATACTAGGGGGAGAAGATCTAGACTTGAGGATCTCCCTATTTTGTGCTAGGTCTTTTATAAAATCAGAGCAAAGTTGAACCTGAAGAGACTTCTGAAAGTAATGTTGGAGATCTTGCAAGGGGTCTGTTGAAGAAAATGTAGAAGTGGTAGGGCAATTTTTTTAAGACCTTTTAACGCTGAGGAGGATGTTACATCACCTGTATCATTCATGTATTAGCTTTTAGCTGTGCTGTTACTGTTGATTACTTCGTAGTGTTTAAGGGAGCCAGTCAAGAAGAACAGGTAGTGTGCAAACAATGGAGAGGAGTGCAGTCCTACGCCAGGTTAGAGCTAAAACACACAAAAGTCAGCCTTCTCCTCTGCAATGGGCTTGGCACAGGCTCTGAAAGAGGGGACGCCCTTTTGCCTGCAAATGCAAGTGTGTATATAGAGTTGCCAGTTTATTTTAACAATTTATTATGTTACACATCTGCGGGATTTAATATAAATCCACACATCTCCTTAACGGCTAAGCATTGTAACATATTGTAAAGATGTGTGTAATAAATGTAATGGCTGCAGACACGGCAGAACCGTAGTAGTTTACAACGGGTGACTTTGTAATTTTATATGTAAATCTCTTATCAATTAGATACTTAGGTTATTGCAAATCCCCATTTAGCACAGCAGTAATCTCTGCTCATGTGCATACAAATACACGTGTACCTGTATGTAGACCATGGTCAATTCAATAATGCATCCATTTGATGCAAAATATGTATGCAGGTTTTCAAATGATGGTAAGATATCTTGCCTACAATATGTTGTAGCAATGTCTTTTGCAATGAATTAATATCAATATGTCCATATATATACGTATATGGACATACATACATGCATGTACATATGGATGTAATTTTTTTGTACATGGATGTATTGATTCATTATTGAAATAGTTAGATTTTAAATATACACTGGTATATTTTCAATATTTTTGTGTATCTGTATATGTACATATACACTTCTATGCATCCAGTCTAGGAAATAATGCATCATTCTCTGAGAAATTACAAATGATTATTTAAAACTAAGAAATGTTAGTTGTGTATGAAAGAGAAATGGATACTTCATGATGATTATGCTCATGTCTGCAGATGGTAAAAAAAAGTACAAGCAGAAATAGGGGTTTCTGGAAAGAAAACACAATCATTGTTGAAGGTTGTAAATAAAAGAGTACTTCAACAGCCAAAGAGTATTTCAACACCAAAAAAATTTTTGGGAGATTTCGAAGAGCTAAATCTGAAAAAAAAAATCCTACAAAAATATGTTGTAAATGCATTTTTGATTTGTCTCAAAGAAATTTGAACTGTGTTAAAAGAGGATGTGGCATGAAAAATTTGAAGCGGTTTGAGGCCCAAAGCTGCAAACATTTCCACATGTCAATAATTCTACACACACAGTAGTCCGATAAAAGTCAATTACTGAAATTTTGTATTTTGTATTATCAAGGCTTCAGTTTGGCTACAATGTAGTTAGACTTGCTGAAAATTTGCTTTTGACCTTTAAGTTATTCGTAATAGGAAAACTATTCATAGGTACGTGTGATAGCACTGCAGTCAGCACCCAGCACTTTATCCATGTTCATCTGCAAGTGTATCTGTATCCCCATCTGGACCCAGGAGCAGTTCTATGTCAGTGGTGAATATATATGTACATATATATGTATGTGTGAGTGTACGGAAACAGCCACTATGAGGGCAGGCAGACGGACAGATGGTTGATGAACCTCTGTGCTCGGACGTACACGTGTGACATTTGCACACCAGCTGCTCCATGTACGGCTGTTATCTGTAGTGAAACTCAAAAATTTCTTCTCTGTTTGAGAGCAGAGGAGAAAAATTAACACAGAGAAGAGTGGGAAAGAGAGGTGACGTATCCAGTATCTTGCAGAAGGAAAATGCTGGGCTTACCTAACTTCAGGCATGACATGACACTCCATTTCTGATGACTTTGAGGATATTGGATCAGACTGGGAATGGTTTATGAGCTGGTCCTCTGTGAAAGGATTACTTTCCTACACTTGATTTACCCAAATTTTGAGAGAACATTTATACATGGATCCCTTTTGAAAATGCCCCGTAATGCCATGAATGCCACAAAGTCTGTAATTTATCATGTCACTCCATAAACATATGGAGAAAAATTACTTCAGATTAATGGTTTGAATCTTTAAGTGGGTACTTAGCATTGCCAGATCTCACTGAGTTCTATTTAGAGATTTAAGATCTTGGATCAGTACATGAGAGTCTTACAGGCTTTTTGTTAATTTTTGGAGTGGTTCTAATAATCTGTGCTCATGTTTAATTTGTAAGTTGCTGAATCAAGGTGTGATTAGCCACAGCAAGAGGGTTCTTGAAGATAAAATAAATATTTCTTTTGTCTAACTAGATAATTAGAATAAGAGTTAAATAGTTTTTCTCAGCGACTGTAGTAAATTGAATAGATCTTTAGATGTGTCATAATCCATTGTTTATATATATATATTATTATAGGTACTATTACTAAAGCAGTGAAATAGCAATTTTTAAAATTTAGGATAGCTCATTAAGCAGTTTTATACGTATAAATAAACATACAGTATAAATAAATGTGCAGTGTGTGAGCATGTGTGTAAATATTTACATTTTGTTACACAAAAAGCTTTCATCCCTTTACTAGGACTTCACATCTCGTCTAATCTTGTAAATAACATTGGTATGTGTTTGTTGTTGTTTTATATCAAGATTTCACATTCTCAATCAGAGGGAATTTCCATTAAATCTGATAATGTGAGTTCCCTTGCTAATAATAAAGTTGACAAGATTACTGAATATTTGATCATAAATCCTTCTCTTCATTTGCAGTTACTAAAACTGCCAGAGAAAGAAACTGAGGTATTTTCAGGTGTTGTCTTGATCCCAAAGTGATTTTTTGCAAAGGCTTCAAAGAAAGTGGTTCTCTATTTTCTCAAAATTTCATAAATTACAAATTAAACCCAAAATTCAGTTTTGTATTCTTTTCAAAACAAAATGCTGAAATTTGAGAACAGGATTTCAGTTTTGTGAATAAGGGAGTGAAAGAAAAAATTCCAAGTTTTTATGTCTGCAATTTTTTTTTTTTAAATTGTGGAAGGAGATTGTTTTTGACATGACAAGACATCCTGGCTTTGATGTTGCTTGCTTTTCTAACTTTAGAAAGACATTGCAGAAATGATTGTACTTAAGGATAAAACATCCATATAAAAGCTCTCATCCAAGCTTCTAAGCATCCTTTCAATTCTTTGAAATATAAAAGCACATTGAAAGATAATCTGGCAGTTAACTGGTCAGTATTATAAATGTATCAGACAGCTGAAGTATTCTGCCAACGAATAACCTGCCGTCTTACTCTTGGGCCAGAGAATAGAGATGGCCCCTGTGGTAGCTGGCTTGGGAAGTGAATAAGTTGAATGGAGATTTTTTGGTGGAGTAGTTTGGGGAAAAGATGCAGCACCTTGCAAAGGTACAGGCTGTGAGCCAGTTGTCCTTCATGGCAGTGGTACCATCACTGAATGCCACGATGGACTGAAATGCTGACACTCTCTGAGGTGGTGGGAGGCTGATTGTCAAGACAGGGCTATAGATCAAAATTGCCTTAAAAGAAGTTAAAAATCAAGAGACAGCTAATGCAAATGTCAGAGAATCAGCTTAATGAATGCATGACGGGTACAGCAAGGGGCCATTTGCTTGCAGACCAGCTGCAGTCTCCAGAGGGACTGTAGCTGATGGATTAGTTTTCCAGAGACCTGTGCTGTGGAAGCAGTCTGGAGGTTTGTATCTGAATGGAGCAAGTACACCTCATCCACAGAGCTGAAAACAAGGTAGTGTGACCCTGACAACCTGGTGATATAGCAGAGCATCCAGACTGGAGTCACAACAGTTATGGTTTCTGTGTCACAGGGGCTGTATCTTCTGGCTCCTGTCACTAACCAGGCAACAGGGTCTCTCTGCCCTGTCTTGATTCCTGCCAGCATTCCTCCTCCCTCTCCTTCTGTATGCAGGAGTTGTTCCCCGGCCCCGTCCGTGCCCTGCAGTGCCCACTGTGCCCATGGAAGTGAAGGTGTAAAGCTGCACGCTGTTCTGGTCAGTGAGGCTAGTCTTTGTGCCTCCTTCCTCTCCTTGAGGGCCTTATAACTAAGGGATGCAAGGAGAGTTCTTACATATCTGTGGTGCAATTGGAGGGAGCAGTGGTTACAATCAACACACTGGAGAAGAACTGTAGGCACTGTTTTGCAGACCACACTTCTATGTGAGGTGGGACTTAAAAGAGTAGGTAGGCAAAGACAACACGTACATTCAAGCATTGCTCAGCAAGTGGAAGTCTCTCCAGTGGTTTTCAACCTTTTCTATTAGTATAAGTATTTTTATTTCCTCGCCATGTCAGGTCTCTTCAAGAACTAGTATCCACAGTGCCCAAACTGAAATATTAGCCTGCTGTTACCCTGATATAAACAGGAACTCCACTGAGATGTAACTGAGGTAGGGAGTGGATAATGGCAATAGGTTGCATATTAACTGCTTTAACTCTCTGAAGCTTTTTGTGATTGCCTGATCTAAAAAGATGGCTGTTTGCCTGCATGGTTTGTTTATGTATAAGCTAATTCCATTCAAATTCCAGCCTAGGTGGAAGGGTGCACTATCAATATCTAAGATAGGTTTTGAAATTAGAAGTTCCTGACAGTTTTTATTTTCCCCTATCATAAGACGCTGTCCATCCCCTGGAGATGTTTAGCTATAGCGAATCATGCTCACAATGTTCTTATAGTAGATGCCAGAGATATTCTTGGCATAAATGAAAATCCCATTTGGTTCAGTTGATAAGCTTACCCTTTTTGATACAGCAGTCCGGCTTTCCTTTGTTGGTAGAGCTCTTTCAGCAAATACCAGATTAGTTTTTCATGGAATGCGTATTCACTTGAATCCTCTACCTGCAAAGAGCTCGGTGCTGCTGTGCTCTACTTCCCATCCCATCACATTGCAGGTTGGTAACCTCACTCACCTTCTCCGTATCGTATTCAGCCATGATCAAATGTGAGGCGTTTTACCTGCATGAGATTGCTGAGGTGCAGGTCAGACACTGCCAGAGAGTGACTGTTGTAGGGCTTCTTGTGATCTCATCATCAGTGAAGTCCGAGGTCTCTGTAACCACACACTTGTGCCAGGATTCTGTATTCCAAAGACAGAGGGAACAAAATCTGAAGTTTACTAAAGATCACTATTCAGCATGACCACACAAGAAGAAGACATACATTCTTATACCTAATGATTTTATAAAAAGTCTTACCTTATTATTCAAATAGTATTTTCTATCGTTATGAGCGATGAAAGCATAAACCAAAAAAAGCATAAAAGAGGATACAGGTTTATATATTGAATTCCAGATACAAAATGAACTTCATAAACTTGGTAAATTTTTGAAAATCAAATTGTTGGAGGTAAAAAACAATCCCTCAGCAGCTTAGACTCCATCTCTGATCTGTGACCAAAAGGTTTTCTGCAGTCTTGTAATGGGTGTAGCACACTGTTGGACCAAGACAAAGTATGAGAGAAAGGGACTAAAACTTTTGCAAATATTTATAAAACTGGTTGTATACTGAGGCACAGAAGTGCCCAGTACTGTCTTTAAAGGACACTGCTTTTTTTTGATGTTTAATCAAGCTTTTTCCATCCATTGAGGTGACCTTGCATAATTATTTTAATACAATAATACTGCACTTACTATGAGGCTGCAACAAGGACCAGCTATGTGCCTAATTAAAGATAATACTTCAACATGCACATATGTAGTCCCGCTTATATATGGAGACACACGAATGGTTGTGAACAGATGCAAGATCAGGGCCACTGAGGGCAATTTGTCCACAGGATCAGAATACAGACCTTGTTATATACCAGGGTTTTTTTATTATTCATTGATGGAATGTAGAACAATATCATTTGCTTTGAAAACAATTCTGCACTGTCACAATGGAATATTTCAGCTTTTGTTATTGTCTGTCAACTAGCCATATTCACTAGTCCTTAATATCTCTTTCCGTCTTTAATCATTTATATGCTTTCTTTCAAAATAGCCAGTACAATTGGACCTGGTAATCAACAAGTTGAGTGCCAGAACAATCCTTTTATCTGTCTTTCTTTGTTCTGGCATCGATGAAATTGCGAAAGTCATGCTTTGGACATCCTTATTTTCTTCCACATTCCAATATGCACAAAATAATGAACCTGAAGGCACTAAGGACTACTTGCACCAAAGAAATGTTTGTTCTGAAAAGGATACTTGGTACATGGAAACTTTCTCCTGAGAGTATGCAGCTTTGTCTGAATAGGAAACTATTGTCTTTTGGTGAATTGAAGTGTTTTCAAAATGTATTGCTGACCCAATTTTGAAGTAGAATGCTCTGAAAGAGAGATTAGGATTCATATAAGTAATTGGAATGTTCATCCTACATATGTTTTCTGAATTTTTCATAGATGTGTTTTGTAAATGTCTTGTTTAGTTCCCTTGAGAGCTTGTTTGGAGAACAGAGAAGGCGAGAGAGTGGAGTTAGACCTAATGAATCTTTAAAAGCAAATTTTCAGCTGCTGCCACTAAAACTTAAATTCATGGAGCAGCTTGTTTCCCGGCAGCCAGGAATGTTGTGAAGCAGCCTAGCCTCCATCCCACTTCCTAGAAGTGAGCGGCGATGGTGAGAGCGCGGTCTCGCTGGCAGGCCAGGAAGCGCCGTCTGTTGCAATGACTCCCGTAGATACCGTAACTCAAGTACGCACAGGGCCAGCCCTGCAGACTCCATGCCACCTCTATAAAGCTGCGTGCTCCGGCCACACATCTTCCTTCAGCCAGGCATCTGGTGGGAGAGATGCAGGTGTGCCAGCAGCACAAGAGGAGGTAGGGCATGGCCTAACTACAAAGTGAAAGCGGGGCAAATAGCAGTTGTCAGTGCCTATAAAATGTTCTCTCTAAGCTCAGCTAGCACTTTTCCTTTGTTTTTCCCCCTTTGTGGAGCAAGCCAAAGGTTGGAGTCTACTAGAAATAAAGGGGGGGGATTGTGGTGTGTTAGGGTACTGAAAGTGGAGATTGTTACAGTAAAATATAGTGGCCCTTTGTGGCCATCATTCATTTCTGTGCAAATAGCCTTCAGCTGTGATGTCTCTCTACATATATGAAGGAAACAGAAATATATTATTTATGTAACAAACACATGACATTTTGAAATTATGCAGTGATACTTTTTTTTAATTACTCTTGTTCATCAGAACTAATTTGTCTTCAGTTTTGCTGTTAGTGATTTTCGGAGCATCTTGTGTGTCACCCTGTGTGAGCAGTGAATCTTGCACACAGCTAGTGGGGAAGAAAAAATGCTTTCAAAATAGGAAAATTTGACTGAATGCTGGCAGGAGCTCAAAAGCAATTACATACTCTGAAGAGTACTCTTAGTTCAGTTTTATAAGAGAGTAAATGCCAGGACAGTTATATCCCCTTCAAATGAAATTTTGACTGGGGCAAGCACTAGTAGTGGGGCTTTCTTTGGCTTGTGCTTCTTGATTGTTGAAAGCAATTTGTAAGGAAAAAATTAAACTCTTTCTGGGTATTTTTGCTGTGAATCCCTTCATTGCTTTTGAAAATTGTTCCGGTTCAGCTGACTTGAGACTCACACCTGAAGTCTTTGCTTTCTCATTGTCACAAGTGGTTCTGTGTTACTGTTCCATATAGGATTGTTTAAATAGTCGAGTTGGTTAGCGAAGAGCTTTTTTTTCTCTTGAGTACCTCTAGAGAGCATGGGTATATTTTCAAGGGAATCTGAACTGATCATTTAAGGATTCAGGATTTTCAGTCTTGGTGAAAGTCAGAGGTAGGGAGTATGTCACAGCATATTAGTAGCAGTTATACCAAAGTTAAATTAATTTTATTAGTCTTTAGACAATTGGAGGGAAAAAATAGTTTGTGTCAGTGGAAAATGGCAGTGGTGATAAGACTGTTAGCCCCTGTGGAGCAGCAAGAAGGTTATTTACATGAATGGCTGTTGCACACACACAGCCAGCTGGGAGGAAATGGCAGAGTTCATCATCCTCACTAAGGGATACTTGCCATGGCTGTCCAAAGATGTGTCCAGGCATCTTTATCTTGATGAGGAATGGTTTGTTCTCTGTGGGTTATAAATGTTACATTTTATTTTTACTCTTCCAGAAACGTCATTTGACTCACTGAAGATTTGAAACCGACAGAGTCATGTGGGAGAAAACGGAATTTTAGTCTCAAGTGACAGAATCAAGTCATAAGAAGTAAAGAGATTTGGATGGTTTCTCACTAAATGGAAGTTATATAGAAGGCCTCTAAGACCACTGCATCTCTCCATCCCACTCCTGCTGCACAGAGACGGTGCTCTTGGCCTTGGACGTTAATAAAATGCTGGATTCAATCAAGTGTGTTCTGGTGGGAGACTCTGCAGTTGGGAAAACATCTCTCTTGGTACGTTTCACCTCTGAGACTTTTCCAGATGACTACAGACCCACCGTATATGAAAATACCGGAGTGGATGTCTTCATGGATGGTGTACAGATTAGCTTGGGTCTTTGGGACACATCTGGAAGTGATGCCTTTAAAGGCATTCGCCCCCTCTCCTACCAACAGGCAGATGTGGTATTAATGTGCTACTCCGTAGCAAACCACAATTCCTTTCTGAACCTGAGGAACAAATGGATCAGCGAGATCCGCAGCCATTTGCCCCGCATCCCTGTCTTGGTGGTGGCCACTCAGACTGACCAGCGTGACACGGGTCCCT
This sequence comes from Dicrurus megarhynchus, assembly GCA_013399195.1. Classification (NCBI taxonomy): domain Eukaryota; kingdom Metazoa; phylum Chordata; class Aves; order Passeriformes; family Dicruridae; genus Dicrurus; species Dicrurus megarhynchus. Next base: position 337,811 of record VXAD01012870.1, read on the forward strand.
ACCGCTCCTCCTGCATCAGCCCGGTAGACGGAAGGCGGCTCGCCCAGGACGTGCGAGCCAAAGGCTATTTGGAGTGCTCTGCCCTCAGCAACAGGGGGGTGCAGCAGGTGTTTGAATATGCTGTGCGGACAGCGGTCAATCAAGCCAAAAGGCAGAACAGGCGGAAGCTCTTCTCCATTAATGAGTGCAAGATCTTTTGAGGACTGCCAGCAGTGGTTTTGCTCACGTTTGTTCTTTCTGTTTTCTCACAAAGATGCTGCAGCAGAGAGAATGGGAGGTGAATCAAAGGAGGGCTCCTGCCAGAACCACAGTGCAGGTGCCTCTTGTGAGACAGATGTGCTCTTTATCTGATCCTCTCCCCTCCAAAACACATGGGCGCTATCTTGAAAAATGAAAGGTGCATACTCTTGTTCACAAGCCTGTGTTCGGACTTTGCTAGGCTGGACTGGAGCAGGCCTAGTCTGGAGATCTGCAGATAACAGCTGTACTGATTTTGGTTTTGTTTCTGTCAGTGTTCTTCAGTTGTTGGTTTGTCTGCATTTGCATTTATTTAATGACAAACTTCTGCCTGTATCAACCCCCACCTCTGTCCATGTGGATTTTTTTTACTTAAGAACTTAGTATATAAAACCTAACCAATATGTCTTTTATTTAGAAGACTCTTGTATATATTGTTGTAAAATCCTGAAAGTTTGTTTTAATATTTTGGAGGTTCTCCCTTTAGCTAACCACAGAAATGAATCGTGCTATCCATGTAATAAATGGCCTGCAGGCAAGCCTAGCACTTCTTAGACATGCCTGAGTCATTGTATAACAGCCATCAGTATGTCCAGCATAGGAGTGATCAAAACTTAGTGACTTTTGACAGCCGTCCTGCAGTTTTGTGAGCTTTGTTACCTTAGTATTGTTCCTCAGCAACGTGGTCAAAAATGGGAAACTAATCTGATTCTTCCTAGACTTCAGTGGGTTGCACCCTCAGCAGGGCTTGCAGACAGGGTTGGTTTAGATATTTGATTGGGCTGGCAGGAATGAATCTGTGCTACCATCACCTCTGTTGTCCCTGCTGTAATTCTGGAGGCAAAAGATTTCGGTCTCCAGAGATGGAAGGTATTTTTTCATGAGCACTGAAATTCTCACATATTTTTAGTCCACTTTTTTTGAAGCAGTGGTTTTAGTGAAACCAGTCACCTACATTAGTAAAAGATTGTGTACAGAGCAAGGTTGAATAGGTGTCTTTAGAATGGCTAAATGACTTTTTTTTTTGAGTTTGCATGCTAAGTATAACTGCCTAGGTTGTATCCAAGTAAGACTGAAACAGGTTTTATATCCTGGGGAGCCTGTCAAGTCTAAGAGTCAGATCCTGATGTATGTACTGGGGCCAAATTACCTTCCTGCACAGAAAGGCAAGCTAAGGAGATGGAAACTTCAGGTGTGTAAGAGAACTCTGCTAGAAGATGAAGTGGGCTCAAGACACAATGCTGTACATTCCTTGTGAATTGCAGCAGTTCCCTCTTCCTTGGATTATCTGTCCCCTGTGTCCTGCACCCTCTCTCAGGTCTTGCAGATCTGTCCATCCCAAGAGAATTTCTTAGTGCAGCAGGACTTTCTTTGTCCCTTTCCCTGTCCTTCAGCTAGCTCGCAACTAACCTTTGAGGGGCTTATAGCATGGTGTCATAAAAGATGTCACATAGCACAGTAGGATTATCTAAACTGTGATGTAGGTGAGCAAGTATTTACATTGTGGGCACCTTGAATACCAGTGGGGCACGGAACACCTGGTGTTGTGATTGTTCCACCAGCTTCTAGACTGTTGAATATTTGCCACTCATCCACCTGATTGTAAGGGAGGCTTCTGATCATAAAAATATCCTGGTCTCATATGAGGTTTTTATATCAGCCTTAAATCTTTACAAACTTCTGCACCTGAGCACACAAGACGAGGACGTCTGTCACCACCCATCTTTCCTGAATTCTTCTCTTTCCTATTTCTCTTTCTCCTCAAGTGTTGATTTGTTCCTGAAACACTAAAACTGACATATTTGTAAAAGAATCTGAATGGCATTGTACTTGTGTAGAGTCACACAAGTGACCAGGTATTTGCAGTCCTTGGTTAAAAATCTTTTGGCTTTTGGGAGAAATATGCTTTTACATGTCAACTCTTGCAATGCCTCTCCACTGGAAGTCTTGGGTTTTGTAACCCTATTTAAAAGTAGCTATTGTTACTGTTTGGACATTAAAGACTGCATGCAAAATGTCATGTTGTGAATTTTCAAATCTGTTACAACTGGGGACATTTTTGTTATGTTCCCCACTCCACTAATGGATTTAATACCTGATTTCAATTATTTTTAAGACATATTTTTTCCAGAATGCTCTATTCAATTGTCTTTTTTTTTCCTCAGTGGGTTAAAATTTATTTACAGCAGTTCATGCTGACATTTTTATGTGCTGAAGAGCAGTAATCGCCAGATGAGAATGCTGTGTTGTGGTATCTGCCACAAAGTGCCACGTTCAGGCACCAAAAGGCTCTACAGAATTGTTATCACAGACGAAGCCAGATAAAGATGCGCTCCAGAATCACACTGTAACTGAAAATCTCATCTCATCTGTCTTAGCTTCCCGAAGCTTGTTACGGTGTGGTACAAAATAAAGAAATTGATATCTGCTGCAATTCAGTGAAGCCAAGTGGATAGGCTTCCTTGAGATGCCCGAACTGATGACACAGGACACACATGAAATTTAGGGATGGCTTGATATAGTCTTGATTGTTCATTCTGGAGCCAGTGCAAGGTGTGAGGCCACTGAAAGCCAGCTGATTTTTAAAATCAATTTGAAAAGAGTATAAAGTAACAGGGATTTTAGTTTGGTGCTCTGTGAAAAAAATGGTTCAAATTTTCACAGCCTGGTTATTTTCAGACTCTCAAAGCTAAAAGGCACTTTTCACTAGGAACAAACTGTGAAGCACATATATTTTAATGTCTGTAATTATGCAGTTTTCCCTGAGCTATAGAACTGATGTGCTCAAAAAGTGTGGCAACCCCAATACAGAGGTTGAAATCTAGACACACCAGAACTCAGATGAAGATTTGGCCAAATGGTTTATTTGGGTTTGCAGCTTGCACAACTGCAGCCCTGTTGTGTGTGGTGGGAACAATGAGGGACTGCCAAGGTCTCCTGTGAAACCTTTCCAGGGTGGTTTTGCTTGTGTTTACTTGGATAACAGGGTCCCTGGGTACTGTTTGGAGGTTAAAACCTGGCTCTGGAATTTAAAATACATTAAAATGACACATGTGAAATTTCAACTTCTTTTGCTCTGAAAAACAGCAAAACTAAAAAGTATGCAGCCTTGCCTCAGTTGCGTCAAGCTTTCAGCTGAGGGAAGAGACCTTGCTCAAATATTCTCCTTCTGTCTTCTCAAACCGATCCCTTTCAGTTTGTTACTCTGTTGCTAATCTTATTTTTGCTTGCTATTAAAATAGGTTAATTTTTTTTTTTTTAAGGATTCTTTTAAACACAGATTTCCCAGGCTTTTCAACTTACTTCATATGCAGCATAAAATATAAATACTTTCTACAAGTAAATAGTAAAAATATGTTTCAAATCATCACTCTTGCCCCTCTAATTTTTCAGATGGAAAATTATTCAATCTTGCTCAATATAATTGATACTGTTTTGCCTGATTTTTGCAATTAACAGTTTGCAAATTTTTGTGCAATTTTTGTGGGTACTCTGCAATTACTAAAGGCTATGAACACAAACTAGCTGATGCTTGTGTTAATAAAGAAAATGTGTTTAAGGGACTCTATATATGGCACCATTATGAAAGAAGCCACCAGAGGGATCAGATATGAAGGAAAAAGAAACATCAGTACTCTTGACATCTCAGCCTTTCCTGTGTTACTATGGCATTTGAGTCAATACAGCCATTAGAATAATTTCTAATAAATGGGGCAATCCATGTCTTTTTAGCACTTTCTCGTAGTGCTTTGGTTGCACACAGCTCAGGTTAATATAAAAGGAATAAAAAGCTTCATTTCAGAACATCAGAACACTTGTCTGCTCTTGCCTTTGTGAGCAAGTTAACTACCTTAACTTAATTAACTTAATTAAAAGTCAGTTCAGCCTCTTAAACAAGCCAGATATGACCATAACTGGGTTAGCGAAATTCCCTTGCTCTGAAACGACAGTAATGAATTTTTGTCTCTGAATATGAGGAAACACATTTTATGTCTCAGAGATTTCCTTCACAATGGTAAGAGCAAAACATCCTGACTGGTTATCAGTGTGTACCCGTCCTAGCTGAGCTGTATGCCCTTCACCTTGTGCTCTGAGCAGCCAGCTATTGAAAACAAAATTCAGGGAGAAAACAACTGTTGTGTGTATCTAGGTGTTTCTATTATATAGCTGCTTAACTACAGCTGTGCTGGCCTTTCCACTGGCCTGGACCTCTTGCTGCGTTGTGATGTGACACTGCAGCTGCTGTGTGTCAGCGGGGTCCGTGTCACTCATGGGGCAGGAGAGCATCACCATGAAGCTGCCCTGTGTTTTCAGCAGGACAGAAGAGATGCTCCTTGGGACTCGTCTTACCCGCATCATAGGCAATTGCCTTGCTCTGCAAACAGAGCTGGCCCTGCCTCATTCAGGCTTCTGTCACTTGCAGGTGGCCTTGCAGTAACACATTTATTTTGTGTGCCATTTCTAAAATCAGTGTCAGTGTCCAAGTCATTGCCGAGGCCTGGTTTCTGCAGCCACTGTTGGACTGCTAGCTGGGCTGGTAATTTGGAGGGGGGAGGAGGGGGGATGTCTCAAAGCACTGAGCTAAACCCCGTGGCACCTGCCTTCCTGAGTGTGGGGAGCTGGCCTCCAGCCTTGCATGAGCTGTGAGTCAGTTATTAGCGAACAAAACAATAGCTGTTGCTGCCTTTCTGGTTATGAAGGGAGTGAGTGACACGTCTGTCTCAGGTCTTTCACAACCGCCCTACACAAGGCTGGCAGGGGGGTTTCTGTCGTTGCTCCTCTCACCCTGGGTGTGATTCATACAGGGGCGGAGCAGCAGGGCAGGGGCCTCTGTGTGGTGGTGGTTGTTTCTGTCTCTGGAAAAGAGGAAGGAAACGATGATTGGTGTCTTCACTTGGTGTGAGGTGCTCACTTACCCGCGTCCGCAATGTTTCTGAGAAGTCTCCGGTGGGCACCAGCTCCCACAGGCACCCCAGCAGCTCCAGACTGTGCCTCAGAGGATGCAAGCTGATCTGGGACAACTCTCATGGCAAGACCTGGGCATCTCCCCTCACCCCCTTGGCTGCCTTCCCAAAATGCTCCATTGCTGTTCAGGTACCACAGAAGGGTGAGACTTTCAAAAGAGATGGCTTTGCTTTGAAAACCAAAATCCCTTGCAAATTTCAGCTGCCCAGGATGTGGCTGTGTCTGCTAGCTGTCTGCTAGCCATAGACAGGGCAGTGGTGGCCAAAGCTGCACAGCTAGTCTCAGGGTGTGAGAGGAGAGACTCAAGGCTGATACTTCTCAACCTGGCTGATGAATTAAGTAGAAGCAGCTGGAGGGAGGCGTGTCTTACAGGCAAACCTCTTGTAACACATAAGCACTGCTGAATTTTCTCTTTCTTAGAAAACTCAGGTTTTTTAATATATAAAATGCTTAGTGTCTTTCTGGCTATTACCTTATCACTTCCATTTATCTGTCACTGTGACACCAGATCTGCTGCTTAAAGGCCAGTGTTGCACTGTTCAACACGGCATTTATCTGAGGAAGTGTTAAAGGTCACAGGATTCCACAAGAGACTAATCTAGAACTTCTTATGAATCTTGGGCATTAAAATGCATACAGATATTTTAAATTATTATCTTGTATGTGGAATTAGTGCTGGTATCTGATCCATCATGGAATTATTGACCAACTAAACCAGAGCTGCAGCCTTGGCTCGTAATTAGGGCTTTGGCTTAGATAATGAACTTTGCTGTTCAGTCCCTTCCCCATTGGGCAGAACTTGGCCAAAGCATGATCAGGTCAGTGGGGAGCTTTTAAGTGTAACGAGGCTCTGGGCCAAGCCTGTGTAAGCCTGCACAATTAACTTTTAGATACACAACTCCAAACTGACTGCTGGTGTGACCGACCAGTTTAGGATCAGTTTGACCCGAATGAGTTCACTTTGCCTGAGCCTGCTCCCTGTGGCTGTCTGGTGGATGGCAGGAGGATTAACTGCAAGCATGAAATGCTACTACACAGACACACTGGGTGTCCCTGGCCCCACTTCTGCAGCTGGGTGACACCGGGCAAGCCACAGCTCTAATGGTCCCCCACATGAGATGGACACATGGCAGTGACCTTTTTTAAAGTACTTTCAGATCAGTCATGAAAGATCTTGGTGCTGGTGGGTACTTTTGCATTTGTCAGGCCTGTCAGATGTTCCTGCTGACAGGTTTGACCTGCAGAGTTTGCTCTGAATGGGTCTGTAAAGCATGTTATGGGACTAGGGCTTTCCAGCATTTCAATTCACTGAAGCCACAGGGAGTAGGTAAGCGTAAGGGAGAGAAAGAGAAGGGACAAGATATAACCAAGAATTAATTGCTTTACTACCTTAACAGCTTGTAATTAACATAATGCCCTTTTTAATTTTACAGAACATCAGTATGGGATGAGCTAACATCTCAACAAGTGATATGTTTAGAAATCAAATTCTTCCTGAGAGAGTTATGCTGAACGCTAGGAAGGTGAAGTAGAGAGAATGTTCCTCCACAGTTATTCCTATCCCTCTTTTTGGAGCATGCTCTTACATTCCCTGTAGTGACTGGACTCTGGGCTGGATTGATCTCAGTGTGTGCAACAGGAACATTCTTACAGCCCTTTGTGATGGTAAAGATTTTTTTTCTGCAGAGGGAGCAGTCAAGGGTACTCATATAGAGTCTCAGGCTCACAATGCAGTACAAGACACAACTTAAGGAGATTAACTCAAGGAGAGGAGCATCTGACTCTGCTCCATGTCTTCCACAACTCTCCACCTGGCTGCCAAGAAAACCGATGCACTGCCCTTGATTTGGAGCATTCTCAAGTTTTTGGCTCTCTATTGTGCAGGGATATATCACTGTTATTTTTCCCTGAATATCCAGAGACATTTAAAGAAAATGAGGCATCTTTACTGAAGATATTTCCCTCTTTCACAGCTGACACGTGCTTTTGGCTCCCACTACCAATATGTCACAATTTGACTTTTAGTTTACAGATGAAAGAAATCCCATGAGTCTTGCCTAGCAAAAAATTGCAACTTCCCAACCACACCCCATGAAGAATATCTAGTTCTGGTGCAATAGGTGCCAGCCAATGCTGGTGGAGTTAAGTCTTTGTGAAACTGCACAGAAGAGACTGGAGGAATATCACTGCATTGTATATTAAATACATGAGTGAAATGGCTTTGAGCTGAGAGCACAAATAGCATACGTGTAGCATTTGCTACACAAATAGCAAAAGAGATGAGTTTAGGAAAGATCCAAGCCAGAAGGGGTTGGTTAACTGGGTTAAAAGACTAAGTCCTGACTGGGATCTGGGGCAAATCACTCAGGGATGCTATTGAACAATCCAGAATTAACAGGGCATTCACCAAGCATAGAATCTTAGATGTGTGCAAGATAGTGCTCTGGTATGGTGCCTATGACAGAAGAATCAAAACAATGGGAAAACTGAAAGCTGAGGCAGGGTGGCATGAAAAAACCCTGCCTTTAACTTCACAAAATCAGTCTGCCGAGCTGCATGTACCGTGACTAACATGAGAAGCTATGGGAGTGCCAGGCATGATGAGTGAAATATAGAAGCAGCAGTGAACCACATCATGTCATTGGAGTCTGCAAGCACTGAGAGAAGACACCTGGCATGGGAAAAGGAGAACGCAAAAGCCTGGGAGCTCAGAGGTGCTCTTCACAAGAGTGGTGAACAAAGCTGCAGCAGGAGATGGGCCGAGTCAGCATGAATGTGAATGGAAATTACATTCATTTCTGTACAGTGCAGAGGTACGTAAGCAAATACAGTGCTACAGTAACCCCTGAAAAAATCCCTGGCCTGTGGAAAAAAGTTATGCCAGGGCCTCTGAGGACTTGCAGGTGCATAAGAATATAAGAAAATAAAAGTCTTTGACTAGATCAGGGGCTCCCAGAGCTGCTAGCGCTCTGTGAAGGTGATGCTGTGATTTTCTGGTGGGAAATATGGACAGTGAGACTCTGAAGCACGACCCTGTTCTGGTGTTGCCCTTGCAGACACAGGTTACAGAGAAATGAGCCACACTTTCTCTGAAGCCCAAAGAGAAGGAGGTGATGAATCAGCCATTTTGCTGGAAAGGTCTCCCAGAAGCAGCAGCCTGAGAAAGCCAGGCTACAGCCAAAACAAAGTAGAGGAGCTGTGTCGGTATCCGTGGCAGCAATGGGTCTGCAAGGCCCTGTGGACATTCCAGGGGCTGTGGCAAGACCATGTCTGACAGCAAGGCTAACACTTACCATTCCCTGTCTTGGCTGGGCTGGGGATGAGGGGTGTAGAATACAGGCCTTTGAGGGACGTCTGTGGCCCATGTGGGCAGAGGTGCCACTAGTCCCTGAAGCAGGACGCTTGTGCCTCTATTGATATGGCACTAAGAGATGGGTTCACCTCAGTAACAGGTCCCACTTTGATCTGGTTTTAACGGGGTACAATGGGCTTTGGGACTGGGCTGCACTCAGCGGAGTGTGGCTGGAGCACCAAAATTGTCAAGAGAAGCTTGCCAGGATAATACAGCAATCACAACAAGAGGTGCACAAAANATAATGACGAGCTCATTGTGTACCTCCATTGTGTGCACACCTTTACGTGACAGCAAGCAGCTGTGAGGAACTTTGCATCCCTGCAAGCATCTTATGATTTGGTGCTCCCATTGGGATGTGAGTGAAGGAGCCACAGCTGGATTAGGCAGTGACTGTGGTGGACTGAAGTCTGCTCATCCTTGACCTCACAGATATTGTGCAGGACAGGGGGAAAACAGGAGACAGAATCCAGAGATCAGCAGGGTCAGACTCAAGTCTGCACAAATAGGTTTTCTGTCACTACTTCTTATTCACTGGCTGTGTAACTGAGGGGATCTAGTAACAGCTTCAAAACATCAGCTGGGTAGATAGGATTGTCACTTATGGAGAGCACTGCAGGAGCTCCATTTTTCTCTGTGGATTGAGGATCAGGGCACGGGGCTGGTGCCAGACCTATTTGTACTCAACTAAGAAGCAGGAGATGTGGAAAGTTGTCATGTGCCTCATCACACCAGCTGGAGGTGTAAAGCATCCATTGTATTGGACAATGCCGTTGTATTTCTGCTTCTCTGTGAGGAATGGAGCTTGGCCTAGGGAGCCAGCCTGTAGTACCATGCTTCCCACTGACCATACCAAATGCTTGGAGAGCAAAACTCCCTTAGGAATTTCCTCTGCACTCAACTACTGAAGGTTGTCTGGGACAAGACCTACAGGATTGAGGTATCTCCTGCTCATGTGGTGACAACATTCTTGGGTTTGAACCCATTAGCAACACAATGTCAAAAGAGCAATATGCCTTTCTTCTTGCTCCCTGTCTGGCCAGTTTAGCACAGCAGGTTCCCATCTGTTTCAGTCCAGAGGCCTCCGCTGTTGATCTTCCAACACGTGCAGTACAACCTGTGCAAAAACATTTTCCCTTCACAGGCTGAATGCATGTGTGAAACAGATCACTAAGAAGCAGGCCTGCATCTTGTGCCTCCAGTGTGCTCCAGGTCAGTGAGAAAGCTCCCTCTTAATGTAGCAAATATTGATCAAATTGCAAAACCAATTTAATCTGTCAGAGGTGCTGCTTGGACATAGCAAGGCTACTCCCTTAAGACAAATATAAACTCAGACACTCCTACAGTGCAAAGAAGGTTAGGGTCACAGAATGAAAAATATCATCAAGCTGAAGGATAGAGATGATGCAGTCTGCATAAGCTGACACAAGATGGTTTTTGTGACCACTTCTCCATGCCCTTTGGAGGAAAGTGCGAATGCTGCTGGCGGTGTAATGAGAATTCAGTTACGTACCTGTGCTTCTGGGAGCTCGAGTCTGAGTCAATTCCTGGATGATCCAACAATGCACAGATTTAGCATCAATGGCCACAAAATTAAGGCCAGAGTAAATGGTGCAAACAGGAGTAATAATTTTTTCTTTCACTGAAGTGCCCAGCAGTTTGTTTAGCAAACTGTTTTTACTTGACCACAAACCTGCACTGAGTTTCAAATTCATGGACTACTTGCACTTATTGCAAGGAATAATTTAGAGTTTTGAGGTGTATATGGTGTACTTAAGGGGAACTTATTTCAAACATATGTAAAATAAGCTTACTTGGATAGTCTGCATACCTGCAGATGGGAACATCTGAAGAGCACTTAGGTTCATAGCTGTGCCAAGACCACTTTATCAAAAAGTAGTGAAGAACCATAACAGCAGCAGTGGTGGAGGCTCTAACAATGAGAGGAATGTAAGGATGTGGTTTGCTCTCAGGAAGGTCTTCAAAGAAGGTAGGAGGGGGAAGGAGAGGAGAAAGGTGGGCTGCTGTAAGCAGAATGGTAGGAGCTAAAGCGTAGCGAAAGGAAATAGCTGAGGCTGTAAGAAGTGAAAAAAGTTACTGATAACTGAAGAAAGCAGAGAAGAAACCATGTGGCTGAAGGGATCTTTTTCTCAGCCCTGCACTCCTGTTTTCAAAAGATGTTCATGATGTGGTTTGCAGCACAAGAAGGTATTTGAACAATTTATTCTGATGTTCCTGCTAGGAGAAGACCAATGCGATATCCCAACTAGGAATTCATTGAAAAAAAAGGGCAACATAAGGAATGACCTGCATTTGCTGGTCAATTTGAAGGACTCTCCAGTGAGGTCAGTCTGCCACACAGGAGCGTGCAGAAGGACATCTAAGGCCACCCCCAACCCAGCACTCCCAGGCAGAGTTAAAGGCAAAGTTTAATATGCTCCCTTAAAAAGGCAAATTTGCTTTTTACCTGCACTGCAGCAGGCTGAGACACTCATGCATGGCCCTATGCTCGCCTCCCCACCAGCTCCTCTCCCAAACCTTGTCTAGGGCTCAGGGCATGTGGCCTCGGCTCAGGGGACTGTGGCACAGGGGATGGGGAAGCTGCCCCTTGGCCTGTGCCGCTCTGCCCAGGGCCAGGAGCTTGGACCTGTGTGCACAAGAAGAAGTCTGAGCTCAGGAGCATGTGCGGTGGCTGTTTCAGTGGTGCTGGGTCAGGAGGGCTGTGGAGAGAGGACAGAAGAACATCTGTGAATGCCCTGGGGTGTGGGGAGGCACCAGAACTATGACAGCCAGTGACACCAAGTGGCAGCAGCCAGGGTGCAGTTGTGTTTGTGGCCGTGAAATTGCTGATATTTTCCTTGGTGCTTTGGAGCCTGTGTATTTAATACAAACATTATGGAACTGGTAGGGAAGCCCAAGGCTTAGTGGCCTTGGGTTGCTAAAGAAAAGGTTTCCAAGATACAACCTCACCCAAAGCAAGTTTTACTTGCTTACATCTTACTTAGAAGCTTTTCACTCTGCTGGGACCGGAGCTATGGGGTTGCTGCCCGGGTTTGCCGAGGAGCAGCCTGCCAGGCATGCAACCGTCTCATTTGCCAGTTGAGTGATCGGACTAAAAATCACCTTGTGCCTAAGATAAAGTGACACAGAAGGCAAGCCTTCAGAGCATGTGCTGTGGGACTGGCACTCTCCTATGAAGTCCTGCAGATGTTAGAGTGACCAAGTGGCTTGTGGTGGCACAGGGTCCCCTTGGAATATGAGCTCATACATACAATGGGTTTTTGCAGGGTTTGTTTTTGGCACAATGTTACTCTGAGCATAGCTTAGAGCAGAGCCCAACAGGTGGTATTTCAGCGTGTTTCAGATCCATGTGCCCATCTGCGTAGCACTGCAGAAGTATTGTCAGGAAAGAAACATTTGCAGAATTGAAGAAACGTGAGATTAGCAATCAACAGCTGTAGGCAACGTGGTCATGGGCTATGTTCTGTCCTCGGCTTGCAGAAGCATTCTCATGGGCTCTATCAGCGCCAGCCGTTTGCAGATGTGCAGCAGCGTGGGCAGGAGTCTGCTTCTGCCTCCCACCCACTCCTCCAAAAAGTAAACCCAGAAGAGTAGCAGAGATAAATAGGTACTTCTGACATGCGATTCCTTTGGTCTGTTCCAGACATTGGTAAGGTGAACCGTGCCCTAGAAAAACGTGCTGCTCAGCTGTAAAAGGAGTCTAAACAACTTGCTCAGCCACAGGTGTCCCTACTGTGACATCTGAAGGTGGGGAGATTCTTTCCACCCTTGCCTACAGACACTGTGCACAGCACAGCTTCTGGGACCCTCCCTGCCTTTTCTGACATGGGTCTGGTGAGTCCCTCACAGCTACTGCTGCCGTGGTGTGGTGCCTCTGTGTTGCAGCATAATGAGTGAAGCTGTGTTTCCCAGGGATCTGTGTCTCAAAGGTGGATGAGTCCAACTCAGATCACAGCTTTTCACATTTCCATTATATTTTTAAGCTCTGAGTATCTCTGAGGTCTTTTTGTTGCTCCATTGAATTTAATTGAAATTTGCCAATGCATGAACAGGTTATTGGAGAGAAAGCAAGCAGAAAGCAATCACATCAACCTTGTTTTCCTACAAATTGAGGTGAGTAGCATGATCACCTTATTTTTGTGCTTAGTCTGATCCCTAGGGAATAATCTTTCCAAACACATTATTCCGCAACATAATACACGATTGAGACACTGCTATTGAAACTGTGAGCAGACATATAACAGATTTCTGCTTGCATTTACACCTTATTTTATGTTACAATGCCATCAAGAGGGATGGAGGCACTTGTCACAGTTATTGTGACTTTCTGAAGTTAATTGCACTTTAAAGGGTTTTTTTTTCCCCACCAGAGGCAGAACTATAAACTGCCAGGAATGACTTCATGCAAGAAAGCAGCATAAAGGTATGATCATCTATATTTTATGTAGGATCAAATAAAACTTGTCCTAGGTTACAGTGTAAGATGTAACCAATAGTAGGTATTCTGTTATCATCTTCACAAGCTGTTACAGCAGGCGGGGCAGTGTTCGTTATCTCCTACCATGGCTCATCCCTGATAACTCCCTCCAGGGGGCTACGTCTGTTTAATGGGCAATCGAGGACCCACCACATGACTCATAGAATTACATCAGCCCATTGTGAGATGCTCTGCCCAGGGGGAGGAGCCAAGCATTCCCACCTGGGTATGAGCCACGGTTTGGACCAGTACAAGCAGTCCTTGTTTGCTGTATTCCCAGGGGGCAAGAGTTGCTACTGGACTTTCAGGTGACAACCAGAGCCTTCTACAGGATCACTGGTTCAAGAGGACCACTTCACCTGGACTGCTACCACCACCCCGACTAACAGCATGTTAGGTTGTATCCTGACTCTGTCAGTGTTCTTGAACTATTGCATTTATTTTAATTTTCCTATTAAATAATAATTCTGACTTCCAATCACCTGCTGGTTTGTTTTCAAACAGTACAAACTCAGAGGAATTAGGGACAAAGATATGTATATGGGCCTTTGGAGTATAAATCTTTGGACTTCGACTTCTGCATCAAGATCACGACAGGGATATTCTGCCCTGTAGATTTGAGGCATTTAATCTCACAGCAGCCACTTCAGAGCTTTCCTATCGCACAGGGTATAAAGTTAGTTGTGATGACTTGATGTCAGATTTAGGATTTAGTGAGAGAGGGATGGGGTGTGAGCAATGCACGGTGTAAAGGCACAGCCTGATGCTAATGCAATGGATGGAGCCCTCCCTATTTAGCTATTTTCCGTCATAAAATGGTCCCTGTTAACTCTGCAGCTGGAATTACACCCAGAAAGAAACTCAGAGTTCATTGTAACACTGAATTAACAGTGACATTTGTCTGCTCTTGGATTTTTAGCCATGATGTTTTTCTGCCAAAGCAGATGTGTTGTAAGTCTAACCATTTAAATGAAGAATTGTTCATCAGTTACTTGTTAAGGTTAAGACTTTAAAATCTTTCACTACATGGTGCAGAGTGTTTGAGCAATCGCCCAGCTTGAGTATGTCCTTCTCTCCCAAAGGGAATGGAAATTATTAAACTGGGCACAGGTTTAGTGAGCTGCAGCAAGGAAAGAGAGAGGCTCTGACTCATCTACTCTTGCAAACAACCGCATGAGACTGCAGTTTCACTTTTTGATGTGGTCTCATTACAGAAGAGTATGCCAGCTGAAATATTAAAATGAAATATTATTCCTTTTACCTGGCTAAGCACTTGGTAATTTTACTTGAAGTTCTGGGGGAGGACAGCTGCAGCTGCTGCATGGGCATGATACCCACAGTTCAAGCAATAATTTAGTCCATAGTACCTTCATGGAGGAGCTGAGGTCTTGCACCTGGTGTCCTTATACCCTTTGTGGAGGAGAAAGAGAGGACAAGACCTAGATTTAGGAAGGACTAGGTCTTGTCCTCTGTGGTCCACACACATAAGAAACTGCAGTGAAATAGGGAGGCCTCTGCTGTCTGTGTGCTAGATAAAGTTTGCTATATAAAATCATTGGCAACATTAGGGTGTGCTTCTATCAGAAGGCTGTAATGAGAGAAGAAGGGGCAGCTCTCAGATGCAGAGTCCCTCCTTTGATAGCAGATGAACTTCCCTCTCCCTCACTGTGTGCATCTGTAAACCATTGTCCTGAGCTGCTGCCAGGATGTGGGAATGGTTTTTATTATAAGTATGCCTATTATATTAATTTTGGTATCTTTCTTATCTGTACTAAAAGTTACTAACAGCAGTCACAGGACTCTGGCTGCTGAACACGTTCCCTGTTCTGTGGTCTCCAGCATATCCTCTTACTGCAGATTGTATTCTCCACTTCAACATTCACTAGTCCTTACATTAAACTTCTCCTGCAGTATTTCCTGGATGATGATTTCAGAACAAAAAGTATTTCATTGAAAAGTTTGTCATTGGCATTCTCAGCATTTGTCACCCCTCCTTCACAGATAAATGCCATTGGGAAGGTGGTGAGATGCCACTGGGTTCAAGGTGATGAAAAATCATCATAAAGTTTGACATAAAGTAACCTGGAAGTTTCTGACGTAGCCTGATCAATTGCAAGTGTACATCTCCAAGTCTGAAGATAAGACTCTTGGCTCAAGATAAGAGCCAAGACTGTGTAATCTTACTCCTCTTTTGAATTTTAAGTGCTGGTTCTTACCTAGGATGAGAAGAAACCATCATATAAATGAAACCACTGGATAGCTCTGTGAAAGTCTGAGTTCTGCACTAACAAGTATTTGGCTACTGGGTCCTTTTATCTCGCCCTTAACAGGAGATAATAGCTCCTATTCAGTGGGAGACTGACCATTTGAAAAGGAGTTAAGGTCTTTTTTATTCGATACCACAGAACAGAAATAAGACACCCCAAAATAGAGACAGGTAATTCGATTAAAGGATGTGTGTAAGCTTTAGCTTTAGCTTTGCCAGGCACAAAACTGCCTCAAAGGACTCAATCTGGACTGGATTAGACCAGTAGTAAGGCAAAGCTTACTGCAGAGTAAGCTGCTTGGTTACAAACCTCTGGGTGAATGCTCTTGCTCTTTGATGAAGTGTGAAGTAATTTACACCTTTTTGCCATATGTTTTGCTGAGTAGGAGTGTGTATGCATGGGTAGTTACCATGGAATAAATGACATGCTGTAAAGTCACGCTGTCAATTAAATTTATTTATGTGCCCATGCTTTTAGCCAGAGGAACACCCTGTTTCTGGATGGTGGGTGAGGAGAGGTGTGAGGAAGATGCCATGTCAAAACAAAGCTGTTTCTGTGCACATGTACTAGGAAAATCAAGTGTTTCTGAAACATTATGGTCAGAAATTGTGTGCCTGCAGGCTTCCCCATGGACTTGGCTGTCTCAGTCTGCCTCAAAGGCAGCACACGGGGTCAGCCCTGGAGAACTGGAAAGGGAAGAGACTGCTGGCAGAAATGGGAGATCGAGTGCTCGAGGTGATATCTTCAATTCAGGTGCCAATACCCCAATTAAAATTGATGGGCACCCAGATCCATTCTTCAGGGTTTGTAAACACAAAAAGAACAATAAAAATATTATTACTGGCTTCTGTAGGACAAGGTGGGGAAATCTTGTGAAAAAAAAAAAAATCTGGGCTTGCATCAGTGCTTACAGTATGGTTAAAGGTGTAGTGGTAGGCATGCTCCTGAATCTTTGGCCCAGGAAAGATTCTTTCTTTGTTTTCTGCACTCACACTGGGCTTGGCTGTGCTCTGCCTGTGGGAGTATTACCATGTGTTGCATCACTAGATTTTTCAGCTTAATTTTGCTGCTTAGTTTTCCTCCAGCAGTCTTCAGAAGTCTTTATTTTTCCTGTCTCCCTGATTGAAAGGAGACAGGTAGTGACACTTCCACTCAGGATAGGATGAGCAAGCCCAGCAATGGGGATGTGCTCAAGGGGCCGGGAAGGCTGGGAAGCTTTTCCTGGTTAATGAGAGCTGCTGGCAGCACCCTATGCAGCACTGCCGTAGCCCAGCTTTTGCAGGCACTGTCACAGAAAACTAAATAAATGAATTGTGGGTTTGGGTTTTTTTAAGCTACCTTTTTTGGGTGACATTAAGTACAGGGGTTAGTGGTGGGTGTTGAAATACTCTCTTGGTTCTGGAGCTTTTTCACAGGGGCTCAGATAAGGTGGGGGAGTTTCTTGTGTTCGGTGCCGATTGGTGAATAAACTCAAGTATACTATGTGGCTTAACCACAGGGAACTGTTTTCTTTCTCTGCCGGAAACACCTGCCAAAAAGGCTGTGTTCACTTGGGCTGTATAAAGAAAAGCCCCAAATTAAACTTCCAGCCTTATAGCAACAGGTCAGGAGGTGATACTCAGTACACTGGTTTAAGTTCAAAGCATCTCACTGTGCCAACTGGATATGAAAAAATTATGGCTGTTAATTAAAACAGAATATCAATATCAAGGAGCTAATGATGCTTTCCTTTGCATAATTACCAAAGAAATACCTTTTACTGAATTGGCTAAATTACAAAAGAATACAGTTGCACTCAGAAAGAGTCTGAAACTAAATACATGTGGAGAGTCTCCCTTACATGGGGAGAATGATTTATGCTAACAGAAGCAGAACCTGAGGATAACTTGGGACCTGGGGTTTTCTTAACCACAGGAAGTAGGAGCTCCCTGGTCCCTCTCCCAAAGAGCCACCTATTGGGCTGTGGGGTTGAGTCCCCTGGAGACAGGCCATCCAATTGCCATGGTAACTTCTAAGGATCAGTTGACTGAAAGTGTCCAAAAGGCTGCCGGTCCCCCAGTAGTGCATCAATGCATACTGGAACCTGATCAAGGCTCCCCGATGACTGTGCTGGTGGATCCAGATTCACGTTCATGAATATGAGTGAGATGACTGGGACTCAGCATCAGCATCACAGTGTGCTAATTCTGCAACAGCTTGTAGTAAAGCTGTAGAAGGGGAGCTACCAAATGTATGCCAGGGAATGAACAGATTGTTGTCTACTGTCACAGCTCTGTTTCTGCAGAGTGAGCTTCCTCTAACTAAAAATCCTCTTTGTAACTAGCTGGAGGACTGAGGAGTGCAGTATGATGCTGGCTGTTTTCTGAATACCTAGTTGTCACCTAGGTAGCTCCTGAACACACTGATGCGAAACACTACACAGGATGCCATTACTTCAAAAACCCTTATGTATGAAAGGTGACACTCAACCTTGTTATGATTGTGCTTCTCAGATACTAGTAATGTAATCTGTGTTAAAAGTCTAACAAATGCATCAATTACAGAGTGAGGGTTTTTTGTGTTAGCTATCTCTTTATGTCCTCTGCCACTTTTGAACTGAGAAGGGCCAACTTTGATGTGTTAGCCAGGCTTCAGTTAAAGGCTACTTTTGATCAGTATCTGGGTTTGATACATCCTTTCAAGAAGGATCAGTGAAGGATCCTAACAATTGCCAAGGGGAAGGCTTCTGTAGGTAAGGAGTCTGAGACTGCAGCAGCAACAGGTGAGGTTGGATGCAGCTGCTATAGAACTGCAATTTGGACAACAGAGTAACTTCACTGCTGGTATCACATTATTACCAGCTGTCAGTTAGATTTACTTCTCAGCCCACTAGACAGTAAAAAGAGTGCAGGCTTGTAGCAAGTTACATTGTCACCACTGCAATGAATGGCCTTTGACCAGTGTGTAAAAAAACCCACAAACCAACCTAGAGAAGTTCTTGAAAGAAAACACCATTTAATGTAAGATTACACAAGGTCAAAATGCAGTTAGAACAAACATGCTGAATACCATGTGCACTGCCCCACAAGTCCCAGTTTTAAAACCATGACACTTCATTCTCAAAACCACCACAGATGTGAAGTCCCCCTCCACTTATTCCTCCCCTTCTCTCTAACTTTACAGAGCACTGAAAATTTAGTCTGTAAAAAGTATAAAATTTGTGAATTGCAGAAGATACCCCCTATTGTGAAAGTGCAGCAGATAGACAGAAGTATGTCTTTTTCAGAATCTTCACCACCACCTTGCCGTTCTATTAATCACTTTGTGGGAATGCCCGTGAGATACTGCTGTTATGGTTCCCCAGCCAGAAGGAATGCACACCATACTGGTTTGGAGGAAGTCCAGCAAACCGAAGACCACGGCGGAAGATAGTGAGGAACTCCCTCTTTGTCACAGCCATACTATTTAAGTGCACAAAGAGAGGGCCCTCTCCTTGTGGCCGTGCTGCCACATAGATCCGGAGAGCTTCAACGGGGCATATCCACATCTCTTTACATAATCTCAGTTGGACCAAATACCTCTGCTGGCCCACTTGAGATGTACGCAGAAAAAGGTTTGCACTCCCTTGCGTCAGCTGGAGGTCACTCAAGTACAGGAGCTCTGGCTGTGCTATATTTTGGTGATTTGCCACCATCTCTTCTATATGGAGTACACCAAAAAAAGCTACAGTAAAAATGGCACGGAACAACATACACTCATAAGGAGAGCTACACACAGACTCCAGAGTTCCCAGGAGAAACCTTAACACTTCAACTGTTACAGGAGAGTATTCATCATTTGAACGGCGAGTCCTGCGTTTCAACCTTGACATCATGGAACAGATAACAGGATCTGGAAGAGGATCGGGATGATCTACCATTCTGGAGATGAAGGACAGTCCTTTCATGTACATTATTATTTTTGTGGGAGGCACATTCTGGGACTCCATGGCAACCAGAAACTCTCTCAGTTGGTCGACTGGAATTGGCCAGACTGCAGACAGAGCCATGCCTTCTCTAAAAGAAAGAAAGTTTTTAAGGCCTTCATGGTAGACTTGCCATAAGTGGTTGTCTCCCGAATCCTCCAGTAACAGCAGAGCCTTCAGGGGCCAAGGGCCAAAGGAGTGCTTATCAGGACTCTGACTGAGTTTATCTGCTGAAAGAAAACCATGTTAACAATGGCAAACAGAAGCAGATAGAAGTTCCCTCCCTTTTAACATGCTTCAGCCCCTACCTGAACCTTTCTGAAGAAAGCCTGTCCCATGCATTCTTATAACTCTCATGAGCAGAGTTTCCAACAGCCAGAGCACAGAAGGATTACATTCTCAAAACCCATAAAACCCCACGTATTTGTCTCTTTAAAGCAACATCTCAAGCCTGGTGACAGATCTGGCACCCTGTTGCAAGGTTTCTGTGACCTCAGACCTCCATCAGTGGGCACAAGTGGCTGGGAGTGACAAAGCCACTACAAAGTAACAATATATTCAGGAGTGCACAGAGGTCTCAGAAGTCTTCCAACAGTGTGGTCAGACCCCATGGAAGAACCTGGCAGGACTCTACCCACCTCCCCCAGCACTCAGCTGCCCCTCACCCCTCCCTGCCCTGCCAAGGGCACACTCACCAGCTCCTTCCCCACTGCCAGCCTCCAGTCCACTGGTACCCCGTGACCCGGTGCAGCCATCTGGACCACGTGGCAGCCACCCCATACCGGGCTCCTGCCTCAGCAGTGCCAGCAGTGCCCAGAAGGGTGAAGGGGCAGTAAGCAGATCAATCCTTCTTCTCTGCATCACGAACGAAACAGCAGCCATGCAGTGAGAAGCATGAAACAGCAACTCCTGGATGGTGCCACCGTGCTGCCCTTTTATACCTTGGCCCTTTTATCCAAATTGGAACTCCCCCTTTATGGGCCCTTGTGTGACCCACCCTGAGCCTGTGCCTGAAGGTCCATGTGGGAGGAACTCCCCCTATCCTGCCTCCTCCACTCTCTGCCCACAGGTGTGTGGGGGAGTTACCTGGAAGGTGGGGCTTCCAATACCTGGACACTGCCTAAGTGGCCCATTATCACTTCCATTGTGCTGCAGCTGAGGGCTAAAGAAGGAGTAGAGGGTGTGTCTGCAGAGAGTCTGTTTGTCCCTGGCCCTGTTCTTCTCCCCTGCCACAAACCTGTGCCATTTTGTTACTAAAATGAGAGAGCCGGAAGCAGGGGAAGGTACAAACACATGACAGATCTCTGTGACAGCCAGGAGTAATGGTCAAATCTTGAGGGAGCGGGAGCTCCCAGGGAAGGTGGTTGCTGGGGTCCCTGTACAGTTGTCTTCAGAGGGAGACCAAAAGCTCAAGTTGTCAGCTGAGGAGCCTGCTAGCTTTGCTTTTTCTTAGGATTTTTCAGGGATAGCTACTGTGGAAAGGCAGCTGTCTCGTTAAACTGTGCAGAAGCATGTCAGTGCATTGCCTGTACTTCTTAGCAAAGGAGGGCTGATGAGTAATTCAGAACGGAGCCAGCTGCCCTGAGCTATTCTCTACCAAACCTGGAAGCCAAGTCTTGCAGAGTCCAGGAGAACACCTGGGAGGTAACACAAGTACTTATCTCTCCTTTTTAACCTTATCTCTAAATCCAGTCACATTCCAGAGTCTGGCAGAAGACGTAGTAAATGACTGGACGTTTCACACCTTCCAGCTCTCAGGCCGCGCCCGGCTTCGCACCCTCTCCTCGCATCGCCCAGGGCAGCGCTCCGGACCTCCGGGGCTGTTCCGAGGAGGGCGCTGCGGGCGGCCCCGCGGCTTTGAAAGGGCCCGCAGGGCTCAGCTCTGGCAGTCTTCGTTCGCTGCGGCCGCTGCTCGTCCTCCTGCCATGGCCTGCGCTGCCCGCGCTCCGGCCGCGCCTGCTGCCGCGCTCTTCTGGGAGATGCTGGCGCTGCTGGCCCGGGAGCCGGGTATGGAGTGGCTGGAGCTGAGCCTTGCTGGGAAGGAAGGAACCTCCCCGCCTCGCAGCCGGGAAGCACCGCGGAGCGGCGGGCGCGGAGCGGCGGGGGCAGGTAAGTGCGGGCCGGGGCCGGGCCGCTGCCGAGGGGCACCGCATCGCATCGCGGCGGCCGTGCCTCCTACCGGGCAGCTCCTCGGTTTTGCTCGAGTTCTTGTGTGAGCCTGGAGCGTTTGGAGGGATGTCTCGAGGGAGTTCTCCCCCCCTGGGCTGGGAAATAATGTTACCTACTGGCGGGAGTGTGCTGTGTGAGCTTTGTTGTTTCAACTTCTGTGAGCCGTCCCTTGGTTTAAAAACTGATTTTTATTTGTCTTCTCTATTACTACTCTGCAACCTTGTAAATTCACGGAGTGTTACCACATCCAGTGCCTGTAATGGGTCTGATATCTTGCTTGTTTCTCATTTGAAAAACATCTCCGGTGCAGCTGTGTGTGAGTCGTCTATCACAGCATTGTGATAAACTAATAGCATTGTCTGGAGGTGTAATGCACTCAGGAATACTGTCTTTATTGCTGCTTAAGCAGTGTGCTTATGCTTCTTGTCACCATGTGCTAATGTGGATCTTCTCTTGCAGGAAGCGAGATCAGTTATCATCAGAAGCATTCCTTGGGACCTTGGCCTCTGAAGACTTTGTCACTGCTGGAGCGCTCAGGGGATAATAGGCTTTGGCAAGCCTACCTCGAAGGACTGAAGAAATTCCTCGTCTTTAGGGAAAGCATGGGAATGCCTGCAGCCTGGCCAATTCCAGCGGAGCAAATTAGAGGATTTTTGGCTGTGGAATCTAATTATTCCTGTTCGAAGACACTCGTATACATGGCAGCACTCTCTTATTTATCAAAATTGACTGGTAACTCTGATCCTCTGGAAGATCCTATAACCTGTTGCATGGTGACAGGGCTGAAACGTCGAGCGGGTATCCTGAGGGATAAATACTTGCCTGTAACAATTGAGATGTTGCGATCTCTCTTAGGAGCTCTGGAGTCTGTGTGCATAACTCATTATGAATGCTTACTGTTTCGTGCGTTATTTACTGTGGCTTTTTTTGGAGCACTTCGAATAGGAGAGATGGTGGCAAAGCACCGTCATGTACTGCAGCCTGAGCTGCTGTACCTGAGTGATCTCCAGCTGGCGGAGAGGAAAGTGTTGTTTTTTCTGCCTTATTCTCCCGTGGATCAGGAGAGACATGTCATCAGCCTGGCGCTGTCTGGAGAGCCATGGGTGTGCCCTGTTCTGGCCCTCCGGAGGTATTTGACAGTTCGTTCACAGCTGGAAGGGCCACTCTTTGTGCACTCCAGCTTTAGGACTGTAACGAAGAGGGAGTTCCTGGCCGTTCTGCGATGTGCCCTGCGCCTGCTGGGGCTGTGTCCGGAGCAGTACGGCGTGCATTCCTTCTGGCTGGGGACTGCTGTCACTGCCGCGCGCTTCGGGTATCCTGGGGAACACGTCACTCGCCTGGCAAGATGGCCCTGTATGACCCCAGGAAGATTCTAGCCATGGAGACCAACAGGAAAATAGAAGCTTATCTTCTAATCGTCTTCTTTATGTAGAGTCAGCTTTTAGTTGTATAGTTTCTAGCCTTTGACAGGAATTTAGTATTAACACCTGAAATTAATTTTCTACCTCACAGTTGGGTGATCCTAAGTTCACTCAGAACTTGCTTGTTCTGTCTGTATTTGAAGGTGGGGGGAGTGTCAAACCTTTGTGCATAGACTGCATTTTTATCTTGTATAGTATGAGATAATAAAATACTGCCTTTTAAAAAACAATTTCTGCCTACTAGTACTATTGTTGCTCTTTACTCAGAGCAAAGCATAATCTTGGCTTTGAGAGCAAATAATATCAAGCAGACTCTAAAGTTTTGAAGAAAAACTCATGAGCTTTTAAGGTAATAGTTGTAAAGAGGAAGTAGTTAAATGGTATTATCTTTTGGCATAGCTGTACATTTTTAACACTAACATGTCACTAAGGTCAAAAGGAAAGCTACATTATTAGCCAAATAACAGACACCAAAGGATGATCTTTTTAAAATGTTGATCATCATAAGATGTTCAAAATGATACTTTTTGCTGTTTAAATGGATGGCAGCAACTTTTTGTCAAACTCTGCCTCTGAAAAGATTTCATTTAATCCTCTAGACTTAATTACCTCTGAGCATAATTAGCTTAATCAGTATTTTAAATAACAAAAATAGCACATGGTTCACCTAACAGTTAATGATTTCCTTAGGGTGTGATACTTACTGTCTTTAATTTGACCTGCTTTTTTCCTGAATTTTAAGTTACTTTTTAAAACTGAGTTTTCAACTATAACCATAAAGTACAATGGCTTGAGTATTTCTAATTTTGGTGTTAATAGCATTTGTAGCATTTTGATAGCCTGTGGTGGAATATATTTTCCACCATGTGGCTGGACTGGGACAGGAGTTGGTGCATCAGTCAGTCCTCTCTCTGAGTACTGTGGTGAGCAAGCCTTTTTTGATCACCCTTATTACTATCACTGCTTCAAACCTGGACTGTGATTATCGCTCAACAGGCTGGTTTTGTGTCTTGCTGTGCCCTAAACCCTTTTCTAACAAAATTCTGGGTAACAGAAAGATGGGACCTAGCTGAAATTTAATGCTGGCTTGATCTCCATGTAGATAATTAGCCATGATTTCTGAGACTTTTTGTTTTAGTTGAAATACACCCTGTCCATGCAGGGCAGCACCTATCTGCTATTGACTACTGTGCATGGTGTTGAGTTCACTGTGGGAGTTAACTACAGTGCAGCAACACTTCTGTGGTTACGCTGATATCAGAGATATCAGCTAAAAGCTCAGCTAAAAGCTATCTTTTTCATTACTTTGCTTTGTTCACTTGAATTGCTTGTTTGTACAGTAATTTCTGTGCATGAAAGCTACGAGTAAATAGAGCTAAAGTAAAGCAAATGTAGCATCTCCCCAGGAGCTATTCTGAGGTTCCCACCAGCTGCTGCTGCTTGTTAGACTGAGCAGATACTTAGAACATACCTGCATAAAGAAGTGCTTTGTGCTCTGTGGAAGCTTTGGGTTTTTGCTGTCCCCCTTGGATGTGATGCGTCTGCTCACTGGCTTGTGCTGTATCCAGGCAGGCCAGTTTCTAGCACTGTCTGTTGCCTTGCCGCGAAAGGTCTGTGCATTGGCTGTACGTGGCACGGGTTTAGTAGTGGTGGGAGGGGGGGCTGCGGGGGGGGGCCTCTGCAGAAAGAGGTAAAAGGGGCCGGCCCGTTCATAGTTTTGTTTCCCAGTACCCAAATATTTTAACAGTGAATGTACCTGACCATTTAACTACCTGCTCGGACTATTCCATTTAATTGATTTCAGCAATAAATTGTGCTTCCCAAATGGGGATACAGGAAAGTTTTTTGCAAGTATTTTAGGAGTGCAAATAGTTGTCCTAGCAGACAGGAATGGATGTATTAGTGCTTGCACCTTTAATATAGGTGCTGTTTTGAAAGCTTTTAGGTAAGTCTGTCTTCTGGGAAAGCAGGTATTTGGCAAATAAATGCCATGATGATTGCTCAGGAATACTGGGAAAATGGATGCCTGTCTTATCTGTAATTTCTGTCTCTGATACATGAAGCAGGAAAGAGAATTACCTTTGTTCTTATTTCTGCCTACATTCTGTAGCTATAGCCAGAGCTTTTGATCTTGTACCCCTCCTAAGTGGAAGTAGAACCTCAGAAGTAGCACCTCCTGCCCCTTCTTTTCTCTGGCCACAGTTACATC
The DNA here is from genome assembly GCA_013399195.1 of Dicrurus megarhynchus. NCBI lineage: Eukaryota > Metazoa > Chordata > Aves > Passeriformes > Dicruridae > Dicrurus > Dicrurus megarhynchus. Next base: position 362,872 of record VXAD01012870.1, read on the forward strand.
TGCACAATAACTTCCTTCCTTCGTTCTTAGATATGTTATCACAGAGTCGTTACCACCATTTCTAATTGGTCCAGGCTTGGCCAGCAGCACGGCTGTCCTGGAGCCATTTGGCATTGGCTCTGCTGGACATTCTGGCAGCTCCTCACAGAAGCCACACCTGTAGCCCATTGCTACCAAAACCTGTCCATGCAAACACAATATACTAGTTGTTTTCATTCAGCTGTTCTAAATAATAGAAACAGAATAGGTAATAAGAAGGGTATTATACTTTAAGGTGTAAAATGGGGAACTATCTCAACTCACATTTTTTCCTAACGTGTCAGTTAACGGTTTCATGCATTTTTATCATGTTAGCAGTGAAAGGCTAAACATTCTTACTCCAGAAAGAGCTGGAAAACTCTTGTAATACTGATGACTCTCTCCTATGGGAATTCACTGTATTATGTGCAGATACTGGTGAATCATTCATGTGGAAACTTGAACTCTTAAAATTTCTAGGATTTATAATTGTTGAATTTAAGTAGTTAGACTCTTCAAGAATAAAGGGGAAGTAATAGAATCATTGAATCACAGAACTGTTTGTGTTGAGACCTTTAAGACCATCTTGTTCCAACCCCCCTGCCATGGGCAGGGACACCTTTCACTTGACCAGGTTACTCAGAGCTCCATCCAGCCTGGCCTTGAACACATCCAGGGATGGGGCATTCACAACTTCTGTGGTGAAACTCTGGGAGTACCTTACCAATCTCAAAGTAAACAATTTTTTCCTATTATCTAATCTAAACCTACTGTCTTTTAGTTTGGATCCATTCCCCATTGTCCTGTCACCACATGCTCCTGTAAAAAATCTCTCTCAATCTTTCTTTTAGACTCCATCTGAGTACTGGAAGGACACAATTAGGTCACCCCTAAGCCTTCTCTGTTCCAGGCTGAACAAACCCAATTCTCTCAGCCTCTCCTCATGGGAGAGATGCTCCATCCTTCTAATCAACTTGGTGGCCTCCTTTGGACTCACTTTAACAGGTCCATGTCCTTCCTGTGCTGGGACCCCAGAGCTGGATGCAGCACTGCAGGTGGGGTCTCAGCAGAGCAGAGCAGGGGGGCAGAATCCCCTCCCTGGCCCTGCTGCCCACGGTGCTCTGGATGCAGCCCAGGACACATTTGGCTTTCTGGGCTGTGAGTGCACATGGCTGGGTCATGTCCAGCCTCTCACCCACCAGCACCCCCAAGTCCTCTTTGTCAGGGCTGCTCTGGATGTGTTAATCCCCAGCCTATGTCGATACCAGGGGTTGTCCTGACTGAAGGACAAATGCCTTAAACCTCCTAGGGTTTTCTTTACAGTGGTTCTATGGAAAATTATTCATGCTGTAAAAAATGCTGAGAAGACTTTTTGAGACAAATTACTACTGCAAGCAATTGTGTCTCCCATACTTTTGTTTCTTGTCTGCAACCAACACCTGGATGAAATGTAGCTAGGAAAAGAGAACCCTTATAGACTGAAGGGTTCCACTGATTTGCTACTTGAAACATCCCCAAAGTTCCTTTTACGTATCTACCTAGAAGTCTTTGTCGCCTTGACTTCTTCCTTCTACTTGCTTTCAGATATGTGTATCCATCAGCTGTGATTGAAGGGACCTGGGCATTCCTCCCCATAGCAAGGAGGACACTGACATTCTGCAACAGCTGTAGTAGCAGCATGCTGGGCACAACATACCAGTGCTCTGCTTATCCTGCTCATGCTTTCTGTTGAAGACGTTTAATTTCATATTCTTAAGTCATACCTCCTCAGGGGGGTTGTAATTACTAATGTTGCAGACTTAGAAACCATATAGAATTTGAAACTATATGTATTTTAAGATATTTAAAGGAAAAGTAATGCTTTTCAGTCAAGATGGGTGAAGAAGGCTGTTTCACATGTTGTGATGCAAGCTTGGCTAGAAGCATTTGCATGGTGCCAAGAGCGCCAATTGCTCACTGAACCATCTCTTCCAGTGAGATGTGTTGCTCTCTCGCTCTCTGAGGTTGGCTGTGTATTCACTGCAATGTGTTGCTTAACCATACTAGCTACCTATATTGCCTTGAAATACTGGCAGAAGAGAAGGAATGATAGAACAATGTGTATCCCAAATCCCATGCTTTTTTCCTTATGTATAGCTTCCCACCAAGAACAAATCAATTATCCATCATAATGTCCAGCATAGACCATACCTCAGTCATTAAAACCATCGGATAAGGAGCAGCTGTCTCACATGGCAATGTAATATGCTCCTTTTGTTAGAGCCCAGGAGTAAAGCCAATATGTAATTTGTTGTTAAAATTGTTCCATGTTCTAGGAATGCTCTTATACTAGCTCTTTTCTACTGGTTTGAGGAACTCGTTCTTGTAATTTTATATACATTTCCCAAAAGCTGCAATAACTGCAGGATGATTGTAGGATAGTCTGACTTCTCATAGCTCTGTTACAGCTATAAACTGCACTAATCCCTCTTGCATTTTGTCCAGCATCTTGGTTCTGTTTCAGAATAAAATGCACTTCCTTAAGCTAAAGGCAGCTGAGCAATTGGCAAAGATACTTCACAGCCCCCTGCCAATTGTTGGCAAGCAAGAAGGAAATGTTTTCCAAAGCACACAAACCAATCAGATACGATATGTGGTTATAGTAGTAATTTAATGTTAAAGCACATTTTTTTGGCCTCAACAGCTTTTATACCTCATATCACCTTCCACAGTACTTGAAAAATAGCAGCTACTTAAGCCTGCAAGATTCAGGTCAGTGTTGTAGGCTAACACTTGTAGATGGCAAATCCTGTGTCTTTATTGGCAAAATAATTTTTTTCAGCCCACTCAACCAAAGAAAAGATGTTCCTTGGTGGTGACTCCCTGTATTAACACTTTAGCTTCTTTTTTCCCTTGGGAGTACTTCATTTCAATACATTTGTTATGGGTTGAAAAGAAGAAAACAATATCATGTCTTTGGACTATTGCTTGGAATTTTTCAGGTAAAACCCAACAGTATGAATACAGCCTCTCTTAACTGAGCCACTGTGTTTACAGAGACTTAAGAAAAGAGTTGCTGTCTTCAGCTGAAATGGTGGCACTTCGTTCCCAAGATATAAATGACACTCTTGTGCCAGAATGACTGTAGCTGCAGAATTTGAATAAATCAGCAGGTTTACTACAATATTTTGCTCAAGAGGAAACAGTTTTGCTTAAACCATAGCATAATGTAGGTGTGTTCATGCTAGGACATTTTAAAGAATGTCAGTACCCATGTACCATAAGATGTGCCAGTAGCTAAACCCATGATTCATAAAAAGTTCTTTTCCCTCAGAGATGAGTGGTTGCTGCTTGCTTTATCCCACAGGGAGGTTTGTTTGGGCCTAAATGCATTGTGGTAATTTAGAGTTGTGTCCTCCCCCATGCAGTTGTGCCATATTTTGTGTTGCAGGGTGGATGTGAGCTTACCAGGAAAGCATATGTTTTCTGGAAATGCTAAACCCTCTATGCAGATACTCCTGTGGATGTGATGAGTTTTAAAGAGATATTCCCATCCACCTCTAAATTTTGGAGAGAAATAAAACTTTAGTTTTGAGTTAGTGTCTAAACTGTTGCCTTTCAGTCTTGCCTCTTCAGATAGTGGTTTAATCTCTGGGGTTTTTTGTGATGAGCATACAAGCTGGGGCACCTAGAGCTGTCTTCAGCCTGCAATGGTAGCTGGGAGGCTTCCCTCTACTCCAAAAGCTGAGGTAGTGTGCTGCCTTCCATGGCTCAAAAGTGATCATCAAGAGTCTGTCAGCACACTTGTAACAGCATAGGAATTTTTCTCTAATTCAGTTTATTTTGGGGCATCAGGCTGCCTATCAGAGCAAACTTGTGATTTGTGTCTAGGCCCAAAGGTTGTCTTTGTGCAGGGCACAGATTCTGCAATCAGCCATTCAAAGGCATGCTACAAGGCTGGACATTATCCCAAAGAGAAAGACATGTGTATAAAATAGCTTTCTGATACCTAAAATTATAAACTAGCTTTGTCCTTAACCCTGCCAGGTACTGATGGACAAAATACTAATGAGCTTGTAAGCATTGTGGCAAAAAAGGAGTAACCTGCTGCATTTTAGACCATATTAAATAATGCCAGACTTCTAGGTTCAAAAAGTTTCTCTTCAGGGGCTGGGAGGTGGTCAGCAGAGCTATCTGTGCAAGTGCACCCAAATAATTTATATTCAGAAAACCCCACAACTGTAACATGCAAATGAGGATTTCCCACCTGTGGAAAATGTGGCTAATATTCCACATTATCTCATGACCTAGAATTGTGAATGCATCCTAATGTATTTCCTATCTTCCATGTGTACAGCAGGGTGGAAGAAAATATGAATGAGTATGTTGGTTTCGGGTGGTAGGGGATTTTTAGAGAGAAGGAAGGAGGAGGCAGTAGGTGGGTGAGAAAAAATGAGGTGGAGAGAAACACGTTGCATCTAAATGAAGTGCTGTGTTCTCCAGAGCAGGCACGGTGAGGCTGTTCTGCTGGCAACAAGAGCTGTTGTTACCCGTGCTGTTAAGACCAGTTAGTCTAAGGAGAGAAGTCTGACTCTGAACAGTTAGTGTGCTGCTTGACCCTATCACAAGATAAAATTCAGTAGCAAATGCTGTGAAGAAAGTGAATGTAACAGCTTCTGTGGGGAAAAATTGGCAGGAAGGCAAATAGAAGCAGACTGTGAGACACTTCTTACAAACTGTGCTTAGAAACCAATCTGTTCTTCTTTATTGTTCTCTGATGAAGGGATGGATTATAAATCTATCTATAAAGCCTTGAGGCCTGTGATAGTACAGTATCTGCAGCTTTTCCAGTTGAAGGCTAAAAAACCCTTAATGGTTTTTATGCCAAAAAGGGTAAGAATCCATTAAAAAATTCTGAAAATGTACATGTAAAAACTTTAGGCTCAGGAGCAAACTATTATTTTATGCAGGAGAAGAAAGATTGAAAGAACAAAATTCTAGATATGTTTTTACACTTCTTACCTACAATGCTTCTAGTTTGGCTAAGATAATTATCTAACTTTGGAAGTTTTAATACGAAAGAGATCTCTCCTATGTCATCTCCACTTCAGTCTGTCCTTAGAGCACATGCAGAGTCAAACTTCCCTTACATGGCAGTACACTGAATTTTCATTTTTGATGATGCCTTGGTAATAGTGTATGTATGTGTCCAGAACCATAAAAGGTTACACGTGTTATGTGAGTGGTGTACAAGCTCAGTGCTCCAATGAATGCTCCACTCTTGTCCCGCGGAGTGTGCACATGAACACAGTGTTCTGCGCTGTTAACAGTCCATGCTCATTCCCACCAAGTCAAATGTCTGAACAAAATATGTGGCAGCAGGGTTGGATATTGCGCCATGGGCCTTAATCTCTCTCCGCATCAGCAGAAGCCGCCTGTGCCCCAAATACGGCTTTGTATCGCCTCACAGCTGATGACAGTGGCTTGAACTCGCTCCCTTGACACCTCCCGTGACTGGTCTCAGGTCTGGTAGCTCCTGTCCGAGAAGGAAGTCCGGAAAGAACCCCGCATTCGGCCACGAAACGGTTTTGTTCCTCCTGCTTATCTTTCTCTTTTAAAGAACATCTTGTCTCACCGTGTCTTACATCAAATGTAAGGCAAATAATCTGCGAAACGGATCGAAGTAGACTATAATGCGATGCGATTTTTGTGTGATAAACCGCCTCGTGTCTCCGGGTGGATCAGTAGGCTGGGTGACAGGGCCATCTGCTGGCAGCCCGACTCCGACAGCATCCCTGTGAATTCCGCTGGGAACGCCTCTAGCTCCGGGAGTGGTTAATGGCTTCATTCTGACTTCCAAACACCCGTGACTCTTCTTAAATTATCTTTGTAAGAGGCTTCGTATCTTATATTAATTTCTGACTTGGTAGCAGAACTTTTTACTGTAAAGAAAGCAAACTCTTTAACTATAAATTTAATCTGCATTCAAAAGTTAAACGGGATGTGTGATCTGGGACCAGTATTGCCATAGATCTGTCAAAATTTAAAACTATATTCTGAGGAAGTGTGGGTTGTAGATGAATCTGTCAGATCAATGAGAAATTAATGTTAATGCTCGGTCTTCACACAAAATGTCTACATTAGGGACATTTTGATTAAAAATACAAATCAGATACCTTGTGAACAAACACAAAGAAGCCAAATGGTCTGTCATACTAACATTGTTAAATTTCTTGTGTCTTCAATATTGAAAAGGCTTTTGGATGTATTTTAGTTTTACTTTTGCAAACACCATGCAATCAATGCAGCATCTCAAACATAACAAGCATGTCTAATATATGTGTACTCACGTTTACCTGTCTGTATGTCCAGTGTGATGACTGAAAATATTATAGGTCATAAATCAGAGCTTATGATCTATCCCTTTGCAAGTTTATAATTAATATCATGGAATTGTTTGTGTGTATAAGAATAAATTGGGTAAGCAACATGTAAACATGCTTTATGGGTTTGTTTTTTGAGAACCTGCAGTTTCCCTTCAAGAAGACTTTGTGACAATAAATGTGCAGGGTTCTTTAATATACGTGATCTTATGCAAATTAAAGTACATCAGTCCACACTGCTTGACATGTGTGTATTGCTGATGTAACAGGTCACACGGTTGTCTCAAGCCTGTGGTAGAACAAGGCTAGTCCTGGCTCCAGTAGTGTTTATAGCAGATTTCTTAAAGCAGTACCCCGATCACTCTTGTAATTGCAGTAAGTGATGTGATGCAGTAGCTCCTTGCTGACAGAATGGCAATTTATTGTAGACTAAAATTATCCCCTGAGAATGCACTGATCTGACTGTATCCAAAAATCTTTCGTCTTTTGTCTCCAATTTTTGTTGTCTCTAGCATCATATAACTTCATCCCACAGAGAAAGCAGGTTATTACATACTGTCTAGGTGCTGTTCTGACCTTTTTGACGTCTAAACTGTTTTCCACTTTTTCCCCCTTTGACAATTCAGCAAATGAAATGACAGAGATGGATTTCATTACAGGAGCTTTGACTGGAATTATTTATTGCTTACCTAGTAAATCTGACCATAAATGTAATTGATTTATAAATTCCACAAAACCACAAACATTAGCCAGTGACTGCTTGTAGTGCTGCCGTGTAGAAATTATGTGTATGGAGGGATAACTTTTCTTCTAGCCAAAAGACTGTGCAAGAGTAAAGCAACAGTATTTTATGTTTTCTATGGATCAGGACCATTTTTTCCCCCGGTAGTTCATTCTGTATTTTCACTTTCTGTTTTAGTGACTGTTTTCTGTTATCTGTTCCAAAAGGATGGCAAAAGGGACTGCAGTATATCAGAAAGGAGGGATTGGACTGTGGGGAGGAGGAAGTAATATCCTCTTGTCTGAGAAACTTGTAAGAGAATGTCTGTGTACTAGGAAGCTAACTTAACATGAGTAATATAGACAGAGCTATTGAAATTCTGACCATCAGGGTGAGATGCAAGGCCAGGTGAGGTATTGTTTCATGTTCATATCTTTTTCCTGAAACTCTTTTGGCTAAATATAAATGCTGTCACTAACTGTAATTTTTTTGTCAAGTTCACCTGTGAAAAATTGTACTGTATAAGCAAAATGGCATTTTACCTGCAAAGTCCAGTTTTGCTCCTGATTTACTGTGCTGAGTGCTGGTCTCCAAGTTGTCTACACCTGCTGAAGTTCTTGTTTGCTCAGTGATATTGGGCTACTGCAAATATTGGATGTGTTGTCTGACTTTGGTGCAACTGCATCTCTGCCATGTGGCAACGCTTTGGTAACGAAAACCTTGTTTTGTCAGCATGGAAGTAGGTAGGCTGTGGCTGTGGGTATTGGGTTTTTCCGTGTGATACTGGCTGTGTGATGTACAGTGTAACCATTCCTACTAAAGTACTGAGTCAGATCACTTTTTTGTGAAGGTCCACAAATTCCATAGGACTGGTTCTGAGCAAGCTATTGCAGAATATAAGTGCAGTAAAACAGCCCTCCAAAAAACTGTAAAAGGATTTGTCATAAATTGGACAAAATCTTACATTTGTGGTAAAAAGTGCAACGGAATGCCATTTTCGCACTGATACCCAATCTGTTGGTTTTCTGTCTCAGCATTAGCTCGAGAGCAGGCAGCGCTCAGGTTACCAAGAGAGGGAGGGTTTAGCAGAGCCCCAGGCAGTGGCAGGGACAAAGCCCATCGCTCGCTGCAGGACTCTGACAGCTGCGGAGGGAGGACCGAGTTGCTTCTAGAAGTGCATCAGTGTGTCAGCACCTTGATGCTGCTGTGCAACTTGATTTACTTTTTTGGATAGTTTTGGATGGTGGTGTATACTTCTGTGACCTTGGGTGAACAGTTTTATTTAAGGTCCAGAAATGAAGATAAGGAGCCTCTCCTCCTTTTACGTCTCTCTGTGGTTGCTGTTCACAGCAGTGAGGCTCAAAGGTGAGAATACTGCTTGCTAGCTAAATGTTGCACTGAGGTTTATTTTACTCAGATAGGATCTTGTGACCTGATGTACCCTACGTGGCTGAGCCCCAGAAGTATTTAATCTGTTTAGTTTTACGTTGTCGCACTGATGCATAGATAAAATGATCATGTACGACCAGAACTGCAGTGCTCTTTCGGGAATACCTTTTTAGTCAGGAAGATTTGTTTCGAACTCTTAATTAGTCCAGGAAGTCAGTGTGAATCACCAGAGAGAGATGTACTCCAAAGCACTTGCTCCCTACGTATCGCCACCTGGCATTCGCGCAAGTGCTGCGGGTGAATGGGGGGCTGAAATGCCGAAGCGATAATGACTCAAACAATTGGCCATTTGCAAAAGCAGCGGGTGCTCCGATGAGGCCGGATTTGTGCCGCACAACCGAAGGGGAGGGGGAGAGTTTTTGAACCCGCGTAAGATCACGCCAGGTGCAGAGGGGGTGAGCACCCATCACCAGCGATCACCACGACAAATCAGCCTTTGTTTAGCAACAAGATGGGTTTTCAAGCAGATAAGGCAGAAGACCGATAAGAAGCAGATCTTGTGAGATGGGATAATACTTTTTATCATGTATGGTGATATCTGTCCTCTCCATGATCTACTCTTATCCTTTATTTCTCTTTCTTTCTTTTCCTTCTGTATTTTCTTAAGTGTAATCTTTATGCTTTTGTATTGTTTCATTTCTATAGACAATAACCGATACGGCTAAGGACCTCTTTCCCATTGTTGGAATTGATACAACTTTTAAATTTTTTTTGTAACTTTAGTCAGGGGTTTGTTCGCCTTTGCGCAGGGGGAGGGGAATTGAAGTTTCTCTTCAAAAGACCCTGTTCACCGGGTGAGGCCTGATGAGTTTAACATCTACAGATCGGGAGTAGCCAGAAGATGCACAGGAAATAAACGAACATTAAGGGGCATTACCTCCGTGGTGCTGCCGGAGACACCTGGTCTGGGAAAAGATTGATAAGAGAACCAAGGAATGAGGACCGAATTAACATCGAAGGGGAAGGGATCAATAACTAATAGGAGATTGAACACTAAGAACTGTATCATTTAAGACGAGTGAATGTGAATTTCTTCGGGGTTTTTATGTATAAATAGGTGAAAAGTCTGGTAAAGAACCATGTATGATGGAATGATTTTCACTGCACAACCCGGACGTGTGGATGAAATAATTTCTGTTGCACATCCGGCTCAGAATAACATCCTGCCCAGAATAAAGTAATGCCTAATTGTCTGACACTGAAAAGATATTGTTGGAGAGTTTCTGTTTTCCCCGTAGTTTCAGTGACACCATTGCAACCAAATTGTTCTAAAATAAACCTGCCACACATAAATATATGTATTGATACATAACCAGTCATTTGGTGTCGTTTCACTCTAATCCATCCCAAGGGATCTATCAACAAGAACCTCAGTTACCCCACCTTCAGGGGTGGTTTGTAACAGAGTGGTCCCGTTGTCCCTGCCTTTTGCTTGAAGAAATTTGTGAATCTATATAAAGATGATACAGAGGCTGCCTAGAGAAACTGTGATGTACAAAACAGTATGAAACAGCAAAAATGTCATTTAAAACCTCAAGTTTCAGTGAATTATCCTTAGTATCTAAGTCTGGATAGCAAGAAGCATCTCCAAATACATAGTTTGGAAAAGATATTGGTGCAAAGATGTATTCACACATCATGCAATTGCCAGCTTGTGAAGAAAAACAACTCAGACTTTTTACAGGTGGTAGTTTAAAAAGAAAAAGACTAAATTCTGGAATTAGTAGGAATCTTATCAGTGCTGCATATGGGGAGGTACCAAAAGCCATTATCCTGTGAGTAGGTGTGATTTCAGACTTTGCTGACTGGAAGTCAGTAATCTCTGCCTGTGAAAGTCATTGGTAAAATAAAAGTAATTATATTTACTTTCAAAAAAGGTAGGAATCGCTGTATACAGAGTGTTTTTCAGTGAAAAGCTTAAGTTAGCTATTCATTTATTCCAGGTGAATGCTGTCTTTATTTGAATAGCTTCATCAGGTGCACTTCTGTAGCTGAACTAGTGGTGTTCTACAATATATGAATGATAAATATAGTTATAGCAAATACTGCTTGAAGCTGTAGAAAGAGGGTGTTTTCTAATGCTGCTCAGTGCTTAATCTGTTGTACTGAACAAGTCCATATTATCTAGCTGTAGAATCAGCCAAAGGAAAATATGCTCACATGCTGTTTAATGAACTGTTTGAAGACTACTCCAATGCTCTAAGACCAGTGGAAGACACAGATAAAGTACTGAATGTCACCCTTCAGATCACTTTGTCCCAAATTAAAGACATGGTGAGTAAAAGCACAGTTCTTCTTTTTCTAAAAGTATGCAGAAATATACTAGGTGTAAGCCTCTTGTTTGGAATAGGAAGAGCAGCCTTCATTTTGTTGTGACAGCTTCAGGAATGCTTCCTCTCGGGAGGGGGTGGGGGGTGTGTCCTGCTCGCCAGTTTTTTGTAGATTCCACTCTGGTTGCAACACTTAAGGCTTCCACTATAAGTCTGGAAACTTAGAGCTGCTGAATTTTTAAGACTTCTTTTGTAGTTAGGTGTTGGTATCACACCCTCCAGGCAACTGTTGCTGAGTTTTAAATACAGCAAATGCTTTTTCTAAGATGCAATTAATTTCTACATAAAATCCCTAAAATTAGCCTTCAGTAATTTTTATAAATATGGTTCTCTAGTTATACTTTTAAGGCAAAAGAAAATGTGTCTGCAGGGAGAAGGGAAGATTATTTTTGTGACTTCTGAATTACAATTTCAAGGCCTCGCCAAGCTTTCAAAGGATTTCTTAGCCTGAATCTGTTAGCTGTTTGCTATTCTGAAGCTTGAAAAGGAAATTAGGAAGATACTGGGAGCGTTAGACACTGTGATTAAAACCAGGGAGGGTGCTGAGGGAAAGTTTGCACAAGAAAAAGTCCGAAACAGTGATTTCCCCGTACAGTGTATAGACCTAGATGCCTGTCTGAGAATTATTTAGTGGCCTGTCAGTATTCTGGCCTGTTTTGAGCACTACATCAAAGCCATATCACAAATGCTGTCTGCGTCTAAGATGTCATTTTGTCACCTTCAGCTAGAAACATTTCTACATTTTTATGCAGGATGAAAGGAACCAAATTTTGTCAGCTTACTTATGGATTCGACAAAGCTGGTACGATGCATACCTCAGATGGGACAAAGATAAATATGATGGGTTGGATTCTATCAGGATTCCAAGCAATTTGGTTTGGAGACCAGATATTGTCCTATATAACAAGTGAGTGTGGCTGGAGAAAATCAGCTTGCATATTTGAGGGAGGGAGGGGGTTAAAGGAGCAACTGGCCCACAGAGTCTGAACTTTCATCACTACCTTACCTTAGCAAGGGATATGTTTGTTGTCTTAACACTTGTTGTTGATAGTCTAAATATTTTGCAATAAAGCTATAGACAAGATCTGAAAATTATGCTACACAACAAAGCTATTCTGAATTTCTCTGCACTGGGAATTGAATACCCTGGCTGTCTGAGGTGCTTTCTGCTGAGGCTCCTAGGGAGCTCTGGAAGATTGTCCACAAAAAAGTGATACATAAAGGCTGCACTCCTTGTCTGCTCTCCCAGGCCAATAATGACCAGCAGATTGTTTTCATCTTTTAATGGCCTCTTATCCTACTGTATCCTGTTTGAGGTCAAGTTTGAAGAAGCTCTGGCCAACAAATACAACATAATTTAGCAGCACTGACGTTTGGCATTCATGGGCACTCATACCTGTAAATAATGGTTAATAGTAAGTTCCTACTAAAATTCAGTGTAAATATGATTTCAGAAGCATGCCTTTAATGGTGTGAAAGGAGGGTCTTCCCCCTTGCCCACCTTCTCTGGCCCACACTCTTAAGTTGTTGTCTCTCAATCCTGAATGTAATTTTTCTGTCTTTTAGGGCTGACGATGACTTTTCAGAACCAGTAAATACTAATGTAGTGCTGAGATATGATGGAAAAATCACTTGGGATGCACCTGCTATCACAAAGAGCTCATGTGTAGTGGATGTGTCTTATTTTCCTTTTGACAGCCAGCAGTGCAACCTTACCTTTGGGTCCTGGACCTATAATGGTAATCAGGTAGACATCATCAATTCTCTTGATAGTGGTGATCTCTCTGACTTCGTAGAAGATGTGGAATGGGAGATTCATGGTATGCCAGCAGTTAAGAATGTTATCACTTATGGCTGCTGCTCTGAGCCTTATCCAGATGTGACCTTCACGCTGATTTTGAAAAGGAAGTCCTCTTTCTACATATTTAATCTGTTGCTTCCCTGCATTTTGATCTCTTTCCTGGCCCCACTGGGATTTTATCTCCCTGCAGACTCTGGTGAGAAAGTGTCTCTGGGTGTTACAGTTCTTCTTGCTCTGACTGTGTTCCAGCTGATGGTTGCAGAGATCATGCCCCCATCTGAAAATGTACCTTTGATAGGTGAGCTTTACAAGCTTTGTCTTTAAGCATGACTTACTAATAGCAGGGCTGTATGTCAGGGAATCTGTATGTAATTTGGGATTTCTGGGAAGATCAATTTGCTACATTTTTGAAACATAGTGAAGGACTTAAAATGTGTGTGGAATTTGTATAGGTATGCTGCAGTTTTAAAAAGTTATTTTGTGTTTATTTTAAATTATACATTAACTAGCCATTTTATATCTATTAAATATAGCTAGATGTTTAGAATTATGGTATCACGTCTTGAAATAAAGCTAGTAATGGAAAACAATTTTAGAACTAACACATGAAGTGTAATCAAGAGCTATAAGCATGAGGTCAGACTGTTTGAAGATACATTTCTGTCAGATCCAGATGGTTGGAGGGCCTGGCTGGCATACTCACAGTTGACTAAATGTCTGACAATTGCTGCATTGGATTATAGTTCCTGGGAATCCATTATGCTGAAATTTCATTTATGTCTGGGAGTTCAGAAAACTTCGTGTGTAATGAAAGGGACCTAGCTTCAGTCTGTTTTCGCTATTCTCACACTCTCCCTTGCCATCCTTTCCAATCCCTTCAAAAATGGGCTCACATCACACTTGTCTGTGTCACGTCCTGTGTCATTGCTGTCAGCCCTTGCTTTTCCTGCAGGGCTGGGAGCTGCCTCCCTGCGTGGGTTGGTTGGGTGGTCAGCTGTGTGCTTCAGTTGCCAAAAGCAAGGGCAGAGGAGCACAGCTTGTATTCACTTCAGCTCACCACCCTTCAGCTCTGTGCTCTGACCTCTGAGCTGGCAGCACACTGGTTGTGGATAACAGCAAGGTCTGGATATTCACTGATGTGTGTGAGTGTGAAAGCATGGATCTGCTGGTCTGGGGTGCACCAATAGCTCAAAAAAAGTGTTGTCATCACTGCTGTTAATACATGAGGAAGTGGGTTTTCCAAGGTGCCATGTGAAGCCATTGGCATGGGGATTTTGCAGACACTAGGAAAAGAGCAAGGCTCTTGAGAAACACTTTTGAGCTGCTTTCTGAATGGATGTGTTTCAAGAAATCAGAGGTTTTAGTTGCAAATATTTATCATGCTAATACAGTAGTCACTTACTCATCTGATAAAGACATGCCAGTAATGAGAATGAGATTTTATTTTAATTGCTTTAATCTTTCTTTTTAAATGGTAAATTGTGATCTAAAAGAATTGGGGTGATTAAAAATGTTTCACTTGCATTTATGCTTAACACTATGTTGTCACACTGTTACTTCTCATTGAATTTTTTTATTAAGGTAGCATCTTTAATATGATTTTATTTTGTGTTTCAGGAAAGTACTACATAGCAACTATGACCATGATCACAGCTTCCACTGCATTGACAATCATTATAATGAATCTCCATCATTGTGGCTCAGAAGCAAAGCCTGTTCCACAATGGGCCAAGGTGGTTATTTTGGACTATATGTCAAAAATCTTTTTTGTTTATGATGTGGGTGAAAATTGCACAAGTCCGAAAAGAGAGAAGGAAGAAGAACGTAGGTTAGAAGGGGATGATGGGTGTCAGAGGAGGCACAAAGAGGTAAGGAGTCCTCTTTCCAATAGGAATGATGACTGTAATCTCAAGGAGAAGCTCAATGGAAATTGGAATAAAAGCTATGGAGTTAATGGTGAAAATGTTAGGGAGACTGCTAATTGCTGTTCTTGTTACAAAATGCTGATTAAAAATATTGAGTATATTGCTAATTGTGTTAGAGACCATAAAGCAAACCGGGCCAAAGGAATTGAATGGAAAAAAGTTGCAAAAGTGATGGACAGGTTTTTCATGTGGATTTTCTTTATCATGGTGTTCTTTATGAGTGTGCTGATCATTGGGAAAGCTGCTTAACTGAAAATGAATATGTTCCTTTTGTAAATCTGAATATTCTATGTTTGTTTAGGTGGAGTTCTGTGACAGGGGTGCTTTTGAGATCTTTGTCTTGCATTCTGTAACAATAAACAAATTGATTCTGTAGGCTGTGACAGTGAGTCGAGACACTGCATAACTGAGGACTTTGCTGGTGCCTGTCCTTGCCTTTTAGTATGGGTGTGCTGATGAGGCTGCAGGATAAGCAGGTTGTGTTCCACCTTGGTGAGTGGTGGCCATGACTTCAGGCCTAGCAGGGAGCACTGTATTCACAGGGCTGCATCTCTGGACCTTGTAATTTGATCAGCCCTTTCTCTCTCCCAGGGGAAAAAAAAATGTGTATTTGTGACATGGTGACATTTTCTGGAGATCATCCCTTCATGGCATTACCTTTTTTCCTTTTTTTTTTAGCTTGTCTTGAAAACTTACATTTTCTGTTACAGCTCACTGATCACCACTCCTATCATTTCATAGGCTCTACATGGGTATCTGCTGTGCCTTTAGCTTCTAATATGGTTGAGCTTAACTGAATATGACCTTCCTCTCTATCATTTCCTGCTGCTGAATGTTACTGTATTGTCACCATGGCTTCAGGAAGCCAGAGAACCAGGGTTTCTCCTCACAGGGTCAGAGGGCCCCTCCTTAATTCTTTCTCTTGAGCCTTATTATAGGAAGAACTACTCCTGTCCTTCCTACCTGTCTCATTGCCCTGGGCATTTGTGTAAGATGTGCCTTTAAATGCTACTTGAGACTGCTAAAATAGGAGGCTGTGACTTCTGTCTTCACTCATTGTATTTACCTACCAGTGTTCACCCTTTGTGTCCCTTGTCCACTCTTACATGCTCCTTAATATTTAAATTTTAAACAGTTTACAGGAACACCAAGGTTGCTCTGTGCATTACTTAGCACAAAATCATGATCTTACAGACTCATTAAAGTAGTGCCATAATCAACACTCCTTGCTCAACCCCTTAGTACTTACATGTATGGGAAAATGTTTGTTGCTGACAACACCAAAACCCCCTCTTCTGTGTGTTAATTTCTGTTAACCCTCTCAGACTGATAGAGCTCTGGAGGATGTCTCTCGTAGTAAAGTAAGAAACCAGTACCCCGGGCATGCCCATGGCAAATAAATTGCTTTTGCAAAGTACCCTGAACTTTGAAACCATGATATTCTAGATGCAGTGGGAGAGGCAGAATGGCATTGTAATGGATCCCAGTCAAAAGTTCATGCGATAAAACTCATTTTCATAATTGTTGTAGTTAATAGGAGCATACCTGTGAATCAGTAACTTAAGAGCAAGGAGCTGAACTGGTAAAGTGATGCAGTTGTTATGCCCAAATTTACTGGAAGAAAGGGAATTGTTCTTTTAATTTTGATGATGTAAATGATGCATTGAATTGCTAATGGCAGGTTTTCTTTTGTGTAGAATAATTAACACTGTAAACTTATCTGGATTCTCATACATAATGCAAGCCTTAAAGTCCAGGTTTTAATGTAAAGCTAAACTGGATGTCTAGCCAAGAATAAACTCAGTATGTGGAAAAAGTCTCAAGTGTGTTCCCTGTGTATTATCAGTTCCCACTCAACCAGGGTAACTTTGAGTAGCTCCTTTAGAAGACAAGCTGTTCATTTTCATTCGCTGTGCAGAAAAAACATTGCAGCCATTTGCCACGTAGTTCAGGGTTTGGCACTTACACTGCCTGCTTGAGGAAACTGGTTTGCTCTTTGTTGTGGAAAAAATTATTGTCTGTAAAGCTGAGGGAGTAAGGTATTTAAAGATAAGGGTAAAATATTCAGAACAAGAGTCTTCAGCACGGAAAACTGACGACCAAGGGTTTATTTAAGGCTTATGGGTGGCATAAAGAGTTACTGTTCACAGTCTCTTACAATATAGGAACTGAGTACGTGAAATGTACACAGTGTGTGGCAGTGGAGGAGACTGTACAACGTGTGAGAAGGCTGAGGAGCTCTTTGCAACAGGATTGGTGAATGCCAAAGATTATATGTATTTAAAGACTTAAGGGAAAAAATGGAAGAAAAAACTATTGGCATACTTCTAAATACAGTCACCAAGTGTTGAAAGGAGGAGCAATATTTTAGGGATTCATGACTACAAGCTCTTCACTGCTTTTCAACCTGCTGGTGGCACCCACTGGAGGCAGCCTCAAGGTTTAGACAGTCCTTTAGTCTGACTCAGAATATCTTTCTTAGAAATTCAGATATTGTCCATGTCACTCTGTTAGAAACAAGCTGCCGCAGTCGTGGGCTTCCCATGCGTGAGGGAAAGTTTGCCATCATAGGTGGATTGTGGGCGTCTGTCATGCTGGTGCTTTTCAGTACTCTGCGTGCTTGGATGATGATGGTGAAATCATGCTTTGCAATTCCCTAGTAGTTTTATGTGAAGACGTGATGGTATTGAAGAAATACCTTCCTTGCAAGAATATGACTTGAAAAATAGTTCTAATTATTTAAACCTATTAACTATTAACCTTTCTTTTTAGTTGTTATCCTTTTCTTTGGATCACCAGACATTCTCAAGTGGGTTTTTTGCCCTTTATTTACATATGGTGATTTTTCTTGATCTTATAAGAAAAACTTTTCCATTTTTAGTTCATAAGAGCCCTAGATTTGATAAAGATCGTGAGCAACAGATGATGAGTGCCAGTAGAAGCTGGTCCCTGGATTTTTGTGATGCTAGGACCTTTGAGTCACATCTTTGGACTTGATCATATTTCAGGGTAAAAAGCATAATGTGACACTGCATGGCTATGATTCTGGTGACAAGGCTGACCCAAGGCCCATGCTACTGCCATACAAGGGCTACCTGTTCAAAGCTAGCTCAGGAGTTCCTAGCTAAACTGTAGGGACAGTAGCTTAGGTCTTAATGTTTGCAGAATCACAGAATCATTTAGGCTGGAAAAGACCTCTGAGATCATTGAGTCCAGCCTTTGACTGATCACCAGCCTTGTCAACTACTCCATGGCACCGAGTGTGATGTAGAGTGGTTTCTTGAACACCTCCAGAGAGGGTGACTGCACCACCTCCCAGGGCAGTTCATGCCAATGCTTGGCAACCCTTTCCACGAAGAAATTTCATCAAGAAGAAACTTGCTCTAAATCAACCTTTTGTGTTAGTAGTCAGAACTGTACATGGCACCTCTAGTGTTAAGTGAGACAGGACTGTTTAATCTAACTCTATTTCTCTTGGTCTCTTCCTCTTTCCTTTGTGTGCCTAGTGTTTAGATCCAGTAATCTTTGAGGAAGATTAAATCCAGAAATTATTAATAGCTATGATTATAGTAACAGAAAATTAGCTATTTATGCAGAGGAACTCTGCTTACCATGAAGGCAGCGGGGTGACTTTATATTTACTGAGGAAGACTGATGCTGCAAAAATACTGTTTTAGATTTGTGTGCTGCAGAGGCCTTTGAGGGGTGAGCTGACAGATTCTTTTGTTGTACCATCTCTTGGCAGAGAGATCAACTCTCCTTTCTTGTATTGAGTCACTGCAGTGTTGAAATGTGGAAAAAATATAAGCTGTCTCTTGCGATGCCTTCACTGCTCTTTTCACGAGCAGAATTGCAGAGCTGAAGTGTAATGGGATGTTGGGGTGTTGAATTTTCAGCCATTCAGAAAGGTAGAAGATGGTCTTTCCTAACCTAGGAAAGACCATTGTGTTCATGGAAATTGAAGCATGAGGATTCAGACTAAAACAAAAAGGATCATCCTGAACAATAAATGACGTCCTGAGACACAGAAGAGGTATTTCCCATGTTTCAAGAATTCAGATGTCACATTCTAAGCATCTACATGTTTTGTCCACTAGTTAGCAATGCTTGGTTCTCTGACACTGCCAGGATTATGCTAAGTGTCTCAAGAGTAATTTCCCAAGAAATGCAGGAGTGTGGCAAGAATTCCTGATTGTGCATCAGTCCCAATTTGAGAAGCTGAAGACCTGAATATGATTGCTTTGGAGACAGGAAAAGGAAACTATGGGGTGAAAGGCAACTCCTCTCATTCTGTTTATAGAACTGGGAAAAATCCATCTTTTCTTGCAAACTTCTGTTACTTATAAAGGAAAAGAATATACTGACTATCATTTTCTTTCTTAAAATCTTTTCATCAGTGGCAGTATATAGGACCAAAGGTGACCTCAGTAGTTTGTGTGCAGCCACCTCTATTGTATTTGCAGGCAAAGTGAGTGACCTAGAGCTCAATTAAAGGAGGAGAGAAAGCTGAACATCTCTGGTCTCTGAAGTCTACTATAAAGGAGAAATCTTTCTTCTTTGTTAGAGACAAGTCCAACTCTGTGGAAGGGACCAGAGGTAGTGGAGGTGTTTGCATCCAGTCTGTGCTGTGCAAATTAGGGCTTCATTGTCTCCAGACACCTCGTAAGAACTCCATTCTTACCCTTGCAGTAAGGAATAACAGAGATAGCAAGTACCTAGCTCAGTTTCATTCTTATGTCTGTCTTTCTAAATACTTTTGTGCATTTGATTCCTACTCTGTAGGCCACAGACCACTGAAGATCTGCAAGGCCACCAGGAATCCACTGGACCACAAAGGTGAGTGCCTCAGGTGGTGCCTTCTGGTTACCTGGGGCGCAGGGATGGACCTCGGTAGTGAACTAAGTCATGCATGAGTCACATGAGTTGCTTTGTCTGGCCATGGCAGTACTGCATGTTCTGTCAGGTGTAGCTCTAGCCATTGCGTTTGAGAAGGCAGCCCAGAGGTGCCTTTGCAGCAGGATGAAATACAAATCTAACTGTAGAGGGTGCGATGTAAGCTGATGGGGAGCACAGCAGGGTGGAGAACATGGTCTGTGCAAAAGATGGCATCTGGAACTGCCTTGGCCTCTCCTTGGGCACTCCTGCTGCAGAGTATAAGTCCATTTAGTGAACATCCAGAAAACGCAAATCAAGATTAAAAAAAGGGGCATCTGCAATTTCAAATAGGGGTTTTATTCTACTTTCTGAAGGCATTTATTTAAAAAGTGTTTCAGTAACTTTTAAGTAACCCATCTAGGATTATGGGTTTTTCTGGGGAGCAGGTATTGCTGTTTGTTTCCTCTACCATTATCATGTTCATTATCGTTCACACAGCTACTCACAATAAATCTTTACCTCTATTTTAAAAGAGCTTGAAACAGATTTTTATATGTCATTATTTTTATACATATCGCTCTTCACTGAACAAGATTTTATCTATGGTGTTGGGAGTTGCTGGGGAGACTGCACACCACAGTCTTTCCTGCATTTCACTTTGGTTTGAAGAATGCACTTGTTTTGATTAATTTAAATGCAATGACAGAGATGGCAAAGGAAAAATTGAGCAAAAAATTACATGCTTTTAAAAAAATTGCTTAAAGCTAACCCAGATTATTGTAGGCAGAGTGTTTCAGCGAATAAAATGATTAGACTGGGAGTCACTGGGTTTCTGCTTTTTATGTGTCTGTCACCACTAACAGACAAGTTGATTAATAGTAGTATTAAATACTGTATAATCACATCATGTTCTGGTTTTGTTTGCTTTTGAACTTTCCATTAGCATGCTTAACAACAAGTTAGCAGAAAATTTTTGAGACAATATAATGTGAACAAATAAAGTATGATACTATCATTAATGCACACATCTGCATGGTTCTGTTGTTAGCGTGCCATGGATAGGTAATAGATCTGGCTCTTTTATTCATTCTGTATTTTCAGTTCTAGCTGAGCACTACCAAGCTGCTCACTACATTTCAGTGAGAGGAGTGCCTTTTGTTAATGTTTCACTGTAGCAGAAGTGGACTCCAACAATAAAGTTCAATAGATGGTAAAGTCATCTGGAGTAGTCTCCAGAAGTTAGAAAAGACCTTTACAGATAAAGCATTTGGCTAGAATGTGAAGTCCATGTTCAATGGGAATGAAAGTGATGGTTTGACTTCCACAGGGCCACGGTTGGTTAGAGGATGGCAGCAGACACCGCTGTTTTGCAAAATAATGCTACAAAATGATAGCAAAATGAAGATGAGGAAAGACATGGGAAAAAATCACTAAACATAAGGTGAAAAATATAAAATCACTGAGACTATTGTTCAGTACCTATGAGCTCACTAGAGCACGTTCAAGCTGTGGGACAGCTACTTTCGTTTTATGTCCCATTCACTGTCCAGCCTGTGTCCAGGGGTGGACTGTCAGCAACCTGGGGGCTGTATTGCAGCAGTGGGTCTGTTGTGGGGTAGGGGGTTACTGTCTCTGTCAAGGACAAGGGTGCCAGCTTACCCTGAATCAGGATGATTTGTCCAAGCCTGCACTAGCTTGAAGGATAGGTGGGACCCTGAGGACCCACTGTCATCACCTACTGGTAAAGAAGTTTCCACTTCATCTCCCTGCTCAGTTCCCAAAGGTAAGTGTCTGGTGGCCATCAGTATGAAGATTGTCACTTACATGGTCTGGAAGGTTGGCTTTCTCTGGGCTGCTTCATAGCACTAAGTTCCTTCTGGCACCATGATTATTCAAATAATTTTCTGTCCAGCTCACCCACTTACTCACAGAAAGCTGGTAGCTTCCTCTGAGGCCTGACATGGTTCATAGCTGCTTTAAGTGTATTGTCCTGTCTTGCAGGTTGTGCCTACTTTTGATTAGCATTTTAATATTCTAGGTGAATGCCTGCTAGGTATCTGTGGTGAATGAAATTTCTGTTGCTTTTATCTAGTGCTTTTAACATAGCTGAAAACAGAATGGTAGTCACAAGATAATCTCTTTCCTCATAGATAAAGGATGAGAGTTTATGCAAAACTTTATGAAAAAGGCTTAACACAAACATCCCAAACTCAAGGGTGAACTGGGTTCTCACCCCCTCGCACTGAAACAGTAGTGGAGTGCAAACAACCTCAGGGGTATGATGCTCAGGTATGGGCAAAACTCAGTCACCTTCAGGTACACTGCCTCAGTTCTGCTTTGGAATGCCATGTTCACTACACTGCAGAGGTTGTTTGAACTGCAACAAATAGCGTTCTCAGCACCGTGGTTCAAAGTGGAGTGGGCTGGGTAAGTGTGTTATTTGGGACAGCACCCTTGAGCTGCATGAATTCTCAGCAGTGCTTCAAACCAGCAAGTTTTGGGTCTCTAGGAGCATTATTCTGGGGCCCTAGATTCCTGAGGCACCAGCAGCAAACCAGTCTGGGGGTCCTGCCCTCAGGAGAATGATGGAGAGGTGAAGTGTGTTGGAAATGAGTCCAGGGCCCAAGTGCCTCAGCTGTGAAAGCACCTTGCAAAAGTTCCTTCTGAGGAGTTAGTTCCTCACCTAAATTCTGAGACCTCTAGGGGTCATACAAGTGCTGTTCTTGTTGCTGGGGTGCTTCAAGGCCATGCTTGTAGGCAATCTTTTAAAGATAAAAAAAGCGCCGCTCTTAACCCTGAAGGTGCTGTTTTCTCCAAGAGGCAACAAGTGATGTAGCCTTGTTAGCAGAGCTGATCCTGTTAATCCTTTATCAAGGACTAAGTAAATGAAGAATTTTATCCTATGGGCAAGTGCAAAGACTGCTATTCTGAAAGGCTGTTTCATTACTTCCTCAGACGCCATGCTTTAATTTATAGTGTGATTCAGGGACTAATAGTTTTAGGAATAAATCTGATTTGAGGTAGGCTGTTAGTCTTCCAAGTACTGCAGGTTGAAGGTTTCATGAGCAGTGGAGGTTGGTCAGAATAGTCTGGTATATTGCTGGGACCAAGGGAAAATTCCTGCTGGAGGCATTCGGAGCTATGGCAGGAGGAACCTGAGCCCCTGGCCAGGTTGTGGTGTTAATTTTCCCCGTAAGAAATTAATTTTCCTCACAAAGCTGTGCTTTGCATTGGTAGCTAGAAAAGTGTGGATAACACCCCAGAGTTTTGGCTGCTGCTGAGCAGCATCAAGGCTGTCTCTCCAACATTCCCCTTGCTCAGGAGGCTGGAGCTGGGCATGATTTTGGAAAGGACAAAGCCAGGACAGCTGACCTACTGACCAAAGGATATTCCATAATGTAAGGCATCTGCTCATCTATGAAAGCAACAAGAAAGGAGGAAGGGAGGGTGATGGTAGGGAGGAGGTGGGGAATTTTTTTTCCATAGCAACTGCTACATGCACTGAAGCCCTACTTCCCAGGGAAAAGCTGGACATCACCTCCTGATGGGAAGTAGTGGATAAATCTTTTTTTCTCCTTTGCTTCCATGCATAGCCTTTGCTTTTGCCTTATTAAACAGCTGTTATCCTGATCCATGGGGGGTTGTTTCCATCTTATTTTCTCCCTCCCTGTTCTGCTGAAGAGGGGAATGGTAAGAGTGATTTAGTGAGCACCTGGTGTCCAGCAAGGGTCAATCCACCATAACAACTTAAACTTTCACTGTTGCATCAGACTACCATCCTCTGGAGGATTCCTGGAGTGTAGAGACTGTGCAACTGCTCCTATGAGGTAATAGATCTAATAAGACAGTGTTGGAGGTAAATTGGTCCAGTTCAAGGGACCCAGAGCACTTTAACTGCTGCCTGGGCCTGGTTTATGCTCTAACCTTCCCCCATGACACTCTTTCCATTGTAGCTGTTTATGTGCTCTGTAGGTAGTCCTCTTGAGCCCAGCCAGGCAGGGGACTCCTTCCCCTTCCCTCTCCATCCCAGAGGGACTTGTATCTGAAGCTCTCCATGCACATGGCAGAGGGGAGGAGGCAGTGCTGCTGAGCAGACAGGATGGCTGCAGACCCTACCAGACTCTGTCACCAGTCTAGCTGTATTTGCTTGAATGGTGATATGACCTGCTTGGGGGGAAGGACTTCATCTTATGCAGCAGCAAAACATCAGTCACAGTCCACTTCCACTGTGCCGCAGCTGTGACTGTTACATTGCTCTTTTGTAACTTGTATTTTCTTTTAAAAACCCACAAACAGAAAAAATAGCTGGAACAAGAAGGTAAACATTAATCAGATCTGTATCAATATTGTCTCAAATCCATTAATTATGCAAAGCTCTGCCTATAGAGAAGGAGCGTGGCACAATTACTGATTTTGGAAATTCTTGTCCCTACAGGACATCAGAAAAGTTACAAGCAATGAACTCGAATGAAGGAAACCTTGTGGGGATGTAGTGGGACCTAAAATTGCAGGTTTTGCACATAGATGATGGGGCTTTATCACAGACTGGAGAGAACCAATGGGCAGATCTGCAGTGGTGTGGCATCTAGTTCTAATGAGATGCTTATTTAAAGATGAGGCATCAAAGCATGGTTATAGCTCTGGGCCATGGTCCAGCTGCTGCTGGCCTTGCTGTGACTGAGGCCTGCTCTTGTGGCTTGTATTGTGGCTTAGCAGCAAGCACCTAATGTTTTTTTCGTTAGCA
This sequence comes from Dicrurus megarhynchus, assembly GCA_013399195.1. NCBI lineage: Eukaryota > Metazoa > Chordata > Aves > Passeriformes > Dicruridae > Dicrurus > Dicrurus megarhynchus. Next base: position 387,097 of record VXAD01012870.1, read on the forward strand.
GGATGTATTATATGTATGAATAAATATATATGTATGAATAAATTGCTCTAGATGGGGGTGAATACAGGACAGAACAGAATGATACTGTTTTTTTTTTTTCATTTCCTGCTTCACAGTGTTTAGAGGGGGTGCTTATCTAGGACACTGTGTATTGGTAGTGATTCCCCAACTCCTTTTACTTAACGACCGTAGCTTTTTTTTCTTTCAAGATTAAGCATCTCTTGACAAGTTTAGAGATGGCATTTGTAGAAATAGAACATCATGCTAGAATAGCTGCTTTGGTTAAGCTCTGAGTCCTGCTGAGGTGCTTCATGCCCTGGTAGCAGGACCATCACTTTTAAGGTATCCCACAATTGTGTCAGGCTTACCTACAGCTCTGCAGTTCTCAGCGTTGACCCTCCAGGTGCACCCAGCATTATTGCTGAATAAACAAACACAGGCAATTTCTATTACAGAGATAAAAATTTCTCTTAAAAAGGATTAAATCTGTAGGGAAAGGGAATAGAGACTTCATTTAGTCCAGGAAGAGCTGTGGTGGGGAGGGTGTGCTGAACAAAACACAGCTTTGTTAGAATTTTCTGGCTTTTTTACCTGGTACGTGAGCCTCCCCTCTTTTTATTGCTCCTATGGATCATGGTGTCTCACTGTAAGTAAGAGCTCTCCAAAGAGCAGCTTTATCTATACCAGGTAATTCACCTAATTGCATGCTATTGAAAGAAAAGGGTTTTACTCAGGGAGCTAGAAGTTCCAAGGTTCGTTGCAAAACTAAGAGAAAAAATATCTTATCAAGGATCTATACAATCACTTGTAATTTGCTTTTGTTCTCTTAAATACTGTCCAACAACTCTGGATCCCATGTGAAATAAGTGGGCTTACTTTTATGACCTCAGTATATAACAACTGATGTTTTGCATACCTCTTCTGAGAAGATCAATGCTAATTCCTTTTGCTGCTGTTGGTGGCTGTTGCACTGCCTAGCTTCTGTCTTGGCTTTTTGCTTCAACCTCACTGAGTTAAATGCCAGAGGTTTATTACATGCTCTCTATCTGGGTTAATATTTTTGGCCTCCGAATCTACTAATTGCCATTTGTAAATTTTCCTGGTGGTAAAGGTCACAAAGATAGCCTGGCCCCCATAGCTTAACCTCTTGGCACATCTCAGGTTATGAAAGGTGGTGTTGAAGTCTGCTGATTAAATTAATTACTCTTCTTAGGTTTCATCATAAACAAAAACTCTTTTGCCTTTGTAGTTCACTTCCATCAAATTTTTGCATCATATCTCAGAGTCGGGTTAGGAGCCTCTAATTTTACTGGAGCACAATCAGATGGTAGAAGGAGTTTATGTTTAAACTCCTTTCCTTTATGTTTAAAGATAAACATGATCCTGAACTGTGTGTTGCAGAGATGCCTTCCTCTGCTTCATGAGACTGGAAGGCATGCTGCTGGTTTTGTTTTCCCTCTAAACTTTCTGCCTTTGCTAGGAACATCTCCAGGCTGATGAAACTGGAACAAAGCCTGAGAATAAAACAACAGTGTTTTGGTGTGTAAAGGCACACAAACCAGCATTCAACGTTTTCACTCTAGCCCCTGCAGAAAACTCACTCATGGAAGTGTGTGCTTCTGAGCGTAAGATACACTTTCCAAAGCTATGCCTGAATGCAAATAGGGGATCCAGTGCCCTAAAATAACCTATTCCTGTTTGAGGGAACCAGGAGTAAGCTGGTACCAGGATGTCTTCATAGAAATCTGGTGTCTCCCTGTTCCTTACAGCCAGCACTCCTGCTTAGCCTTTGCTCTCTTGCACTGAAATGCACAGGGCCATCTCCACTGCTGTTCCTGACAGCCGCACTGCCAGAGTCCAGCAGGGCAGGTACAGCTGAGTTAATACCAAATCGTGCAGAATGGCCCTTGATGTGAGCTGTTGGGGAGGATGTGTAGAAGTGAATGCCCCTGTCCCTTCTGCATGCTGTCCCCTCCCGCTTTTCTTTGCCGAAGTGGTCCTTACTGTGTTTTATCACTGAGTACAGCACTGCAAAGGTGGCATCACAGCTTTTCTGGAGTTGTTGGAGTACAGCTGATTGTGGTGATGTGCTGACACTTACTGAAGCATAGAAAGCTCCCCAGAGCCACTACAGCAGAGAAGGCCACTACCTGCAGAGGTAATCAGCCCAGGGACATCTCGGATAACTCCTTGTTATGGTCTGGGGTCCCTATGGACTAGCATTGCAGCCTTGCCTTTCCTACCAAGATCATCTCCAAGGCAATTTCAGCAAAGCTACTGTGGTACCTGTAAAATGTAGATTTTAAGTTTAAAAATAGGCAATAAAGTATAGTTATGGCTATATGAATCACAAGGCAAGATGTAATCATTGCATTTATAGAATTATAGAACGGTTTGGGTTGGAAAGGACATAAAGATCATCTAGTTCCAAGCCCATGTCAAGGTTAGAGGTACCTTCCACTAGACCAGGTTGCTCAAGTCCCTATCCAATGTGTCCTCGAACATTTCTGGGGATGGGTCATTCACAGTTTCTCTGGGGAACCTGTTTCAGTGCCTCACCACCCTCACAGTGAAGAATTTCTTCCTAATACCTTAATTAAATGTACCCTTTCTCAGTTCAAAGCCATTCCCCCTTTTCCTGTCACTACATGCCCTTGTGAAAAGTCCCTCTCCAGCTCTCTTGCAGGCCCCCGTTAGGTACTAGAAGGTGCTATAAGGTCTCCCTGGGAACCTTCTCTTCTCCAGGCTGAACAACCTCATCTCTCTCAGTCTGTCTTCACAGGAGAACTGCTCCAGCCTTCTGTTCATCTCAGTGGCTCTCCTCTGGCCTTGCTCCAGCCGGTCCATGGCCTTCTTGTTTTGGGGGCTACAGGGCTGGATGCAGTACATTAAATAGGAGAATCCTGAAATGCTTATGAGAGCTCATAGAAAATAAGTAACATGTAAATTTTTTGACCTTCAAAGCACTTTGTAGGTACTTCTGTACCTGTGTTAGTGAATCAGCTAGAGTCTCATCTGATTCCCAGTGCTAAACCCCAGCTCAGGCCAGGCTGCTGCAGCTGCCTGGCCACCCCTGGCTTTTCTTCTCCATGCAAGTCCAAGCCTTTGGGGGTTTGCAGAGTGTTTGGAGAAGAAACGTAGAGTATAACATCTGTGTCCTGTTGTACTGGGGAAAAACTGATTTCAGCTGTTTCCAGTGCCTTTGCTGCATTTATGAATGCAATGATTAAATGTATTTTGAAGCAGCTTTTCTGGCAGCATGTAGTGAAAGTTAGGGGAGCTTTAGGAAAAAAGGCTCTCCAAGCAAGATCTAAAGGCAACATTCAAAATTATTCTTAAGAGGCATTTGCCATCTCTTTCCAGAACATCCAGTCCTCGTGTCTCCTCCTTTTTTACTTAGTCACTGCACATCATTTTTCCAAAGCCAATCTTCACAGCTCCTCTGCTCCATCACTTCCCAACTTGGAAATCATTTGCAGCATGTCCTTGTACTTGACTTTGGATATATGGGACTCCCAGCTGGAGGCAGTCTTTGTTGCCCCTTGTGCACTGGACATACTCGATACCTGAGCAGTACTATGCCCAGTACGTCCATTACATCTGCATTTCTGCCAGATGTCAGGCTATATTCCTAACCAGCCCAATGTTTGGGCATGATCTGAATGGCCTGAACACCTATGGCAACCCCTGGCACCGAAGTTGCCACCTACCTGCCAACACAAATTGCTTTCTGCAATATTGGGGATGTTGTAAGCTTTACTTGTTCCTGTGGACAGAATGTGTCTGCTATTTCTCAATGTGCTTATCTTGAACTGCCTTGTGGAAAGTAGCTCTTTCATCCATAACTCCTTCCTTAAAATCAATGATAGCAAATACCAACATTTTCAGAAATGTTCAAGATGAGATTTTCAAGGGCACATTGCTCTAAACTGAGTTTAGTGTCTCAAAAACCAAGACAGAATGAGGGCTAAATCTTCAGAACTGCAGAGGAACTGCTGCTAGATGGGTAAGCATGTCAGAGTAACTACCACAGCCTCCAGAGGTGAATGCTCCTTCCCACCTTCTCCACAATGAGACATTATTCTCCTTCTATATCTCAGGCCCAGGAAAGTTGTGTATAGCTTAAATGGAAACAATGACAGGACGGTAAAGGGAGTGTACAAAGTACCTACGCAAAATAAAAAGGAACACTATCTGGTTGAGTTTCCATCCATTTTACTTGAGAGGGAGAGTAGTTGTGTGTTGACAGCTACTAAATAAACAGAAAACATGTTCATCTGCAGAAATCTGAGCTGGAACTGCCTGGAGGCTGAAGGGATGCTGGGGAACAGTAGATAAACTTGTCTTGTTCTTTCTCTTCCCTGTTTATTGACTTCTGCCAGTGCTGGACACTAAATCTTGGGCTAAATGGATCTTGCATCAGACTCAGCACAGATACCCGTAAATTCTAACTGTGCAGCTGCTAAAGAGATGGAAAGATCTTCCTGGGGAATTAATGTATTTCCTCTTAGGTTGTAAATGGTGTGGAAGCAAATCCATCACTCTGCTTCTTCTCCACCATTCATCTTGGGCTACTTTGAAATATCATCTCTCTTAGCATTCCTTTTAGTATCAAGTAAGTTGAGTAAATTCAAACTGCTTTGCAGTTTGGGCTGAGCAAGTGTAGAAATGAGAGTTTAAAGTAGTCACAGTTGTTCTCTGTTCTGGTAGAGAACCCCCATAGTACACTGGACCAGAACAGCCATTGCATGAGGCTCCTTATAGTGGGAATGTCCAACCAAAAATCAAAATTTCACACGAGCAGTCGCTTTGGCAACAGCCTGCTAGCAAGCTGTCATCTAGCAAGCTGCCAGGGTAAGTCTTTACCAAGTGGGGAGGTGTTGGCAGCTCAAACCCATGGGAGCAGAAGTGATGGGTCAGGGCTGCAGTACGGGGGCTGACGCTGTGGCTGCCCAATGCAGCACTGCTCACTCATCGTGTGGGTGTCTGTCCTGTTTGGGATGCAGCTCAAGTGGATGCCTCTGAACAGCTTTTTGGCAGAAATTTTACAATGATTTGCCCAGCTTTATCATTTGTATCATAGTTTCTGTATCGGCTCATCCTTGTTATCGAGCCTTTTATGTCAATTTAAAAGTATCTATTTTTAGCTTTCATCAGTTTGAGCCTCTTATGCCATCTGCTAGATGTCCAAAAGTTGCTTTCTTACTAGAAAATTGTGATCTGCTATATTTACCCTTCAATCAGAGATATTAACTCATTTGGACCTGGTTTTTATCTTTGATCAATAGACCCTGTAACAGTCATCAAAAGCTTTTGTTCCTTCTGATCAAAGTGGAAAAGTAAAATGTAGAGAATCACCTCCATTTTCCTTAGCATTCCTCTGCTTTTTGAGAAGAAGAGCCTTATTCCTTGTCTATTTTCTCTCTTCTCCACCCTCTTAAGCCTCATCTACTATTAAATCTTATCTTTTGGGTTGCCATTATCTTCTTGGAACAAGCAAAGCCCTAATTACACTGAATTTCTATATTAAAAACACCGGGCAGCAGTTCCCTAGCCTGCCCTGCCATTTCTGGAGTGAAATAGCTGCTTGCATAAAGCTGCCCTTTGTTTTCCTTGTTGACCTCTTGCAGGTTTTTCCACTCTGCCTTCACTTTTTTCCTTCCCCTTTCTGATTTCATTAAAAGAGTAGCTTTCACCTTTTGTTTTGGGAGGTGTGTGTTTCCATGTGCACTCATGTGCTGGCCCTTTTGTGTTGCTTTCACATCAAACTCAACAAAAGTTGAAAACTTAGAGGGAACAAGACCTAAGACCTCCAAGCCCCATCCAACCCCGTGACATTGTCCTGCTCATTACACTGAGGTTGTAATGTCAGACTGCCAGGAAAAGCATTCTGGAAGTGCACATAGACACAATTTTGTCAGATGATGACTATAATTCCACCCCTTCTACTCATTTTGGGGCTTATTGATTGGCCAATTAATAAATACCCAGGTAACAACTGAAAAAAAAAAAAAAAAAGAGACTGTTCTTGTAAGACTGGAATCAACAATGGGAAAATATGGAGACACTCTAAGAAAGCTTGTCAAGCTTAATTTATAGTAATGCTTTTAAGTTTACAGGTGAAGTATCAGAAAGCTGTTCTGAAATATCTTTCTGGCAGGCATGTTCTCTTTTTTTCCCAGAATAACATGTGGTGGTAGGATGTCTTAGTAATCTCTTCTTAAAGACTTGTCATGAAATAAACGAAGTCACTGAGTTATGAGTATATAAGACTATTACATGTGATCCCTTATCTCATACAGTCTGTTTCAGGGTGTTCCTAAGTTTTGTCAAAGTCAAATCCTGAAATGCTTCTTGGTAGGAATTTTCCATGGCTGTGGTAAGATGAGAAGAATACACCTCTGTGCAGGTGCAGTCTGATATACCAGTCAAATCAGACCCACAGAGGAGCGATGCCACAGGAAGCCTGTTCATCCTTTGTTTTTCATTGACATTTTTGTCTGTTCCCTATTACAGGCAATGCAGCCTCTGTGGATCACAACAGCCAGGTCAGCTCTCCCCACAGCTTTCCCTGTCTGCAGACATGAAAATCCATTTCTCAAGTGAACCGCAGGTGAACCTCTAGAGGTGCGCGGCGATTGCGGTGTGTGTGGGAGCACTGCCATCGTTAGGATGCTGGGACCATGGCACGAGTAAGCTGGGGGGAGCAGCCGGGGCAGCGCTCAGGTATGGAAAAGCTATCGGTGCTTGATCCTTCTCTCACTGCCGGCTCTTGCTGCCGGCCCCTCCTAAGCCCTGAGGGGATGCCTAATGCCATTGTGCAAGCAGCGGGAGAGAGCCGGGAGAAGAGATGAGAGGAGGCTGGTGGAGTAAGCCCCCGGGGAAACACAGTTGTCAGGGAATGGAGGCTGTTTTGGGCCCAAGAGCTGTCTTAGTAATAAACCTACTCACAAGAATAAATGAGAACAGGAGAGCTGCCAGTTAATAAAACATGGCTCATAGCAGAAATATATTGGGGCTGAGCATCAGAAGCAGCCTGATAGCCAGAGTCACAGTGCATTGTGGCATTGCCCAGTTTCATGTACAAGGCATTTTCTGTGCCAAAGGTGGGGCTTTCACATTGCTCTGCCGTGCCGTGCTTACCTGCCAGGGCATTGCTAGGTGTGCTTCTGCTGCTGTGCCCTCACCATCGCCCTGTGGATGCAGGCAGGCTGAGACGGGAGCAGCTGCTGGGCTGATCCTGCACAACTGCCCCGGGCTGCACAGCTCACCCCCCTGCCTCCTGCCTGTGCCAGTGCAAAGGTTCCTGTGGGGACGTGGCAGACCGCACCAGGAAGCTGAGCCCGGTTAAACACAAGCCCTCGCTCGTCCCCTTTGGTCCGTCCCGGCCGGTGGGGGCTGGTGGAGCCAGAGTGGGGCTGGCAGCAGCGGTTCTCCGGGGATGGTTACAGGTACTTGCGGTGTATGGCTCACCTGCCACTGCTCTGGGCTGGTCAAAGCTGAGCCAGCTCCAGTCTGGAAACCTGGGTGTCATTCCCTCATAGCACATGAAATGAAAAGCCCTGCTTAGCCTCTCCAGCTGGCATGTTCCAGGAGATTGCAGCAGTGCCTTTACAAAGGTACTTTTCATCTTTAGCTGTTATCATGCTTAGGCCAACATTTCCATGGATTGAGCAGACTGCAACAAAAACCTGTTTGAATAATGAGATTAACGTTGCCCTAAAGAAGATATTGGTATGTGTTAGCATGTGGGAGTGAAGTCAAACAAACAAGAAAAAAAACCCAAAAGCAAAAATCTGCAGTTCTCAGGAGTCAGCAGGCACGCCACCCTTGGTGCTGCAGAGACAACCTCCAGTGCCTGGCACTCTGACATCTGCTATCGCACCCGTCAGTCATTTGCGGTCAGTTCTCTGTGCTAACAGGAAAATCAGTGTGTACCCTTCGGACTGTGCCGGGAGCAGGTCATGGGCACAGTCTGCAGAGTTTCTTGAACATCTGTCTCCATTAAGATTTTCCCAGCCTGTGTCCTCATCTCAGCTGACAATGCTCACTAAGCATTGCCTTGCCAAGGATGGTCCCCTACTCGTGACCTCATCTGCTGTGTCTCAGGGGCCAAGACTGCCCTTGTCACTTCAGGGCTGCATGCTGGTCCCTGGGGATGCTCCATCAGGAGGAACTTGCTGAGTGTACCCTGGCGTCTCCACACATTTTTGGACCATGCTCCTGATCCAGGGTGGTGGCAGACTTGTGCCTCTGGTTGGTCTGAATCAGCTTTCTCTATCACAGTACAAGAGAGTGTGCAGCTCACCAAGCACCCAGCTGTCATTTCAACAGTTGATGATATTCTGGAGATGAAGCACAAAGTGTAGAAATTGCTGCTGCTTTATCTCAAAATGCAATTGGCTTTTGGAAAGTTGTTATTCATACTCTGGTTGCAAAAGCAAATGGTGGGCACTTCTCACCTGCAATGAGCTGACATGTCCCTAAATGCCACAACCAGGGAGAAATAGTGAAGCTCACTGAGAGTTTTCAAGCTAGGAAAGAGTATTTGGTCACAAACAGCTGCCCGGTCCCAGCCTTACCCATGTTAAACCACTCTATATTGTTTTTTTTCCTCTCTTGCGGGCAAATCATTTACTGTAATTTAATGATCACAACCACATGAAATTTACTTCCTTGTGTTGAAAAAAAAAAAAAGACTAGAAAAATAGGATTAAATGTCTCAGTTTATCTTTCCACATAGGTCACATGGCCAAAACTGATTGTAAAATGTTGAAATACTAGTTTGAGGTGCAGCCAGTGCCAAGTGCTGTACATTTCCGTGTTCTCCCTCCCCTCCTATTGCTCACAAAGATGTCACAGAAAGACAAGGAAGTTCATTTTCTCAGGAAGCAGATTTTTTTTTTAAAATGTAAATTTAAAGTACCATTTATTATCCTTAAACCAAATCCTTTTAGACTGCGGTTCTCTCCTAGTCCCAAATCCAAAAGGAACAGCCTATAAAAAACTTGTACGAAAGCCACATTTTGTAACAGTCACTTAATGAGAGAGTGTCTCAAAACCCCAGACAGGCTGCAAGGAGTGGGTCCAGAAATGAGAGGTGAGACTCTCGTGCACCATGCAGCCTTTTGTGAAGAGAGCAGTGCAGGTCCCTGTGTTTTTGGGGTGTCTACACAGCCAGGCAGGGGGCTCAGGTAAAGGGCGGGTGGCTGAACCTGGTGAACACCTGCCTGGCAGGAAAGCCAAGGAGGTTCATGGTTTGAATCAGCATTTGGGAATTTGGCTCCTAAGGGTGATGGGTGTAAAGGAGTTTGGGACTCAGAGACAGTACGGTGCCATACAAGACTTGATTTTTCTTCTCAGCTACAAATTGTAGCAGACTTCCATGATTTCTTTTTCCAGGAGCAGCAGCTTATGTTTGCTGTGGTGGAAGCAGCTTCACTGCTTCAGTGCTCTGCCAAGCTCTCTGCAGCTGCCCCATTGCTGCTTGGACACCAGCATTGCAGCTGCAGATTAGGATTGTGTCCCTCCGTGTCCTGCACAAAGGCTGGTGAGCCAAGGGATCCATCTACTGGAGTGAAGCCAAGCTTTAAGGGAATTTATCCATGTGGCCAGAAAGCCTCCTGCAAAGGACAGCATCTGAAAAGTCAAAGACTCAAGAAACTAAGGACGCCCTGTGTACAGCCAGTGCACACGTAACAAGTTTGGTAAGCAATCCCCTGTCATTGCATGCCCTTTTGAGTGACTGTAAGACACTTTGGTCCATAACCTATGCATTTGTTACACAAGTGAGAATTGCTTATTGTAGTTATTGCTTCAAAGATTTGGAACAAAGGACCTGCTCCAAGGGTAGGCTGTTTTGCCTCTGACTTACTTAAAGGCATTTTTCTTTCTGCTGGTTAGCTTGAGGTCACTCCTGTGGCTTGTGTAGGCTGTTTGTAGGGGTTTATTTCATGCTTCATGAAGATCTTTGGGCTTACCTGTGGCTTCCTGCTTCCCACCAGTGCACGGATTGCAGGCAGTGGGTGAGCTAATGCTGAACTTCTGTGACATTGCAAAAACATGCAAGGATGGTTTCAAAGTGCAACCTGTCTGGCAAAAATTACATGTGTGTGTTTGGAAAGAGGTAAAAAAAAAAAGAACAGAAGCATATTTTTCGTCACAGTAGAAGTACGACGGTGTCAGCCAAAACATGACAAGTGACCCAGCTTCCTCCAGGGCAGCCACCATGCTACAAAGCAGCTTGCATGCAGAAACACAGGAACAGCCAGGGCGGGACCAGCCCACAGCCGAGGTTTGTGATCGTGTGTCTCCAAATGCCCTGGGGATAGGCGGCTGTGGGGAGCCCTGAGCAGATGGAGGTGAAGGCCCAGGGCCCACTGTGGGGCAGAGTTTTAACTTTCACAGTGTGTTAGATGGAGATGTCTGACAACTGAGACAGCCTGTTTAGACAAAGACACAAAGACATGTGACGCTATGTTGGGAAGACACAGGCATGTGGTATATGTGGGACAAACCTGAGCAAACCTGAGCATTTTTCCCTGCAAAGTTTTCTGGTGCAGACAGTCCTTGACTGGTCACCTCCCACATTCAGGATTTGCAGTTTTGCCTGAGTGAGGACTGTGAGACAAAACTTCTGTCTTCTTTGATTAGGAACCAAGTGAACTCCAGCTCTGGTCTTCTGGCTGGAGGAAAAAAAATCTGATCTATTCATCAGCTTGACAGAAAATATTTCATGTGGAAGTATTTCTACAGTACCAAATTTCTAAAACTTTCCATAGTCTCTTTCCTCTTTGGCAACTTGGACAATCATAATTGCATGGCATAGCCTGTCTTTGTGCCAAAAGGGAAGGACTTGGTGCCACAAAACTACCCTTTTTTATTCCCTAGCTTGCAGCTCCTCCCTGCAACACTGTTCCGACCACTTTGTTGCCAGGCAGGACTTGGCTCTAAAAACTCAGTCAAGTGTGATTCAGCATTTAATTGACACACTGGAGCATAAAACCTGACTTTTGCTGGCTTTTAGATGCACAGCAGAGGTAGTTTCTCTTGTTACTATGTAGGTCTCAAGTTTATTTATTTTACAGGTCAGCATGATGGGCCAGTTTTGTGGCTGATTGGCATCCAGGGAGCAGAGAGTTCTGTAAGTGCTCAGGACTCATTCAGACCAGAAGTGTTAGGGGTGTAACAAGAGCCACAGAGAAGGAGATGAAGTACTGCACTTACCTTTTCATATGTATGAAAAATGCATTTTGCATATACTCTGAGCTCTAGTGTTTTTATAAACGAGACGTTGCCATATCAGAGTGGTGCACTTGAGTTTCTTCTAAATCTGCTCATATAATTGTTGTATCACAGTTGTGCTACTGGATGGTGTTTCCTGAAGAAAGATAAAGCTGTTTTTTAGCATGGTTTTTAGGGTGATACCAGCCAGGGAAGGGCCTGTCTGCTTTTCAAGATCATCAAGAAAGACATTCAGAAAGGGAATGGGATCACCTTGGCAGCATTTTGAGTTGTCACAGTGCCCAAGGGCTCAGCAGAGCTCCTGACATTCCCAAAGCAGCAAGGTCATCTTGAAAGCACAATTGCATTTCTCTGGCGTTGTTTATGTTAATATCCTGAGAATGACTTGCATATTTCAACCTTACAATGAGTTAATCATTAATGAAGATCTTACAAAACTGAAGTCAGAAATCAACAGTCTAGAAAAATAAAGAAATTATCTTGTAAAGTGTATGTTTAGAAAAAGCTGTGTAGATTAATTTTAATTCTGGGTAGCTTAGATAAAGGGAAAAAGGGAAGAGCAGAAACACATTTCAATGTGGCACAGTTCATCTCACTTGGACAACATTGCTTTTTGTGAAGGTCATGCCTCACGTTTAAACATCTGTAAAGGGCTGTGGTTTGCTGGTGGTTTCTTTCTCATCCAAGTGAATTACAGAATTATTAAGGTTGGAAAACACCTTTAAAATTATTGAATCCCACGAACCTAGCACTGCAATATTCACTGGTAAACCATGCCCCCAGGTGTCACACCCATATGCTTTTTTAACGCTTCCAGGGAATGGTGATTCCACCACTTCCTTGGACAATCTTTCCCATGCTTCGCCACCCTTTCAGTGAGGAAATTTTCCCTGATATCCAATCTAAATCTCACCAGGCACATCTTCAGGCCATTTCTTCTTGTCCTGTCACTCGTTACTTGGGAGAAGAGACCAACCCCCACCTAGTTACACCCTCTCAGGCGGTTGTAGAGAGTGATCAGGTCTACTGTGAGCCTTCTTTTCTCCAGGCTAAACAACTCTGGCTTCCTCAGGTGCTCCTCATAAGCCTTGTGCTACAGACCCTTCACCAGCTCCATTACCCTTCTCTGGACATGCTCCAGCCCCTCAATGTCTTTCCTGTTCTGAGGGGCCCAGAACCGGACACAGGATTTGAGGTGTGGCCTCACCAGTGCCAGGTACAGGGGGACAGTCACTGCCCTGGTCCTGCTGGCCACACCATTGCTGACACAGGCCAGGTGCCACTGGCCTTCTTGGCCACCTGGGCACACACTGGCTCATGTTCAGCAGCTGTTGACCAGCACTCCCAGGTCCTTTTCCACTCGGCCACATTCCAGCCACTCTGCCCCAGCCTAGCACTGCCTGGGGTCGTTGTGACCCAAGTGCAGGATCTGGCACTTGGCCTTTTTGAACCCCATAACTCTGGCTTTGGCCCTTTGATCCACCCTGTCCAGATCCCTCTGCAGAGCCTTCTGCCCTCCAGCAGATCAACACTCCCACCCAACTTGGTGTCATCTATGAACTGACCAAGGGGGCACTCAATCCCCTCTTTCAGGTCGTCAACAAAGACATTAAACAAGACTGGCCCCAGCCCCTGGAGAACACTGCTCGTGACTGGCTCTCAGCTGGATGTAACTCCATCTACCACCACACTCTGGGCTTGGCCATTCAGTTTTTTACCCAGTAAACAGTATGTTCCTTCATGCCATGGGAAACCAGTTTCTCCAGGAGAATGTTGTAAGAGACAGTGTCAAAGGCTTTACTAAAATAAAGTTAGACAACGTCCACAGCCTTTCCCTCACCAGCTAAGTGGATCACTCCTGATAGTTCCCCGGTTTTTCCTTCCCCTGTTTCTTGTTGATGGATGTCAGATTTGATACCTGCCAGCAACTGGGACCTCTCTGGTTAGCCAGGACTACTCCCTCAGACTGCTCTTCTCCACAAACTTTGTATTTGCAGCAAATTTTCTCCAGGTGTACTTACACCAAGGAAACAGCCAGGCAGTCTAGAGCACTGCAAATGAGGTGCAGCTTAGCTTTCTGTGTGTTTGAAGCATGGAGCCTGCCAAAATGAAAAGGATGAACCAGTTCCCAGTGCTCCTGTCTGTCAGTGAGGACATACAACAGAGATACAGGAATTTGTGCACTGGGTGGATGGTCCATCTGCATCTAGGCACTGACTCTAAACTGCATGCTAAAAGAGATTTAGGCTGTTCAGAGGATGCTGGTGAAATGAAGAGATGCCCAATATGCGTGCTGGGAAGGTCCTCTTCAGGGTGTGGGACAGAGGAGCCAGTGGGACAGTTCATCCTCCCTCCCCACAGGAGTCTGCAGGGATGCCGGCTGCACTGCCCTGCTCCCTCCCTGCCCCAAACAACCTCTTCCCAGCTTGGAGGGGAGCACATCCTTGGCAGAGTGGGATGTTGCAATGAAGTAACAGTCTCTGTTTTTAAAGAATGCTTTATTCACTACATCCTAGAAATGTACCGTAAATGGAGCAAGAACTAAATAAACTCAGAGGCTTCTGACAATACAGAGAAGAGAGATACAATAAAATATCTAGAATATCAGCTCTTTCGAGAATAAGGCACACTAGCTTTGTTTTTTTATATATACTTTTTTTTCTCAGAATAGTTTGTTCTTAACCTAAAGATGGTCACATTTCAAGTCATTAGACTTACCTCAGTAGTAGTGTACATGAAATGGTTTAGAAGCAAGTGTCAAGACAGGCATGGGCGGGAGGCTCATCACGACCTGGCTGCCTGCATGCCTGGGTCCTGCCTGCATCCCTGGGTACTGCCTGCTACTGCCCTGGCACAGGCAGCACCCACTGGTGGCCAGGGGCACCTCATGGTTTTCCCTCATTGGCTCCTTCTCTTCCTGCCACCTCTGTGAGTGGCAGGTCCCTTGTCCTGTTGGCAGGGAGAGGATTAGGGGGAAGGGAGCCATCACTCTTCCTCTCTCCTCTGTGGGTCAGCCATGGTGTAGGGCTGGAAGTGGGCCAGCAGAGGCCCAGACCATAGACTGCCTTTTCCTGGCCACAGGGGTGTTTGTGCACGGCCCAAGGACCCACGCTGGCATTTAGTGTTGAGCCATGTAAGGCCTTAGGCTGGAGGACTGGAGGAGGCAGTGCTGACCTCTGGCTGGGGCTTCCCCCTCGGGCTTTGCCCAGATCTCCTCCTCTCTCTCGCCCTACGCAACTGCAGGACCTTGGGGCTGAGGTCTGGGTGTGCTTTCAGATGTGCAGGTACAGACAATAAAAGTTTCCTGGGAAGGGGTGTGGAGGGGCAGAGTCCAACCTAATGGGTTACCTCACAGTGCTTTTGCTAATGGGTCGACAGGGTCAAGGGGAGCTCAGCTTGTCTGAGCAAGAGCACCTAAAATACAACCACTCAGTTTTGAGGCAAGCAAAAAAGTGTATTAAAAAGGTCACTTAACTGAGCTCAATGCAGTCTGGAAGTGGTTCAGTTGTCAAAATATGGCCAATGTGAAACCCCTTTGGTATGTACTTATACCACAAAAAGCAAAGGAACGTTGTTTACTGACTCCCTGCTTCTCACCTTTTGTCATCAGAGCTGTGTTTGCAGAGCTGATGCACTTCATTCAAAGGGCAAGATATTTGTTTACCATTTTACTATATTTTACATTCACTGCACTACTAAATAAAAGCCTTTAAACAGGCCACAAAACACTGCAATAATATATTTACTTCTTAATAAAACAAACTTTTTTATAACATTGCAATAAAAGGTTTTTGTTTTGTGGCAAACCACATAACATGTAAATTTGCAACATAAAATGACTTTAAAAATGTATATTAAAAGATATTTACAAGCTCTGTGTCTTAAAATCATTGGGTCTAATCACTCCCTCCCCTGATGTGCATGTACAACTCCAGTTGTGGAGAAGGGGAATTAAGAGTGGAAGGGAGGCTGGGGGGGGGGCTAGCCCTGTTTCACTAATTCCAGTATCACTACCACCCCTAGTACCTTTGAAATTTCTCATGGAACATGATGGAGCAATGGGGAAGTAATGCTGCACATCCTCTCAGCGAGAGCGTGGCTACTCTTGCCGACAGCAGCATACATTCTCAGTCACTACAACACATACTTCAAAGAATAAAGAGCATTGAAAAAAAGCCTTGGCTTTATACTGGATGAAGATCTAAGTCAAGACACCTCGCGTGAAATATCAGCTACTCGTTTCTGCACGTGCTCCAACTACAAGTAGCTTCAATAAATAGAAAATCCAGTTGCTAAGGAAAACTTGGAGCCTTTCTTTTGCTAAAAACAAGCCTGCAAATCACACTGTGAAGAGGTATGTGTGAGGAGGCTTTTTTTTCTTTTATCTTTCTTCCAAACAGGCAATATTAGTTACTTGTGATTTCAAATGAGAATGAGCAGATTGTATTAATGCCAGCACAAAAATGCAGAGGTCTTGCACATTTTTCAAATTGCACTTTCCAGTATAATTTTTAAATAAGATACTTGTTGTTTTCTTCTTAAAAAACAAAACAAAACAAAACAAAAAACTAAGGTATGTATTCTTTAAATATTGAATATACTCTTCAAAATATATTGTTAAAACTTTCCCTAGCTGCTCAGGTGTGCTTTTTAATATATAGCTGATATATTATTAAAGGCACTACAAAATAGACATCTCTGGAGTGCAGAAATTACTAAAAAATAACCTTCATACCACAAATATATTGAAAATATAACTGCTAAAAAAAAAAAGACCCTATGCAACCCCACTACAATGCCTATAAATGCACGTCAGTGGTGGGCTGGATGCACCGAGGTCCTTTGGAAATGTATGAATACAGGCATGTTAAATTTTTAAAAATAGCCTAAAAAAGTTAGTGAAAACTTCAAGCATAGAAAATATTTCAAACATGTTTTTCTATGACATTCTTCACTTTCTGCATTGTTTTACCAAGCCCAAACGTTTACTCTTTCGCAGACAGTTCTTTCTTCATAAATAGTAAAGTGTTCCTTCAGTGTGTGTTTCTCCACCACCCTCCTCTGCCCCGACAGTTTCAGTACGTCTGGTAGACGTCGTGGATGGGCACCTGGATGGTAGCAGCTGGGAATGCTGGGGGGATGTAGCCAGCGTATCCTCCGTAGGCAGCAGCGGCAGCGGCAGCGGCAGCGTTCTTCTGTAGCGTGGCTATTGTTGCTGTGGCCGCAGCAGGCGCTGCGAAGGGCACATAACTTGTCCCGTAAATCCCAGCAGCAGGGATCCGCTGCACATTGGGAGCCATGGTGTACACCGGCGTGATGGGGCGACCCTGGAAGGAAAGGGTTCAGACCTCAAAAAAAGTACTTACTTTGTTGTAACATCTCACTTCCGTGCCCTGAATGGCAAACCCCCTAGAAGGGAAGGAGGTAACAGGAGCGTAGGCAGTATATGCCGTGTTGATTGAGAGTTGCGCTATCACGGGAGGCTGTTCCTTCCCTCACAGTTTGGGTCCCCCATAGTGGGGAAAGCAGCGGCCCAAAGTGCACATGTCTAAGACAGGTCAGATGAGCTTCAGGGCTCTTGGGCACTGTGACATTCTCAAGAGCATCTCCTGAATGGAAGCAGGGCGAGAGACTAGGGTTTCCCTGCACTGGGTATGCATAGCGGGATGTATGGGAAGCTGGAAATACGGGAAGCAGGATTTCTGTGCTGAACTCACCTGGAAGGGAGGAGGTGTTGAGACAGCCGGTATTACAGCTGCGGCTGCAGCTGCTGCAGCAGCTGCTGCACTAGCTGGGTCCTGCTGGACAGCTATGGGGTTGATGATGTGCTCAACAGTGTGGATTTTGCCATCTTCCATCATCTTCGCTGGTGGTGCGGCCTGAAACATGGAGTACTGGGCACCAATGGCAGGGATGGCCACTAGGAGAGACCAGACATATCAGATACATCAGGAGAGCATCTCCAGGACCTCATGTCAGAGAGGTCTCCCTCCCAGCTGTGCCAACTGTCCAGCAGTGATCCTGTGCTGCTCGTATCAGGGGAGGTACCCTTGTGTGCAGGCAGGGGACCTGGGGCATCTCTGCCCTCCCCATGTGTGGGAGAACCACGGCTGATGCACAGTGACAGGCTTGGTGCCACCTGTTCAGTCCAGCATTTTCCCCCATGCTCCTGCCATGAATGTCCTAGGGCCAGAATCCTCCTGGAGACTGGGAGCTGCAGCCCAGATTTACACAACCCCTTCTGACCACTGCTGTCCTTCTCATTGCCCGAGAGCGTGGCCTGAGTGCAAGGGGTAAGAGCGTGCAATGTCCCAGGGAGGTCCCCGCTCCAGCTGTTGGCATCAAGGAATATGGTGCTGCCATAGGAAGAGCTGCTCCAGGACAGAAAGTTGTGGGTTGGACTGCAGAAGTTACAGGCAGCAGCCAGTCCACTTTACATGCCATACTTTGGCAAACACTGTGAAATATCAGCTCATTTACCAGCATTCCCCAGGACTGGCTGGGCTAAATATATTTTATCCCATCTGTGTGCTACAGGACCAATCTACTTAACGACATTAATAAAAAAGAAACTTCTCTTTAGAAAACTCTCCCTCATGCCAAAATTGGACAACATGATACAATTAGAGCCATGGTCTTTCAGACAAAGGGAGAACACTCTGGTCAGAGTAATAGTGTTCAGATAGTGAGTTTATACATGGTCCAAAATGGAGCTTCATGGCTTGCTTCAGGAAGAAACATTCTTTGCTGAACATTCCCAGTAATCACAATAATTGCATGTGACCCTGCAATGTGCACTTGTAGCCCAGAAAAAACAACTGTATTCTGGGCTGTATCAAAAGCAGTGTGGCCAGTGGGCTGAGGGAGATGATTCTGCCCCTCTACTCTGCTCCAGTTCTCCTTTTACAACAAGTCCACCTGGTCAGGTCAAACCAGTTTTATCTCTGGTTTAAACATCCTGGATAATTTCTCACCAAGGCAAAGAGTTTATATGCTCCATTCTGCAATAACTTCTGGCAGAAAAACAGTAGCAGGCATCCTGGGTATTGGGGTGACCTCTCAGGAGTATTCCAACTATTGGCAAAGAAATGAGCTTTAAGGTTGATCTAAACAGTAGGCAGGATGCTTTGCAGTCAGTACATTTCTACTCCTCTGTTCTGGTAATGTGTTTTCGAAGTCATACCCTCTTCATGACAGAGGTAAGTCTTGCGTGTGGTACCTCTTATTAGATCAGCTGATCTGACTGGGGAAAACAGACCAGGTACTTCTGTGCTCAGAGGCTGTGCTGGAACCATACTGTAGGGGAAGGTCTGATAAAAAAATCTGAATCTCAACATGCTTCAAGTAAAGCAAGATTTAGACTTGAGCTTCAAGCTTTTCTTTAGCAGTCAAATGAAATACAGACACCACTAATAAGCATGCATTTCCAAGCTCACTTTTCAAGCATCCTTTAGTAATGCCTGGAATTCCTAAAGTATCTTTGCAAACATGCATAGCAGTAATATTTTCTGGTGGCGAGTGGGTAGTTTTCTCAGGAAGTCTGATCTTCCTTTGGAAATAACTCCAATCTTAATAGCCTTCCTTTGTCTCTAGACTTCTTCTGACATTGTCTTATCCAGCTGTTACGAAGAACTCTTCCCAGCCTTCATTAGATAAAAGCTCTAATTTTCACTGACATGAATGGAACATGTTTTGGGAAACCACTGTAGCTCTAATATTAAACAATGCTTAGATCCTGGAGTTACAGTGTACTTGGAAAGAGAAACAGAGAGAAGACATGAGGACTTCTGCAAGAGGGCTTGTCCCCATCACTTTCAAGGACCTTCTTCCTCAGGCTACTTTTTCAAATAAAAAATCTTTCCCAACAGGATTTTGAGGAATTGCAGAGCTTCAGCTTTCATCTTGTTCACTTGGGAAGGGCAAGGGCTGGGTACTCAGCTGAGGAAGTGGCAGAAGGGGGCAATCCCTGCCCCAGCCCTTGGACTGGCTCATCAGAGCCTGGCGGAGATGAGAGCACTCCTGTAGGCACTGCACTGCTGCAAGACGGACCCCGAGGGCTCCCTACATTGCTCCTTCCCCATGCCACTGTGGAGATGGAGGAGCTTGCCTCAGCAAGGGACTTTCCTGCGATGGGAAAGCCCCAGATCCTTTTCTCAGCCTCGTACCACCGGAGAAATACGAATTAAAGAGGGGAGGGCTCCAGCCTGGCTGGAAATCTAAGATAGGAATCTCCCAGGGTGAAATTAGCATTGAAGACTTTAAAAGAAAGAAGACTTTAAAAGAGAGAAAGATTGCTCTTAGTCACCATGTTCTAGTGTACATGACTAGAAGGAGAGCAAAGTCCGCTTCCTCCTAAGGAAATGCAAAAGGGGACAGGAGTGCGCATTGCTTCAGTCTTTTTTTCTTTGGCTTGAAGAGCTCCCAGATATTCGTGTCCCCTGTCCCACTGTGTGCCTCTTGTGTGAAGAAAGCCTGGCCAGGGCCAGGAGGCACCCCGCACAAGGAAGCACTGAGCCCCAACCATGGGGTCGCCCCCGTTGCTGCAGCCGCAGTCGCAGACTGGCCCTGGAGGGGCCCTCACATGCTTAATATAGGGCTTGGAGTGGGGGCTTGCCCACCGCCCCTGCTTTGCTCCCCTCCTTACACATACTAACCTGCACCAGGCTTAATGGCCACTGGATTGACTGCAGGTAACTCCAAGTTGGGAACCAGTTCATATCCTTTCTCTTGCTGTTTTCCTTTGCCTTCATGATACCTGCTGTAGATTCCACGGCCGGCGGAGTATCCCCCCAGGTAGGAACCCCTGGGACCCGGGGCTCTGTTGCCAGCTGCACCTCGCCCTCTGCCTCGTATGCTGCCTGCTTATGATAACAACACAGAAGATGGTGAATAATGGAGAGTGACAGCCCTGTGGGGAGCACGAGTGACCCCAGGCTGAGATCTGGAGGCTTGATCTTAGAAATGTGGCTGCTGAAGTCAGCAGGACTGAGTCTTAGTGACCCTGCTTAGGAAAACAGAAGTGCCTAAGAAGCATCCAATAAGCCTATGCTTATTTAGCTTTTGATGTTTGTGAGTATATATTAACTGCTCACTTATATTGAAGCAACTCTTGTGGCAAGTGTTACGGGTTCAATGCAGTCAGTAGAGAGAAAGGGGATCCTCAGGGTGATTTCTGTGCATTAGGAACAGCTTCTGCTTTCAGAGGTCCTCCAGAGGAGACCCAACTTGTCAACTGGCAGCAGTGGGACCCTGCCAAGATGGCACAGCATCACACCTGGCCTTTAACCAACTTTGTCCCACCACTGTATATATTTTTACTAATGTTGTTTAATTGTTTTCTCTGCCATTTTATTAGTAAGGTGCATATAACCCATTTCCAAAAATATTGCCTTTATTCATCTTAATGACTCCACATGTGTTATGACAGTACTTTAAACACTGCAGTATTAATGTACTCTATGATGGTCTAATTGACTATTTAGACTGTTACTTAACTCCATCATAGTTCATTGCAAGTACAAATCTGAAAACTGAGAAGAAGCTGAAATTCTTGAACAACTAGGGTTAAAAATACTTCTTGGTTTATGTGAGTGCTTTAAGAATATATTCATGCTAAATTGCTTCTTCTATGGAAATACACATCAAATTTCAGGAAACTGTAATTCCTGTAAGTACAGGATAATTATAATTATAATATCAGTTATAGCTGTTAGGGTCTTTTTATGAATAAGTGATTTTTGGTTAATTTTTAATGATTGTAACCGATAACTAATTAAGGTATACATAATAAAAGAATTATTTTTCACTCGCGTGATTCCTTCTACTCATAGTTCTCAAATGACTTTATGAAGGGCAGCATTACTGTCATTTTAATGCTGAGGGTAAATTACACCTAGAGAGCTCCTAAGGCTTTCCCTAACCTCCCTCCCTTTGGATAACTAGGTCACCATACTCACACCAATAGAGCACTCTGTCAGCTCTTTGAAAGGAGACATCAGAAGCTGGAATCCTTAGACTTGCTCAGACTTAGTACAACACTCATAAAACCCAGATCCCTCTCTTCCCCATCCCATGCTTGGTCTGTTAGCTCATTCTTTACCATATATTTGATACCTCTCCCATACTAGCCTGTACATTATCAATTATTTATGGATAAATAGACTTCGTATAATCATAAACTGTAGTCATAAAATAAAGTAAGACCAAACAGAAATATGTCAAAAAGACCTATAAAAGAGTATTAAGAAAAAATTGCATGCTACTAGCTGTCCTTTGGCTGAGGCAGACCTCTTGCATCAGCCTAAGATCAAACCTGCCCATCACATCCCCTAAATGTGCTTACTAACCTTTCACGAAGTAATCTCTGTTGGGGCCGATCAAGGCATTGTATGGATATCCATAGTATGCTAGTGTGTACGGGTCACAAGAGTAAACATAGTTGGGTTGCTGAGTTACTTCGGAGGTTGCTGCAGCCCCTCCTTTTGCTGCTTTCTGGTAGCGAGTGTATTGCTCCTTGTCTACCGGCTTGGCCAAAGTAACCTCCAGGCATGAGCCTTCTAGTTCAACACCATTAAGGTTGTTCATGGCATGAATGGCATCTTCCCTGGTTGTAAAGTGCACAAAGGCATAATCACGTATTTTTTTCACTCTCTCTACACAGCCAGGGTTAAACTGACCAAACACCTTTTTAATGGTGTCCTCTGTGGTCTCAATCATTAAATTCCTCACATATAGGATTTTAACAGTCTCCATGACATCTTCATCCACATCTATCTCTGGTTCTGCCCAGTCAACAGCAATTTGATGTCCCCACAGCTGGATCCTTCCTGGCATGAGTTTTCTCCTGGCCATGGCTGCTGCTCGATGGCTCTCATACTCCACAAAGGCAAAGCCTCTGTTCTTCATCTTGTCTGCAGCACTGGCATACACGATGACATCCAGCACACCTTCTGTCACCTTGGCAATCTCTTCCAGGATCTCCTCTCTCTTCTTCATCTTGGGAATGCCTCCGATGAAGAGCCGGCAGTTATCCACACTGCAGCACACACCCAGCAGCCTGCCAGGGCGGATTTCATAGTTGTTCAGCTCCCTGACGGCACGCTTCGCCTCATGCTTCTGTGTGTACATCACGAAGGCGTAGCCGCGGTTCTTCCCGTCAAAGTCCATCATCAAGCGCATTTCGTAGATGCGGCCGACAGACTCGAACACAGGGACGAGCTCATCTTCATAGACATCGCGGGGGATTTTGCCCACAAAGACTTCGCAGCCACGAGGAGGGTGCAGGCCCTCCCAGCCAGGAGGAGGGCCTCCATACTTGCGTTGCCCGTTCTCCTGGATCATACTATATCCAGTGCGGGCCATGAGGGCCAGCAGGGCTGCCTCGTTGGGCGCACCAGCAACGCCTTCAGGGACTTTTGTGGTGGCCACGTTAGTGGAATCATTGCTCATCCTTGCAGTGGAATCCTCAGCGGTCATGGTGTCAAACTCATTCACAGTGTGATAAAACCTGGGCAAATGAAGAAGGAGGACACTCGTTAAAAACTGTTAGCTACCACCAGAATTCCACCTCTCTCTTTCATTTTCCTGTAGTTGTTCTGCAAGTTTGTTTTTCAAACTGGGACTAAGACTGCAGAAGAACAGAAGAACAAGCCACACCAGCCTGAAGAGTGATACTGCAGGGATAGTGCATCCTGGACATAAGCACAGCTCCTCTTTGAGGGAATGGTTGAGGATCACCTGCCCACACATCCCAGGCATCAAGAGCTGCTGTCACAGGACACCAAAGTCACATGAATGGATGCCACCAAGTACCTCAGAATCTCAAGACCATTGAGAGCCTTGTCTCCTCTTTGAAATGGTAGGAAGGAGATCACACAGAATTGGGAGAGAGAAGGAAGCCAGTGGTACCCACCTACAGAGCCTTCTCCCTCTCAGTCACTCATCAGCTAATCCATTTACTCCTGAACAGCACAAGCACCGGGTGCCATATTCCATGGTGAAAGGTGGCAAATGCATGAGAAGCACCAGACACTGCTTCCGTTTGATAATAACACCTTGCTTCTCTAGACCTCCACAGTAACTGTCAAGTAGGAAATAATAAATATACTTTAGCATCGTGGGTGGGGGACAATTCTTGTTCTCTTGTGCAAAGAGTGATCTGATAAGCTTCTGAGTTGCCTGTTGCTCGTGTTACAATGTCTGACATATTTGTCTCTCCTATTATTACAGCAGGACTTGACAAAAGCTGAAGAGAATCACTCCTTTATGAGAGGCAGCTTGCTTTAGACCAAGCGGACAGCACAGCACTGCAAGCCAGCAAGAGGAAGGCAAATCTCAGAAACCTCATTCTGCATTTGAACACAGGCAGAGAGCAGGAAATGCAGACATACAGGAAATGGCCATGCTAATAACCAAAACTGCAAGACAGTTTTCTGAGCTTTCTTTCTGAGCACAATTAAATAAGACACCTTGGGATTCTGAGACTAGTTAGTTCATTGACTTTTAAAGCTGCAAAGGTCTAGCAGACAATTTAATACAAATGATTGTGTATGACATGGACCATTACATTTTATTGTTATTTGCACATTAGGTCCTATAGCATTTATCTGAGTAAATTGTGTCTTCCACAAGGACTTTGGCTTTAAGGAAATCAGAAAGCTGCAGACCCCACCACTTCCCTGTATGGCTTGTTTGCTAACCACTCCATCATATAAGCAAGTGTGCAGTGTTTCTCATGAGAACTTGTCTGGCTTTTGCTTCCAGATAGGATTACTTGTTAAGCCTTTCTCTGATAGACTAAAGAATCTTTTGAGACCTCTGCTTATGCCTTGTGGTGATATTTAAGTCATTTAATCAAGACACAACTCTGTATTTTGAATAAAACTTGCAGACTAAGCTCATGATTAGTCATTTTTTCACCTAAAATTCTTGCTTGTTGGTCTTTGGACAGTTCTCTAGAACTTCAGCCTTTTTCACCTTTGCTATATACAGGGATGAAGATCATCCTTCCTTCTTCTCCCCATGTCTCTGTATTGCCAAAGCCTGTTTCCTCACACCTTCTCACTAGAAAATCACATGGAGTTGGGTGTTTTTTTTCAATTCTAACCTCAAATCCTTTATAAAAGCACCACTTGCTGTGCTTATGTCCCATGTAGCAGGCATGACTTGTGTTTATTACTCCTTAATGCCACAACCTGGCATTCAGCCCTATCCCAACTGCCTTTTGAGTAGATCCCATCTATTGCATTTTACACAATTGGCTCCTCCTCATTGTGTTTTACAACTCCATCAGTCTTTCCTTCACTGATTTATTTGTCATGATTTGCATTCATCACCAGTCTGTTGATGGAACTGTCAAAATACACTGACCCTTGTAGGACACCATAAGAAACGTTCCCAATATCTGAGTTTGACACCGTTATTTAAAACCAAAAAAAAAAAAANTTCAGGCAGATTCATTTATTCTATGTAGTTGTCTTATTCAGTGAGACACAGGCTTCTCTCTGTCCCACAAGGACTCAGATATATACCCTTCATTTGAATGATTTGGCCATTGCATTGGTTACCATGTAGGAAGATCTTCCACTAGTACAGCAAGCCCAAGTGCACAAAAATATCAAGACAAATTTTAGGCACCAAAGTCTGATTTGTATGGTTCACAAAACACATTTAAATCCTAGTCACCTCAGCACCTCAGATTTTTTTCAGTAAAGCTGCTGAGCTGCCCAGAATTGTGCTGGTCTATAGCCAGAGATGCCTCTGCACCAGCCAGGGCAAACACCACTGGCCTGGTTCATCTCCTAAATGCATTTGGGATTGGGAAACCAGACCTCTGAGCTTTGTGGTGGGACCTGATCCTGCATGTGTTTTTGGGCCATGAGTGTTGCATGCTGATTCTTCTGAGCCATTTTAATTTAAAAATATGGAGAGCAGAGGAGAAGATAAAGAAAATGGAAGACAGTAATAGTGATGCTGATGCTCAGGCAATATTTTAGTGAACATAATTCCTTTGAAGCCAGGTCTGTCATGGATAGCTTCTTGCTTTAAAATGCTGTTGATACATGTTTCTCTCAGATTCAAATGTTACCCTTTAACAGCCAGACATTTTAATATTTTTCCTGGGAATTATTTGAAATAATTAAGAAAATTAAGGCAGAGTAAAACAGCTTCATTTTTGACTTCACAATTTGCTCCTAAAAGTGTAACTTCACCTTTCTTGGAATAAAAGCAAAGCTTGTTATACAAACATTTTGGCGGGAAATAATCATTACCTTTACACGGGCCACCTGTTGGCAAGTGAAGTACTTATGACCCCAAGTTTGGCTAAGTTTAAAAATTAGCAATTTCATTCAAACCACCAGTTTTAGGTCAACTTACAACGTAAGTCTCTATATCTCTGTTATCTGCAGGACTCTGTGTCTGGGGCTATAGTCTGGAAAGCTACAGATGATCGCTGGGATTGTGGAGTGAGGGGAGATGAAACAGAATCCCCCCTGACTCCCAGAAACCAGCTGGTAATTCAGTGGCCATGCAGGAGATTGCATGTTCTCCAGCACTTTGCATTGCACCAGCAGGATGATTTCTCCTATTGGAAGTTGTACATGGAGCTGCTTCTAAGTGCTGCTGGCCATCTTTGCTGCAGACACTGCCATACACCATTTGTGATAGTGCATAATTTAAAATTCCTTGTGAACCTGAAATGCATTTATACCTATGTAATTTATTGGGAATCAAGATTCATGATTAAATGTGGTTTGGGTTTTTTTCCCTGTGCAACAACATAGAGCTGGGTTTCATAAGTAGGTACTACCTAAGAAAGTTATAGAGCCCATGTAGTCCTAATTGTTGTAACTAAATACACACTTAACTTAGTCATTGCCACATTATACAATCAACACCTTTACAAAGTTCAGATATTGTTTACCTTGATGAGAAAATGCACAGGCTGTCTGGTCTGAGAGCTCTTCTCTCCTGTTCTTACTGCCTTACAAAATGGGCTACCAACACAACCTAACCCTTTTCAGACTGAAGTGCAATCCCTCTCAAGAAAACAGTTTTTGAAAATACCAGTTTCCAAAGTGTTCAAACCTACTGGTGCATTTTTAAAGTCAACTGTAAAATGGTCATGAAAACTTATTACCACGTGTTGCGGGTGTACACAAGGCATGGGCTAGTACTATGGGTGTAGTGGCCTTAATAAAGCCAAGCTGATTTCCAACATCCAATATGTGAGATTAGTGCTAGAAAAGCCAAAAATTTAATTTCCATTGAAATGCAGTGTCTTGTGAAATATAAGGGCTTGGTTTCCAGACTCTGAGGAAGAAGGTACACCTGATCTTGATAACATGGATTCATAAAAGAGAGAGAGAAAAATATTTCTAACAAGAAAGGTTGTGTTTTGGAGACAACTAAGTTTTAAATGACTCATTACCAGGACTGAAACAAGTCCTTGGCTTCTTTTCAGAAAAAGGTAAATTCTGCTTGATTGTTGAACACCATGTTAGATGGATGCTAACATCTGCCAGCCTACAGGAGCAAGGCTTATGAGCCCCTCAGTTCAGCATCTCTGCTCCAAGGACTCTTCCTTGCACAGGTGAACTCTCAGACATATACATTTTGCTGGAACCATTCAAATTTCATTTCACCTTGCTTATGAAACTCCTTTGCTGCCAATAGGAAGGGTGTAAATGGTTCTTGCCCTAAACATGAAATACCTTCTTTTTAAAGGTACTTTTTTTCCCACATCCCAGAATATTAAATAGCAAACTTATTGTGCTGGCAGTGACTGACCTAAAGCATACTGTGAGCAGGTTGATTAACTGAGGCAGGTATTTTATTAAGTAGAAATACCACACCTTGATTAACAACAATACAGGGCCAAATGGTGATGTCCCTTGTCCCAGGGCAAAGGCAGCTTGGGGCCCCAGCAAGAAAGCAATGCCCAAAGTCCACGTATCAACTTATCCCTGGGTTAGTGCAGCACTGGGCAGTGCCCTGTGAAGGCAGACACATGCTCCTCTGTTGATCCTAGTGTGGTCAAATAGGCTTTTACAAACACAGGGACACAGCCAGTGTCCTTGTGGCAGTAACTGAGTGTCCACTTCACTCACATGCTCCTATAAAATGAGGTTGTTTATGTTTGGACTTAATTCATCCCTCCAGTTTTGTGTTACATAGATTTAGTGGCGTCATGTGTCCTTCTGTGGGTGACAACTGCCAGCAGTCACAAAACCCAGGGACAGGTGCCAGCACCATCACAGGCAACTGGAGAGACCAGGAAGATATGCTGTCTCTGTGATAACCATCCAGGGGAGGGATGGGGACACCTGTGCCCCACCTGCAGACCCTGAACCACCCACACTGCCACTGAGCTGACAGGGCGTGTCCTCATGGGCACTGCACAGCTACCGCTTCCTTCAAGAAACTGTCACGGTTTTGCATTTTAAACCACAGAGGGAAGGACGGTTACTGAAATTTCAAATACACCCTGCTGGCAGAGGGAAATAACAGCTACTGGTTTAAATGTGACCTTCCTAGTATTTTAGTTGAAATAATAAGGGAAAATGTTGATTCTGATGATGATGATAGGCAGCAGCTCTAAAAGCATGGCTGTCATGAAAGTTCTTTATTTTCAAATCCTGACTCTATTCTCATGAAAACTTTATATTCATAAAATGCATACAAAACCAACAGCTTATTAAGAACTACTGTGTAATTTTATCGCAAACGTCAGACACCCCGGAAATGCTCCTGCTGAAAACCCAGTTTGCCTGTTTAGAGATCTATTGGCTGAACAGAAAAATTCAATGTCCTCATCAATTCTAAATAAGGTAATGACTTGTGCATTGCTTCAAGTGTCATGTGCAAGTTACCTCCCTGTTTAATGATAATTACAGTATCATTATACATCACTTTGCTCTTTCTTGCCAAGACTGTCACTCTTTTCTTCCTCACTATTTTCATAAATGAGCTGAACAAAGCAGGTGTCTTTGAGGCTGCTGCCGAAGCTGAGCCATGGCATGCCCAACTGCAGGATCCAGGGCCAGTGTGGTTTTCTACAGGAATTGGACCACACTTGGTTTCCTAAATTCTGCCATTAATGAAATGCAGGTGTCCAAAGCTGAAACTTGTGGTGGGTCAGTGCGAGAGAGTGCAGCATTTCAGCACAGCTTTTTGGCCAAGGCCATTTTCTGAAGGTCTTTCAGGCAGGAAAGGGAAGGTTACATGGGATGGATGATGTCTTCACCCTTTTACAAAAAAGCAATACCTAAGGCCAACAGGCCATGACAGTGTCTGCAGTGTGTCAGACACATTTCTTTACCTGCAGCTGAATGGGGTGAAGAAGTTGCCCCAGGCTAGGCGAAACATTTTGAAAAGGTGAATTTTCTTAATCTGGATCATTTTAGCAAAACTCTGTGGAAAAAGTGGTGAACTGCATCAGCAGACCTGAAGGGGCAGGAACACTGGCTGCCAAGAGACTTGATTAGTAGCTTATGATGAACAGCTTGGAAGAAACTAACCTCAGAGATCATTGACAATGACATGTCTGTCTGCTGTGCAATTTATCCTGCTGCCAGCACCACTAAAGGACTGTTTATTCTCATCATCATCTGCATGCCTGAATTGGGTCATCAAACTTGTCCCTCTCCAGCCAGGGTCAGGAACTTTTTGGCTTAGGTGCTGCACGGAACACAATGAGATGTGCATGGAGCAGCACTTGCTGCACCATCTATTTCCCATGTATGTTCAGACAAGAACATGTACAAGCAGAGGCTCTCTGCCCACTGGAAGTACTACACTTAAATATCGAGAGCAACAGTGCCTGAGAGGTAGGATAAAACCACCCTACTAAATCCTGAGGCTAGCTGTTGAAATTAGGACAAAAGGAAACAGCCTCAGGTTGCACCAGGGAAGGAAAGATTTCTTCATCGAAAGGGCTGTCAAGCATTGGAACAGGCTGCTCAGGGATGTGGCTGAGTCACCATCTCTGGAGGTATTTAAAAGACATGTAGATATGGGTGCTTAGGGACATGGTTTAGTGGTGAACTTGGCAGTGTTTGGCTAATGGTTGGACTCAATGATCTTAGAAGTCTTTTCCAACCTAAAACTTCTATGATTTTATGAAATTCACACTTCCGCTATGGTGACACCTGGCATCCTAATCTACAGCCTATCATCAGACTTCTGACCATTGATTTCATTGCAAGAGTTT
The DNA here is from genome assembly GCA_013399195.1 of Dicrurus megarhynchus. Classification (NCBI taxonomy): domain Eukaryota; kingdom Metazoa; phylum Chordata; class Aves; order Passeriformes; family Dicruridae; genus Dicrurus; species Dicrurus megarhynchus. The sequence goes on from VXAD01012870.1 coordinate 416,552, forward strand.
GTATTTCATGCTTAAACTTCAATTTTATTCTGTTCAGTTAGTTATGTCCTCTTTGTATGGGGCAAGGTAATGTTCTGGGCCTGAAAAGCAGTTTTCAGGGTGGATTTACTGCAGAGAGGGTCTGTGCATGGTTTTCAGTTGCTTAAATTTGTCCTAAGTGGCTAAACATGTTAAAAATGGTTGGTTCCACTTAAAACTCACCAAAATCTGTTGACTTTGACTTTTGATTGTATTAGGTTCAAAGAAAGAAACAGAAAATAAACTGTGATATTTCTAGCGGTACTCACATCTAGCACTGCTCCCCTGACATTGGTTACAAGACTCTAATGGCTGCAATAGGGATATATTTAAGACAGTGATGAGCACTACAGAAAATCCTGCTTTAGAAGTCTTGCAGGGACATGTGATGTTATCCAGGCACCAATCAAAAGCAATGTATTTGGCTTAAAAAATTGTAACAAAATTACTAGAAATCTGTTCTTTTTCTTCTTACTCCTTTCTAGGAGGAAAACACCAGAAATTATTCTGTAAATTAACATCCTGGAATTTCCCAGGTTAAAACTTGAATGCTAATCAGATAATTCAACAAGGAATTTGTACAGTCAACAATTGGCTACAGCTTCAAACTACAATTTGAAGGTTAAACTTCTTATTTTCATCGTTGTCATTAGAAAAATAACAATCATGGATCTAATTCTCTTAACCGTATTATGCCAGTTCCCTTAGCCTATTAATCTTACCTGACAGCAATTTTATGTATGATTTAAAAAACAGAGCTAAAATTATGATTCCCATACAAAATAAAGTCACCTTGTATTGTGCAAATGTCCTGCCTATTCTGTTATATTCTGTTATCAACCCTCTCTGCATCTTTCTATGGTATATTTAGTCTTGTGTGTGATCCACTTGCATTATCTGTAAGCACTATCAATGCCTAGCAGTGAACATTCCCAGGGAAAGGTCCCTCAATGACCTGACATCTTGCTTAAAAACTGCAAAAATTATATTCAATGAGATGTGAGTAACGATATTTCAAACAATAAAGTTAGAAAACTTTCCTGAGCGTAGCTTTGTTTCCTGCCAAGGTTTTTGATGATCACAAGTCAAAATATGTTAATGAATATATGTTTTTACCATGGCAAGAATGAACCCATGCTGATGGAAAAGTTATTGATGTATCACAGCACCTCCAACACCTAGAGCATCCTACTAACATGACCCTGCTTCTGCAGTGTGAATTCTGTTAAAGCAATGTGTGTTTCTTGAGTGTTTTTATGTTACTGCAGTGCCAAACCAGTCACCTCAACTTAAAACACTTCTGAAGGAAGTTTGGGTAAGCAAAACCCAGTCTCCTCCCTTGTTTTATAATGCACTTTTCTGCAAGTCATTCAGAACTTTGTCCAACAAGTTGTGTAATCCCTGTGTGATCCTGTTGGCCTCAGCTCCATTTTTTACCCACTCCAATTCAAACTAATTCAAAACTCTCAGCTATTTTGATAGGACTTGTTACTGGCTGAGGCTGAAGTTATTACCCTGCAAAATACTGAAGCCACATGCTGAGGAAAGCGGAGAAGATGAGAGATGGTTTGTGTAATCACTCTCGTCAGCTGTCTAAATCAGGAAACAGCACAACCATTCCCTTCTCCCCAAATTCCCATGTTTCAATCTTGTCAATAAAGTCTATCATTACCATGATCAGACAGGAAAACATGTGATATATAAAGTTCAGTGTAGTCTTTCCTGTTCTGGATTAGCTGTACTTGATGGGAAACTTTTTGCAGTATTTCTTTACCACAAATGCAATTAAACACTGTTCTCCGCAGAGATGCTGATACAGGTAAGTGTGTCCTCCGCATTAACTGTCTGCTTTAGAAAGCATTCTGCTTGGAAAGGGAGAAGAGTTTATTCAGAATGGACTAGAAGCTCACAAGCTTTTGCCATAAGAAAGACAGGAAAAGCAATGATCTGCAACTGAAAAACAAAACCACAACTAGACTCATCTGTTAATCATTACACAGGAAAGATAACAAATTATTTCACTTCTTGTCTTTCTGAAGAAAAATCTTATATATGAACACGGTGATTTAATTCAATCATTGAAAATGTCTGTCAAAGGCTTTGCTGAACTCTGTGGACCAGGGATATGTGTGCACGCGCTTCTTTGTTTTTATAACACAGGACACTTTATCTGTCTGTCTACATAAACATTACAGTAACATGTTTCATTCTGCAGTGCAACCAAGAATATCTTATAAAGTTCATAACCTACAGTTGTCTTTTCAGCTTTTCTGATCAAACTATTTCCTCTAACTCTCCCGGAGTGAAACTCCACACATCCTCCCTGCTCATATAAAGTCTACTTGCTTAGTCAAATTTATTACAATAAAAATAGCTTCAGACTTTTCAGTTTACCCCAATCCCATGCACTACTCCTATTGCAACATTCTTAGCTTTGTGTATACCACGTGAACACTGCAACAACAGGGGGCCCAACCTGCAACCTTGCTTTCAGCAGGATGCAGAGATTTCAGGGAAAGCTGAAAGTGGCTCAACGTGTTCCCTCCCCCTCAGGTCACAGAAATGAAAATCAACATAAAACAAACCACAGTTGGGATGTGAATGTTCGCTGCTGAAAGTACATTAAACACAAAGCATTTGGCTTAGTCAGTGGCTGGGCTTTTGTCCTTTTTTTTTCCTTTGTGCACTGACATTTGACCCTTTTTATAATATGCACCTTGCACCACTGAAACCCAGTTAGTTATTAATTAAACTCAGGTACCAATGGCTGACTTGTACATATCACCATTTTAACTGCCTGGAGCTGCCCGTGCGCGGAGGAGTGGGGGCTGGAAGTCAGTCGTCTTTGCTGTGAAATTCTGTCATATCGGCAGAAAGGAGCTGCAAAGTGCAGCAATTTGTACCTGACCTCTGATCTAAGAAGTTTGTACAGACCTTTGAACGTTGGATTGGAGAATTGAGAAACAAGGTTTACAAGTACAAGGAAGAGATTTTCGGCACTCGTTACCTGTGCCCAGTCTTAATATTATAAATTTAAAAAAATGTTTAACCAAGACAGGAACTCTCTCAGGGGGCACCACTCCTGTGCTGGGTTAATTCAAGACAATTTAAGTCTACTGAAATTACAGCTCACTTGGAAATACCTATGGTTTTGAAATGAAATTTCTGTTCACTCCAGAAAAGGAGCGGGATTTGAGACAGATATAATTTGAAATTCACCTTTTGTTGACCTTAAGTGAGATTATTTATTTTTTTAATTAAAAGCTGAAGAAAGAAGACAAGGATCATTTGATTCAAAATAATTTCTTCAGCAAAGAATGGAGCTGAAATGCAGAAAGGAATGGAAATTATTAAAAAGAGTAGCAAAATGGTGACTCCTTTGTTAACATTATTTTTATACAACATATTATCTAATCTTGGTTATACAGTGCAGAGCTATATGAGAAACCCATGGAAAAATAATCAAACCAACAACATTACAACAAGTTCTTGACAGTCAGTCATGTGGCCTTGTCTTGACAAACATAAAGGACACGTTTTGAAATTCTGTTGGATTAACCATGTCAATTTAATTTAAAAACTCCCTCAACTCTTACACACACTGGCAAGTCTTGGGTGCAACACCATCAGCTAACACCAACATGCACCACTGCAGACTGCATTGGGTGTGAAGGCCTTCAGAGATCAGCTGTGACAATATGATTGAAAAAGATGACCTTTCTGCAACCCAGTCTGCCAGGCCATGGAGCACTGCAGGGGATGGCAGTAACATTTGCCATGACATCCCTTACATGTTCTGAGCTGTCATCCATGGCAAGCTTGGATGTGCAAAGGGAGAGGGAGTGCTTTACAGATACATTTTGAATCATGGCTTTAATACCACCTAGGTCAGGACAGGACACCATTATATACAGCTGCTCCATCTGGTCCACATGTAAATTGGCATTTTTGTCATTGGTTTTAGTTAAGCCTTACTTTCAACAACTACATCTTTTTTTTTTTTCCTGGTTTAAGTTCAAACTTCACTATTGTTATCAGCACTGACCCCAATAAAGCAATAAATTAATAATTAAATAAATAAGGGTGAGCAGATTAACGTCACGTGTCCAATGTCATATACAAGTCTTACACATTTCACATGCTGCTTAAGTAGAATATGAATAGAACACTATCAAAACTGACTTTCTTAAAATGCTGTCAAATTTTCAGTATGCAGACTGAGTTATATAGATTCATTTATATTAATAACACTTGCATATATACCCTGTTTACTTAAGCCTTCCTAGCCACCTTCAATCTGCAAGCCCCAAATTCTGCACCAAAAGCTGATAACCCACTTTTAAAGTTTGATTTTTTATGTCAATCTCTTGAAAAAGCAGAACAAAATACCAGGCAGCACAGAAAATGGCAGAGACAGAATGATTGAAAACAATGTCAAGCAGTTGCAATTGGCTACCTTTTACTTCATTAATTTAAGATAGCAGAAAAATATCTCGGAAACATGATTTTGTTTTCTTCTGTCTAAAATATCAGTGGTCTAGTGTTCATTGTTCTGACGTTTGTTTTGGTATTTGCTAAGCAAATTCTTTTAGATATTCACATGTTGATCTCACAGTTCAATCTTACAAGCAGTTGCTTCATTCTCAAACAAATCCTTACGACCCTCTAAAGGAAGGCAAAACCCTGAACCCATACCTTGATGATGACATACTTTTGGTCTTAACTCCCTGATAGATGAAAATCAGATAAAAAGCCCTACAGAGCAAACAAGATTTCCCTTACCTCTCTGCTCCTGCGATCGAAGTGTAACAGGTTAAGGGGACTCACGCCTTTGCCCGAGCAACCTTTCTTCCTAATGGCAAGAGCTGTGCAACCTGGTTATACAGTTTATGCATCTCTTTATTGGCCAGCGAGCGTTAGCCATTTAAATTCCTTGGGAGTCATTTGTTAAGGGCTCTTAGGCTGAGGCTAAGTGGGTGGGACGGGAGGGAGAGGGGATGTTAGTGCTGCCAGACGCAGAGAGCTCTCCAAAGTGATTTGAAGATTAATAGAAAACTATCTGCAACGAAGGGATCTTTGGAGGGAGGGCTGGGTCCAACTTTCAGGGAAGCATAGGAAAGAAAAACTGTAACATTTTCACAGATAAAAAGAATTTGAAGAGAAAGATTTCATTCAAAATCCAAAACTTGGAAAAAAAGGAGTGAAACATGTACAAACAACTCCTTCCTAGCACAAGGCGTTGTGCAAATAGCTTGGGTTACTCACAACAGATAAGATAAGAAAAGGGCATATTTTGCTTGACTGCATGAGGCTTTTTCAGTGAAATTTTTTTTCTTTTATGTGTGTCTGGGAAAATTATTTCAGGCTGCGCTGAATCAATTCACCTTTGGTTGTCAGAAAAACAAAGGGTCTGCAGCTTCTGGAGTAAGCAGTAGGTTTACTGATCACGTCGGCGGTGGGACGGCAGGAATAACTCAGCCTATGCCGTGTACCCGACATGCACTGTGTCAGCAGTAAACACGGAAACTCCAGTGTGTTTGCTCAAAAGGAAAAAAAGCACCTGGTGCAGAAGTAAAAGCACAGGGGTGGTAAAACATGATTCATGACAGTAGAAATGGTCTGTACATAACAACGGAGCATTAGGCCCTGGGAGCACTTAGGCAAAGCAAACAACACACCTTCTCAAGCAGCCAAGAGGAGGAACCGCTCCGAAACACTCTTTGGATGATAGATTTGCCCGGTTGGCAAGCAGTGTGCACAACCAGCCGGCGGGAGAAGAGGGAGCAGGGCATACCTTGGGAGATGGCTAATTTCTGGGAAAGGAGACAGCCTGAAGAAGGTGAAAAGCAAACAGCATATTGCAGAAGCAAAACAACTGCAGTTTTCAGTCCTTTCCCAGGTGTTTTTTACTGGCATAACCATTCCTTTCTTCTTTCTCTCCTTTTTTTACTGTTTTTTCCCCCCAAAAAAATAAAGATTGGTCCAAACCTCCATCCAAACAGCACACAAGCAACAACCTCAGGGCATCCACATGTGCAAGGAGAAGTGTCTTAACCTCTCAGTGACAAACCATAAGCACAAGTACATTCTGCAGAGGAAGTACTGTCAGTTTGTTTGAGATGGTCCTACCTAATAATTTGTTCTTGTCCTCTGAGTCCTTTAGTCTGGGCATTTAAAACTTAAGAGACAACCTTATTCTGCCAAGTCACAGGCTGGTCAATAGGGAAGAGGGGTAGGGGAGTCAGTGGGTGTAGGGATAGGAGCTCTAATATTAGAAGGCTCCAAGTTAGAGAGAAAAATGTGGAGGATGGCAAGGATTGGCAAAAGAAGCATCCTTGTGGCGGTTTCTGAAAGCAAACAGGAAGGAGACCTGTTCTACTTACACTGCAAACCAATGGGTGATTGCAATCACGCTGTTCTGGATTTTTACACTTGTTTATCCACTGTACTGGGGCTGTGGTGTGTTAGGCACTGTACAAACACACCTGGAGCCTGGATCCTGGTTCCAGAGTGCCGGCAGCCCAAGTCTACTGTGAAAGTCTTTCATCTTCAGGATTCATCTCTGCAAATGTTAACCCGTTAGCCACAAGGGCAGCAGAGCAGCAGGTACTGCCCTGCAGGCAGGGAAGCTGCAGCATGGAAATTTCAGTGGTTTACCCAAGACTATAGAAAGAATCAGCATCAAAACTGGGGATAAAATCTAGGAGATTCTGCCAAAATCAGATCCATGCCTCAATCCCACTGATCTCTATAGGAAAGTGAGTATAAAAAAATTAGCAGTTACGAATTTGCAAAACTCCATTAAATTAATTGATTTTTAAAATCCAGTATCTTTCTCTTACTCTGTATTTTTCTCTTAGAAAACAAACCAAACTTTTAGTGAAGAGTGAATAAAAAATAATAAAGTGAATCCTATCAGCTACAATCGTGTGTGTACTTGAATGCCTGGAGAAGAGGATTCTGATGTAAGTGAAAAAGCAGTGATGCTAGTGAGCTGATGGGCTCATTTTTAGAAGGCTCTTCAAATGCTGAATCAATTAGGATCATGTAGGGAGGGCTCTTGAACCCTTGGCTTTCATTTCATACGTTCACTTTTAGCTGCATCCTGTTGTTAGTTTCCAAGTTATTTTCCCATTATTGTTTAAAGCAAGGATCATCAGCAGATCAAGCTGCTGGAGGGTATTCTGAGGTGTTACCATTCCCAGTGGCAGAATTTAAAAATATATTAATTTTTTCTGCATGCTGTGCTTTTATAAGGAACTTCAGAAGTTTGGGCAGAATTCTGCAAGCGTGTCTCCCTGCTTTCCCTGACATTAGACATCTGGTTTCCTTTGACTGCAGAACCACCGTGTTCATAATGATGGCACAACTCTTTATATATTCTTTATGATGGCACGTAAGGAAGAGTGGAAAAGTGTTAAGGGCAGAGCCATGTAAGCAGCAGGGAGGATGGATTCTATATACACCACATGTTCCTCTCTTCATACAGCATCCATTGCTCTGGGATAAAAATAAAGGCACAACTTCTCTCCTAATGTAGAGCTGACTATAATGAATAACACCCACCCCCTGTTACAATAATACCATATATGTTTAGTTGTTTTGTCTTTTAAATTATTGACAGTGAAGCAGGGGCCAAATCCTAAGAGATGTGAAAGGGAACAGTCCAGACCAGTCCATGCCCGTGTTTCCCCTAAACCTTCCATTGCCTTTTATTCTTTCCTGTAGTGGGATTGCAGGTGAAAAGTTTTTCCTAAATAATTATTCTCCTGAATACAGTGATAGAAAAGGCTGGAAATTTGAAGAAAAAAAGTGATATTCATTGGAATGTGCTAGTGCCTGTCAATGGGGACCTTCTCCATGATGCAGAAAAGACTTCCAATGAGTTGGTGTGCTTCCCCTCAGCTGTCTCTCTTCTATGAGCAGACACATGAACTGGCCTTTACAGATGGAGTGCACTGGGCTCCTCGGTGTGATGACAAGCACTAATGAAGCATTGGATCTGCCTTCTGAGCTTTTTAGAAAGATCTCAGCCTCTGGAGAGATCTTTCTAAATGCTTTGAGAGATCCAGAGGCTGACCACAGGCTCATCATTTTATTGGAGTGATGTCATTGTCTGGGTAAGAGTAAGTATTTTTGATGATTATGATAGTAAATAGATTTTCAGGAGATATTTCATGATGGCAACTTAGCATTATGTGACAGTGCAGACATGTGAGCAAGTGAAATAAGAAGGGAGTGTAAGGAGTGAGAAATGGGTTGGCCTTTATGGTTTTGTTTGGTCTTCAAAAACTACTGAGAGACTGCAGAAGAATGAGAAGGGAGTGTACCAAATAAAATATTTCACTGGAAGGACACATGAATCTAAGAGTTACCTGCAAGGTCTCTAATCTCAATCTCAGAAAGTCTTGATCAGTATATTCACACATAAACCCAATATCAGTCACAATACGGCCACAAAAATTGGGATCTCATAATGTAAAAACCAGCATTTTTTTCCCTTTTCTATAATTTCCTTTTCTTTTTAACAAAACCACTTTGTATTTGGTGGAACAGGTTTCCACATGTTTATAGAACAATTTTATTGCCTATTTGAATGTTTAAAGGGACAACACCACTTTATTTAAATTAATAACATGTTATTTTACACCTCTTCTTATACAATGTGAGTTAAAACAGCAGATTTTGTAATTTCCTGACTTTCCTAAGTTGTTTCAGACCAAAACCTGGGGAGATCCTTCAGAGAACATAAAATCTTTAACAGGTACAAGTTTTCCAAGAACTTTCCAAGTTCTCTCACACCCAAGCTCCTTCTACGCATAACCTGTGTCAATGTTTTGATCTTTACCTTGCCACATCACAGAGAATTGCCCTTTTAAAGAAGGACTCCCCATCTGCTCTGCCAGCCAGCCACATGCCCTATCCCACCATGGAGATGACAAAGTCACAGACCTGAAGCTGGAGTACCAACAGGGAAATTTGGCCAAGGACACCTTGGGCTTTCCCGTTTTGTTTTTCAGTCTTAGGCTTCTCTAGTTCATGGGCAGTGGGATTTGCTCTGATAACCTTTACGGTCACTAGGCAAAGGTTTTGTTCTATTTTTAGCAAAAATCCATTTTATTGTCATTCTGCAATGAAAGCCAGCACAGAGGATCACTCTAACAGTCAGGCTCAGTTTCCCCATGTAGAATTTTGTGCTTTCATTTGAACTTGAAAGCAGGCTTTAGGTTCCAAAATGTGAGACGACAGACACTGAATAAACCCATGGAGTGTAACAGATTTTAATTAGCACACAAAACAGAAGGAAACCAGCGAAACACAGTTTTTCTTTTATATAGCCATAGCCATTACATTTCTGGGGCATGTTTGCTTTCCACTAAAATAAATACAGGGTGGGTTCTGGATAGACATGTCTACAAGGGAGGTTAATACGGTAATTGCCTTTCAGTCCTAGGGGAAATGAAACACTCTATAGGAAAAAGGTTTTGCCCTCACTAGCCTGATGTGGCTGCTCCAGACCACTGTTTCACCCTACAGCTTCACCAACACGTTAAACTGGTGCTGTCTGCACAGGGTGCCACTCTGTCCTTACTGCAGCCACCTTGTGCAGCCTCTGCATGTGCTGCCACAAGCATTTGTGCAGCTGCACCATGCACCCACCCACGCCACCTGAGCACCTGTGCTGGCAGAGGGGTAAAGAGGGTGGGACCTGTCCCTCTGCCAGCATTGCTGGCTTAAAGCATTTGCTGGGTCACCAGCATTGAGCAAATTCACGGGAAAACAGGGGAAGGGTTTCTTTTAAAACCTGCTGAATCTGGTTTCACAGCACAGCTCCTCCTCTGAAGACGCCAATGAGATTCCACAGTGGGGTAAATGACAGCCTTTCTGTAACACCAAGGAGCTCACTGAATCATCCAGAGAGACCAGAAGGTAGAATAGCAAATTGCAACTCTTTATAAGTTTGTATGCAGCTGGTGAATTTTAGTACTGTCGCTATTGAGAGGCTGAAGGTCCTGGAGGAATCAAGGAAGCAGGGGCAGCGCAGTAGCGTGAGCTCAATAGGTCACTGAAAGGTACCCGGTGGCCACCACCTCTGGCTAGCAGAGATACCCAACCAGCACAAGCCAACCATGTACCAACCAATTTTGATAATTAAAAGGTTCCTATCAAACAACATTCTTGCTGGTTCCTTCCAGGGCCTTTTTGCAAAGAAAACCACAGAGTTTTGTGATACATGTTCACAAGGAGAACAAATACCTCCAAACTTCTATTTACAGGTGGCTTTCAGAATCAGGGTATGAAAATGAGTGTGGTTAGCACACACAGTCTTTGCCTTCCCTCTTCCAGTAATTGCTCTGCTTTTTTACAGCTCACAGTAGAATATAATTATATTAAGGGAAAAACTCTTCCTCCAGCCAACAGACATCATCTTTGGTCAGAGCATAAGCTTTTCTATTTTCATTCTTAATGCTTTATTGAAAATGAAACAATAAGCATCACACAGAAATTCTGTGTAAAAAGAGGTTATCCAGTAAGGAAACTGACAGAGTTTCCTCTGGGAAGGCAAATTTATTTTTCTGCCTCCCAGTAACATGAAGGAAAATTTTAGACTACAGGAGACTGAATGATCTGCTGGGGAATTTACAATATCCATTAACTCCAGCATCTCTTATATTATATTTTATTACATGTCCACAACTTCCATTTCTCAGAAAACTGATTTACTATCAAGATTAGAAAAAGCAGCTTTTGATGATGTCGGCAGCGTCTGAACTGGCATGCACAGCAAAGGCATCATTACCAGAGAAGACTGTGTTAAGCAGACTAAGCTTTATCCCAGCCCCATGCTTGTTAGAACACCTGTGATGGGACTTCACAAGGAAGAAATTTGCTGTGACTGAGTCACCCATCAGTGGTAGGTGCTGCCATGAGTCAGGAGTGGGGTCACATCTCTTGGCCCATCGCACGGCAGACTTTGTCCATGTGGTCCAGCGTGGATTCGCCCACGCAGTCACATGCCCTTGCCTTACCTAACCTCAGCACAGCACTCTGGCTCCTCCTCTGCCAGTGTCTGTATCCTGTCTGCTCCTTTCCACTGCTGACCTCCCCTACAGGCAGGCAGGACTGGGGCTGCAGACTTGCCTCCAGCGGAGCTTTATTCTCAGAAGACAACATTGTACCAGAAACAAGCTGCAGGCACGCTGTTCCTGAGCCAGTGGTTTGGGGTGACTTGGAACTATGCTGCCAGTCTAAGGTGTGCTTCTGCAGTGTAGGAAACAGGATGGATTTGCCTGTTATTCCACCAAACATGTTATCTACAGCACAGACAAGTCCTAGAGCTACATCTATACCAAGCCACTTGCACAGTACAGAAACAGAGGAGTAACATAAGCGACTCTTCATAGAAACTTTGCAACGCTGTGGTAAAAACGCTCACCTTAACCAAATGTGCTTAAATAGTAAAAGGGCACTTTCACCTCTGCAGCTGCACCTGGGCTGGGGCCCACTGCTGGTGTGGGACTCCCAGGCATCATCCCCCTGACTGACAGAGCTGCCCAGGTCACCCTGTGGGGTAGAGCCAGTCTAATTAGACTTGAAAGTGCTCAAAGGCTGTGTTAATGGGCAGCTCTCAATAATCACAGAGAGGTGATTTTTTTTACAGAACTACACTTCTGCTATAAAATACTTCTTTCTCAAAGAAAGATCTCAGAGTGCTGTTGAAATAACTTACCTCAATTGATATTTGACAAGATAAACCAGGCAAAGTGTCTGTGATTTCAAGGAGCATAATAGCTGAAATATTTAGGAATGAAAAGAATGGTCTGAATGGCTGTAATTATTAAATCCACTAGCCAAATTGCTCTTTCCCTTCCTTGGTAAAGAAAATGTCTCTACAATGACCCAGGATCTGCCACTCTTGAGTCACTGACAACACCTAAGCAGGAGATATGTCTCATTCAGGAAGAACCTAAGCCCCACACTTCCTCTCTCTAAGAGAAGGTTTGTATTTTCAAGAGGACATTTCCAAACTGGCAGTAACTAAATCCTTAAGTTCAGCTTCGGAAGCTACATGAAATGGTCGTGAGACAGGGAGATACTTTTACTTTGGCTGAAGGAGGGGCTGGAGCCACAAAATGAGCTCTTCTGAGCAGTATCTGCACTCTCAACTCTGCCCTGTTTATCTTACAGATCTCTTCTGCAGGGTGGATGCATGTAGACACTTGGACCGCCAAAGCTAGGCCCTGTGGTTGAGGCCACCTAGTTATGGGGGGGAAGGAGAAGACTTCATCTAAAAGGTTGTCTGCTGTGCAGTCATTGGGTTCAGGGAAAACAGCCCAGCATGTTTTATTTGTTAGCAGAGATATAAACCATGTGAACTACTGTTCTCAGCTGTGGGGAAGAAATAATGCTCACCATGCACCTGAGATACGAGCTGTTTGCAAGGATGAATCCGCAATTAAACAGGAAATTGCAGCTTGTCAGTGTGACAAATGAGTGACAAAATGAGTTAAATGAGTGGCAAATGGCTGTAACCAGGCAGAGGTACTGCCTTTCTTTGGAAAAAAATATAAAAATTAAAAATCTTCTCAGGAAATTTAAAAGGTCAGTGACTTTGACCTTCCTAAAAATAAGCAAGGTAAACTCACTCCTAAAGGAAGTACATTTAATTGGTTGGAATACATATAGGTTACATCATCAAAGTAAGCTTTTTAACAAATATCCAGAGAAAGAGCTGCAAGTGTCTTTATGCAACCTAAAATGGTTGAAATCTGACCTTTGTAAGGCTGTGTGCTGACTTCAGAGAGCCACTGGAGGTAAGCAGAGATCTATGCATGGGACATTGCCCTTCCTGCCACCTCACTGGTGAGTATTCCAAAAGATTAGCACAGAATCTCTGAATATGAATATGTAATATATTGCTGTCTAGTACATAGATTAATGTGGCAACCACCAGATTGTCATCTGTCCAAATACTTAAGACTTTCACGTCACCTCTGAGGTCTGAATTTTCAATCTGTAGATGAAAGTTTTGGCTCTGTTTATATTTAGGGGTGTATGTGAAGAGGTGATTGGAATTTTGTTGGTGTATAAGTTTATTTGAATGAAGCCAATACACTCTTGGTGCCACATCATCATGCTTGACATGAACTATACTGAATCAGGGTTTTAATTTGACTTCGCGTATGTTTCATGGTATGAAACTGGTGGTATGTACAAGAGAGCACATTCCAGAAAATGCAAATAAAGCTATCAGATGGTGAAGTTTGCCTTGTTCTAATCTCTGGCCTTTGAAAAGTGAAGGAAAATTATTTTCTGAAGATGTACCACAAGACCGATGGAAAGTAGTAAGGTTATCCTGAGGCTTTAAACTGCTTTTCTTTGGAAACCCTCACTTCTTTTGGTAACAATTATTGCTAGAAATGAAATCTAAGTGGATTAAAATTGCCTTGATGATGCCAACAAAGGAAAAGTAATTTCTTTGTGCAGTCACTGAGCTATGTCATTTCAGAGAGGAAAAAAATGTAATATTTTGTCTTTGTGCATTTAATCCAGAAAAGACCATTTTATACACTTGAAAAGGTTACTTTTGGTCTGTTATTGATTGCATTAGAAGATGAAACATAACATTAAAAGAGCACAGCATGAAGGTTGCTGTACATGCTGTGTACACCTCTGCAGCACAGGAGGACACTGGTGACCTGGAAGAACAGGAGCCTCCACAATGACTGCCTGTTTGTAACAGGGATTCTCAGTCGTGCTCAGAGCATAGTCAGCTTCAGGCAAGGATCAACATTCCTATCTAAAGCATAAGACAGTCTCCAGCACTTAGTGACTAAGAAGACAGATTTCTGAAACAAGACCTTCCATAACCACCTCCTCAATGAACGCTTACATTGTATTTTAGGGCATCTGCTACTTCCCAGGAGACTGAAACAGGCCTCTCACTGTCCAGACTCCCTTTGACACAGCCTGAACCCCTCCTAAATACCATAGGAAATATAACCATGACCAAAATATTGCCATCAGGCGTGGTTACTAACCTACAGGTCGTTCCTCAGCTGGCTGGCAGAAGGAAGCTCGTACCCTGCTAAGCCGTCACACAGCCGGTGCCTCCGTCAACGTTGTGTCCCCAGCACCCGGCTGTCCACCGCTTCGAGACCTCAGCCAGGGACTTCGGAGGTCACGGAGAAGCAGCAGGACAGACCTCGTGCTTTCAGATGCTCTTTGACTGAAACTATCAACGAAACCTAAATCATTACAACCACTAATGATGACTGGAGCTGATTAAAGGGCACTTTACAAAAGGTTCCTCCCTGGGTACACTGTGACCGTGTTTTGCCGAGAGCAGCCAGCTTCTCTCCTGCTTCAGCTGGACAAAGGTTAGCACGTCAAAGCGAACAAAGTCCAGCAGCAGCTCATGGTTAAATGGCTAAAGCCACTCAGGCTTATGGCAGGTGCTCTAGCAGTAAAGCTGCTGCGACACTGAAAGCACACACATAGAAACTACTGTAAAATTTGGAAGAGGAGAAAGTGCATTTTGGCACAGAAAACAAACAACGTCTGCTGCTGTAACTGAGCAAACAGACAATAACAGACTCATTGTCTTTGCCTGAGTTAATTTCCCTGTTTGCACATTGTAACACTTGCACGCTCTTCCTGGTTTTGCTGAATTTGTGGTGTTCCCATCCTGGTTTCCTAAAAATGGTCCCACACCCTGCCCCTGCAGGGCCTACAAACTCAGGATGTGTCTGCCAGTCTTTCATCTCCACATTCCCACTTGTGGATCTATGCACCAGGTGCATTCAAACTGCTCACGGGTGGAGAGAGGTCTCAGAGAGTTCATGCAGCCTTGGGAAAGCCAGGACTAACTCCGAGATCACATTTATATGAAGCTGAGGGAGAAGCAGTCAGGGCTGAGCTTTTCCCCAGCGCTGAGAAGCAGTGGCCAGCAGGGCTGTACAACATGCCGGTGAGGGCACCTGTGGCCCTCAGCAGCCACACAGCCTGCAGGACAGGGAGCACAGGAGAAGGGCAAAGGTTGGGAGGATGGGAATTGCTGGGAACGTGGACTAAAGTTGGAATTGCTGCGCATTCCTACAGTGGTACTGCAGAAAAGCAGACTTAATAAGTTGTGTTAGTCATAGATCAGCCTGCTGTAACGATTTCAAATCCTCCAGTCCTTGTCTGTCAAATTCACACTGAGGTAAGTAGGAACTAAGCATGCTCAAGAACCTTTGAAGACTATATGGGTACCTAGATACTGGGCTTGGGAGGTCTGAGTTTAATTACACGTCTTAAAACAACAAGATATAAAAAACCCAGTTCTGTCTTTCAAACACAGACTCTAATCACTATATTGCCCAGATCACAGAAACTTTTTCTAAAAAAGTACACAATTACATTCTAACCCTGAGTAACAATCAATTTTCTGAGGCTGTGCTGCACTTACATTTCATTAAGCATGTAACATTTTTTAATTAACCGAGACCTAAAGAAACATATTCAGGAAGACCTGACCTTATAGTGAAACAAGGAAGAAACACCTAGGACAGATAGAAATCTGAAGAGTAGATCATATCTTCTGATAAGGATGTATAAGGGAACAATCCCACTGCTTGTCTGCCTGTTGGTTTGGAAACCCCTGAGAGCTAATGTACTGCACGCTACTGTGCCTTTATATCAGCAAAGGGAAAACACAGTTTATTTATTATCCCATTATAGGGCTTTGTTTCTGATGTCCTTACACTCAAAAGCAGTAAAAGCACCAAAACAATGTACTGTTTAATATCAAACAATACTCATTTCTCATCAGAACAGGGAAGTCAGTGCTTCCTCAGCTGCACAGCCAGAATGAATATAATTACACATTTAGACCGGGATTATCAAAGAAAATAAGGAAAAGCATGAAAGCAGGGCAAATTTGTGGAGCAAAGGGAATCTATCACTACCTGTTAGGAGTTTCTCTAAGTGCCTGTCAAGCTGAGAGCACAATGCTTTATAAAACTCAGTATTAGTCCTTAGCTCAGAAAAAGGAACCAACAGCTAGAGATGTGGCATGGTGAAAAGGAATATGTTGCACTTCAGTGCAGAGTGGCACACAAGAGCCCTGCCTTTTATAGCTGGCGTAGAGGTTACTGCTGGGGTCTCACAACTCAGATAGATTCTCTGCCCTGCTTTGCTGCAGTTCTTTCTCTTGGTTTGGCCCATAAATTACATTCTGGACATGAAAGTTCAATTGAAACAGGGTTATTAAAAGAATGTTTTTGTTTCTAATCATGTATGCTCTGCACCAAAGCTGCGTTTTGCTTTAAAAAAATTCTCAAGAGGCCGTAACATAAGCACATAACCTGTACTTAGCTCTTGTCTCTTGAGTAGGAGCTGCAGAAACTCCCTTCTGAAGGAGGATCACTTTTTCTCCTAGGAGGACATTCCTGGTGGAGGAAGGACTGGCCCACTGCCTGTGCTGCACCTCCATTTGACCTGTGAGACAGCAGGGGGTGGTACACGTGTTCTGTCCATTGCCAGCCGGTGAAACCCTCTGCTCACTTTGGATCCTGGAGCAGCTCAGGGCAGTCCCCTGCCCTCTGCACATCAGCATCGTGGGTGGGGTAGCTCAGTTCTCCAGGGCGTTCTCTGTCCTGGTCTGCTGAGCATCCACACAGCATCAGTGCTTGCTTTTGGGTCCTCTTTTAGAGAGAATCAACCTGTTCTTCCTGACCAAAGTCCAAATGTGGCTCCAGGGACAGACAAAATGGATTAGCTAGTGCCAGGAATGGTTGCCTGGGCTGATGCAGCAGAATCTTCCAAGAGGATTGTTGCACTCCCAGGTGACAATGTGTTATCCTATGCTGTGGTCATGTGGCCACGGCCTCAGTCGGCCTTGGCACACAAGTGAGATAAATTCAGTGCTTTTGCCCAGAAACTCAGTCAGAGGCTGCAAAGCTGCTGTGCAGAGGTTGTTTATTCTAATGTTATCTATAGCTGCGGTGTCTTGCACAGCCGCAGGTCCATCTAGCAGCCGAAGTAGCCTAGAACTGCCCACCAGCTGGGCGTAGCGAGATTTATATACCCCGTTACAAATCCAACCAGCGGACGGTACGTGTCTTTATTTACAAATTTATACCAATTAATCCTAACCTGTTCTAGACATGCAATTTCCTGTCTTATCTCTATTCTACCAATGAATTTGTGCCCCCGTCACCAAGAATATGGTGGACAGTGAAGAAGAAGAAGGAGAAGGTGACCACACCCTTTAGACTCCATCTTGACCCCCCTATACATGTTCTACCCCCATGTACATGTTATCTGATCTTCTATATACTACATTTCACCCGGTACAAAGTGACTATTAATGCTTATATTACACTCTTGTGGCTTGCAATTCATCTTTTAGAGTTGGCAAAGTTCTCCAAGGACAAAGATCAAAGGCAGTGCCCTCTGGGGCACCCCCATTTCGGGGTGTCAGGTCCCCTAAATTAGACAGAGACATGTCGTGGGTTCCGACATGGTCAAACTCACACCTTCAGTTTCATGACATCCCTCTGCTATACTTCAGGAGCTGACAGCAAAAAAAAGCATATGAGAAATTATAATTATGGCTTAGAACTAGGAGGGTCATCACAGGTACTAGAGAAGACATGGGGCACCTGTTGTGAGGATGAGCCAGCCTGCTCCAGAGAAGTTAGCAGATGACCCCCAGCTTCTGATATAAATAATAAACTGATATTAATTTAAATTAATAAACTGTCTGCTACCTACTTTTGTTTTCCTTAAACAACACAGCATAGTTAGTAAATATAAGTGAAAACTGCTGGTTACAAAAGTTACTCTAAACAAAAACAATGCCTAGTAGGCCAAATAAATATGGAAATCCGAGGTGCAAGCTGCACATGCTTGGTGTCATACCTCCAAATGACTTTCTGTGATTCTACTGAAACCTGCCAGGAAAAACCTACCCTGGGGTCAGGTGAGGCAAAATTTATTTTCCTTCTGGTTTCTCGGAAGTGGAGTAGTTGTATGAAATGTGGGCCTGTAATTAAAAGGTTATTTCATCTATAAATGTGCAGAAACTTGCATCTCGGATTGGACCACTTTGAGGATGCTGCAAACATCCCTGTGTCTGCCCCCCTCTCATAGGCATTTGCAGTGCAAGTGGTTAAAAAAACCCTACACAAATGGAAAAGGCATCTTTCCCTGGGAAGAGAGGCAAGCAGAGGAGAGAGAGGCATGTCATGGCACAGCCTGCTGCTGAGAGCCTTAAATCACCAAACAACAGGAATGAAATACTTTGCCATTACACCCAACTTGCACAGAAAGCATCCCACTGCTAGCAGGTGAATGGGAAAGCTATATTTCACAAGCAGATTTCAGCAAGGGGGTCATGCATTGAAGATGAGAGGCTGTGCAAAAGAAACAGGCTGTTTTTAAAAGTCAAGCCCAATGCTTGTAGAAAACCTCTTAAAAGGTAGCTGCCAGCACAGCTGTGTTCATGGGTCTATTCAACCTGCAAGTAGCTGGCTCATAGAACTTGAGTGCAAGTGATGATTTAACATCATGACCCAAGCAAGAAACTGGAACACGCCAGAAACAATTTTGGCAAGAGTCCATTTAATGAGTCAGAGTGTCCTGTTATCTGATGGCGTATTTTTACATGGGGGGAGCTATTTTAATTGCTGTATAATAATCTGAGAAGCTGCAAAGGGTTGAATGCTTCCCCCTTCAGTACCTGCCCACTCAACATCCATCAGGGTTGTGCATTGTGTCCTCCTCTGCAAGGCAAAACTGCTGTCTCTCCACTGGATCTACCTGGTCATGGACCAGGGTATGGAGTCACCATGCACATGCCCTCTGGACAGCTGGGACTGTGACCTGGGCTGCAGCTCTCGTCCTTTCCTGCGAATTTTTCTTGCTGGGGAAGGGTCCCATCTTCCTGGTATTTGTGTCTGTTCTTTTTCACATGAGCAGCCAGAGGAATAAATGAGAAATAGAGCATGTTCAGGAATCAGAAATAAATCCTATTTGAAAGCTGTAGAGAGGATCCAGATGGGTACATTTGTTCTAGTGATGGTTTTCATAAAAAAACCCCACCTGCCAGCCTCTTTACTCAATCCCACATTAATTTTCAAAAAAACCCCCAGGAAGACCCAAATATTTGACCCTATCGATCTCTTACTGATAGAGCTGTCAGGAGACTTACAGACACTATAAATTAACTATATGACTAAAAACTGCCAGTCCCAGATATTTTTATAAGCAAACAGGAAAATCTATTGCGTGTAAGAAAACCACCAATGTAATATGTGAACCTGAGGTCTCAAAAAGCTGCCCTCACAGCTAAAAATATTTAACATTTCTAAAGTTGCTTTATTTTAAAAAATAGCATATTTTTAGATCAGATGAAATTTAGATCCGGAATGGCCAAATGCCAGTTGCTGAGCTGAGTGCAAAGGCTTTTCTGTCAGGAATTGCCATCATCTCTAATACCAAAACTGCACCTGCAGATATAGGAGTGTTGAGTATTAACTGCCTTCCAGCGTCAAGGTGATCAGAGGGATTAAAGAGGAGGAGCAGAGGGACTTGCTTGCAGTTTGTCAGGTCCTTGTGTATGCCCCCCTTACACAAACCTCAGATCTTGCATGCGAACGCTCTGAAGGACACAAACCAGAGATGTTTCCAGTGCCTACTGTCTTGACACAGAAACTAATCTACAACATAGAATAACGCTTTTTTTAAATTGCTAGCAGTTCACTCACAGAAACATAACATTAACTAATTTACATAATTACAGCTCTGGAAAACCCGAGTTTAAACAAAACAGCAAACTCCCTGGAACTGGATTGGACAAGCAGAAAAAAAAAAAAGAGATGACACAGATCCTATCTCCCATAGCATGGCATGTTAACGCAACTCTATTCCAAAACCTGACTTCCTAAAAAACCTGTAAAAATTTGACATCTTGAAAATAACCTCCCCACCCCCTCCCTTTTTTTTTTTTAAATACCTTTATGGTATGTTCAAGAACAAAACAATCAAGCCTCAAAGTTCAGCACCATTATAAAATTAAGTGCCAGTTAATAACTTGCCAAGGAGAGCAATCATGGACTCTGGACACAAAGTCTAGTGAGGTCACTGGAGTGTCCTACATACCCAAGGTTAAGGGAGATCTGCACCATGAAGTTCTGTTATGGGGTGCTAGCACAGAGTCCCTTCACTTCATCAGGTAGGAGTTTAAAAAGGCTGCTCATCTCCATAAAGAAAGAGAGGGAAGAATTAGTGAAAGCATGAGTTTACCAGTTTTGCCATTGTCCATCAGAAATTCTAAAATTTGACTAAGAATGATTATTGTGTGTGTTTTTGAGATAATTCCTTCTTGACCAAAACTAATTTTTTAGTTTTCCACAAAACAAAGCTCTAATTAGACTCCTGATGCAGCAAAATATCTAAGCAAGTGAAAACAGTCTAAGTCTCATCACATTAACACAATTACTCTGGGCCTAGAACTACACATGTGCTGTTGGGGTTGGACCCTCCCTGCATCTCCCAAAATGTAGCCAGAGGTCTCAGTAAACTTCCTACAACTGTGGTTAATGAACAGAAGAGTTTTCACTGTCTTTTCATGCTGCCCTAAAGACACTCCCAAGTAATTCAACAATTTCTTTATTGAAACTTCCTTGTTTAAATGCAAATGAAGAGCAGAGCTGAGCTGAATGTTGAATGAACATAAATGAACCGGATTTAATTTCCATGCCTTCCCTCTTTTCTTCTGTAGGGAAGATGTGTCATCATGAAGTTTAAAAGAAATCTCTCTATGTATCCTGTTTCTGTTTACAGATGGCTGCTCACCTTTCCATTTGCCATTTTAAAAAACAACTAAAAAGAAACACATTCTTCATCGAAACATATTCTTTACACCTGTGCAGAAAGCAGTCACTTTGAAAAATGCTCAGTTGCAGACACGTACATTATTTCAGTTAGTGAGAGTCACAGCATTTGTATCCAACATCAACACTAACTTCCCATTTACATCAAAGTATTCTGCAGCACAAAATAGAGTACTACCAGAGTGAAAAACTTAGCATATTCAGTACCATATTCAACAGCTGTGCATGACTGTAGTTTTAATGTGGGCTATCTGTAATTACGGTGACAGTACAGAACCACAGTGGTGGTTTTCACTCTGGCTGATCAGAAAGAAATTTTCTTCAGCCTCATTGGAGCAACTGCCCAAAACAAAATGGATCAGGAGGCTCTTTGTTGACTTCAGTCCAGGGTGAAACCCCATCAGGGCTTTGAGGAAGAGGACTGTAGCCTATTGAGCCTGCCAAAATAGATTTCCACTGGATGTACTGACCATTCCCATAACTTATCTCCAGATTGCAAAAAGGAGGAACCTGTTGCCTGTTGTCAAGAAGACAGGCTTGTTAGGCCCTTTATATTGTTCCTCAGCACTCTAGTCCTGGATTTCCAGCCAAATGACACCTTTCTGCTATGGGGTGTGATACACCCCTGAAGTAGGCAGCTCTTCTGAAGTCCAGGCATCAGCCCATCTTAATGCTCCCCCACCCCCTTCTCCCACCACTCTCCCTGTTTGTTTCTGTGACATTGCTCCCTTCCATGGAATTTTTTCTCCACGTTGTCCTGATACACCAGGTGTCCAGAGCCCTCTTCCCGCCTTTCAGCCTGCTCTCAAATGAGAGCAACAGGGTTCCCCCCTGCCCACCACCATAGCAAGTCCCCTCCACAGAGATCTCTGGGATCGGTGGTGCTCATTTGGATAGATGTGCTCTATCATCTCACACTCTCCCCTATGATACTGGTTTTGCAGCCACTGTGGTATGATAATGTCTGTATTTACAGCATTACACAATTTCAAACAGTCCCCTTTGCTAAGAGATTCCCACCTGACTGCTGAGGCAGAGGTAAGCTTTGTGCTTCTATACTGACTGACAAGAAGTTTTAAATAAAAATGTTGTGCACATGAAAATATAGGAATATATGGAATGTCCATAGGCACATCCTACCAATTTTTGGTACTACAGCCTGTTTTTCCCTGGAAATCCATTCAGAGCTATCCTTGATGTTATGTCCATATAACGACCCAGGCAGGCATGGCCGTTTCAGACTTACTCATAAGCACAGCCTGATGGTGAAGCCCCTTCAGTATGTAGTATGCAATGGCAATGTAGGTCCCCAGGATAAAGTTAGCAGGTATAAACCTGAGGAGATAAGATTCTGCCAAGAGGAGGGTTGGCAGAATCAAGATTTTATCTATTATTCCCATTGAGTAACACCAATGGACCAAGTAATCCTGTTAAATTCATCCTAAAGATGCCTATCCATGAACTTTCTATTGTCAAGTCCTTAGTTTCGGCTTTATAAAGTTGTCTGCCCACAAAGAGCTAACTACAGGTGTGGTTTGATCATCTCTGGGTACCATTCAAGTGGAAAAGCTTCATGATAGAGTGGCCACTACTTGGAGAAGCATTAACAAAAGTGCCATAAACCAGGGTGGCAAAAGCTGTTTCTGTGCATTACAGAATGTTTACACAGCAATGTTCCTTTCAAAGCATCCCAAATTTTTCAGGTGAAAGTATTCTGTTCAGTAAAGCTTAGCATGATCCCAGCTAACAGTTTGTTTAAGGGCTGTTGTGGGGGCTGCTTCCAGTTGCAGTAACAGAGGCTTCCCAGAGGAAAGAACGTAAGAGCAAGATGTGCATTTTTTTTTGGAGACCATTAAAAGCTACATTGCTGCTATAGTGCTACAGCATTTGTCTGATAATATCTTTGCAGGAGGTAGGAAGGACTGGAATAATGATTGTTTTCTGCAGTTCTTCAAAAGGGATGAGAAGTTAGTAGAGGCTGACTCTTCACTCAAAAGCCAAAAAGCTTTGGTTTGAACAAAGCATTTTCATTTTTAATCCAAATACTCATTAGATGCAAGAGATGCAATCTGATGACCTCTCAAACTTGTTTCTTTCAAAATACAAAGGTTATATGGCACTATGGCACTTCTGCTCAGTGTCTTTTTTGCTTTTCGCTCTCATAGCCTGGGAGATGCAGGGAAGAAGAGCGGTAAATCCGTGATTCAGAATACTGTGGTATGAGAAGTAAGCCTTTGTTTAGTTCAGACATTAAAAAAAACATCTATGCACAATTATTTGCTATTACTTCTACTTCTGCCTTCCAATGTGCAAGCAAATGGTGTTTGATATTGACAGTTGTTTAATGCTGGAATTAAAGCGAAACATTGTGACCCAGCACCAGGGAGGGGAAGGCAGAACTGCCATTCATTTGGATAGATATGCTTAATCATCAACTATATACTGCACTCTGATCTGTGCAACATCTGACTTCTGAGGAGATAAAAGTTCTGAAAGTTATTACAGGAAGCACAAATTGTATAAAGAAATATTATCATTGAAAGTATATATTGCAAAGAAGGAAAAACTAAATCAAGATCTAAGCACTCATTTCTCGTTGGCACCATTGGGAACCACATATACATGCATGCAGCACAAAATAATTTTTGTAATTAAAATAACTAAAGTTACTTCATTTTATAAAAATTGTATTTCACGTCCAGCTGCAATTCATAGGTTAACTTTGTGTTGTTTTACCAAAATTGAAAAGCTGGGGTTTCAATGCCTCACTAGTACTTCTGCTCAGCTAGAAATGTGCAAAGGTAAGTTTGCTTGTCTCTAATCACTGTCTTTAATGTTTGCATTTTATCTGATAATTTCATTCACTGCAACAGAAAGAGGAAAGTCAGCTTATTGTCTCAAAAATATGTTTCTGCAATTGGCTCTGAAAAAGTAAATAGTTTCCCTCAGAAAACTCTTACTCCTATAAAAGAAAAAATCCCCCGGTAAGATTCTGCCTTAAGGAAATAAACTACTGAAATGCCAGTGTTTTAAACTGCTCCCAAAGTGACACAAAATTTTTCTGGTCATGTGGGTGGTGTACAAGTAGATCTCTATAGAAAAGATTGTGCAATATTTAGAAAGAAAAGCCAGGAGCTTTTCTTCATAGAAGGAAAGCGTCTTCTGCCAGAGACTGCAGAGCTCTTGCTCTTCTGTGTCAAGCCCAAAGCATCTGCAGTGGCCTTACTCAGCTGACATGTGGCTGCTCTGTCAGGGAGAAAAAATAGTAATATTTGGGGTAGGCTCTTAAACAAAGAGGTCCAGCACAGCAAGACACAAGTTACCCATCTGATCTAGGTGATTTGTTGTCAACATCTCTGTAATCTTTGGGGAATCCCACCAGTGGTGTGATAGTTGCTACACAAACAAGTAGAGTAAACAAAGGTAAGGCACTGGAACGAGCGCTCAAGTGCAGGAGGTCACTGAAAGCAGGGCCTGGATGCTCCTCTTGGCACCCTCCCAGTGACAGCCCTGTCACCCACCCACAGAGAGCAGGGACTGAGGCTATCCCAGCCTCCAAAAAGGGCAGTGCTCACCTTGTGGGGCCCTGGCAAGCATGGGCAAGCTGGGAAATCCTGGCACCTTCCGGGGAGGAGACAACAGAGTTTTGCAATGCCCATTCTGCAATCCTGTTTGCATGAGGGTTTTTGTTTTGCAGGACTTCTTTTTTTGCCATTCGAATTTCCAGCCCTTCCATTGAGAGCATCACTCCCAAAGTATCTGAAGAAATCATTCCCATTTAATATACCACTTTAACATGATAATTTCTGGTTCAAATATAAATTGGAAATTTAAAATAGCACCACTATGCTAACTCAGTGGGATCCAGGACATTTTATTTTATATCGGTCTAGCATTAATGCCTGTGTCACAGGAACTGCCTTTAGGGGTGAAAAGAGACTTGTTTTTAACTAGCAACTCTATAACTAGCCCAGTCAAAGCCCTAGTCTCAGTCTTTTTTGTCTTGTATATTCAGAAAAAGACTTTACAAACCAGATTGTCCTCGTGATCCCTGCACAGCCCTGCTCCTTTCAGTCTATGTACACAGGTTTAGCCAACTGAATCTTGGTAAACAGCTGTCCTGAAAACCAAGCACAGGGGATTAAACTGGTTTGCTTCATTTTAGCATGCAATAATATGTTACTATTTACTGAAACAATTTAAATTGTTCATAATTTACAGATGGTTATGGCTCCCTTATCCTGAAACTTGTCTCAAACAGGACTTAAAGACGGAACAGATTTTGTCAACAGCCTTATTCCTTCCATTTAAGCCAAGTAATCTGCCTTATAGTCACCAGCTAGAACCCTATCTTTGTATGAAAACAGACAAGACAATATTGTCATAGCTGTCTTTTGTTTTAGATATTTATTTTTAAAAATTCAGTCTCTGAACTCTCAGATAAGATTTTACCACTTTTTTTAGTTACTGCAAAAGAAACTTTTACATCAGTCCAATTTACTGTCAAATACTGGTCCTGGGAGGAGAGGGCAAGAATCCCACAACACTGTGACACAGATGAAAATCACAGGTTTTAATCATAGTCCTGCTTTATGTCTACAAATTCACCATCAGACTGAAATTATGATGCAGCCTTTACCAAAATTTTTATTGAATCATATTTCAATCCTTTAAAGCAGCCATTTGTGGGAATCCAGTTGCTTTGTTCTCCAGCAACTTTTCCTTGCACTTTGCTCTAGGAGTTTTAGTACTGCTAAGAGTTGGAGCCACACTTAGGCTACTTTCAAT
This sequence comes from Dicrurus megarhynchus, assembly GCA_013399195.1. NCBI lineage: Eukaryota > Metazoa > Chordata > Aves > Passeriformes > Dicruridae > Dicrurus > Dicrurus megarhynchus. The sequence goes on from VXAD01012870.1 coordinate 442,240, forward strand.
AAAGTAAATGGGTTACCACACTTCACTAGAGCTTAACACCACAGAGCATGTACTGAGCATAAATATCATGTCGTATGCAAGCCCACCTATATGAAGAAAATCTCTGTCACATCTGGGAGGATTTAAACATGAAACAATCACAGCTAGGGCCAGACACTGATAAACTGGAAGCAACAGGTTCTTTTTAAAAAAAACTCTTGCATTTTGTTTTGCACACAAAACATACTGACAATAAATCATGAATACTGGCAACATGTCATTCACTTCACACTGAGCCCTCTTCAGGATTATTTGACAGTTGCCTGCGGTGTAAAAAGTAATTTTTGAGAAGTCACGATAGGCACTTTTATAAAGACATATCCAGATCAGCAAAGCACACATGGAGGATGGTTCCTGCATGAATGAGTCAGTTTCCACTGGTTGGCAGAAACTTTCAGTCACTGAGCAAAACTGAAACAATTATTTGAATGTATTCATCTTCACCTCTCTGAGTGGCATATGCATACTAGGAACTTAAATCCTGGTATATTTTCTGTGTCTGCTGTCCGTGTTCCATGTTCCAAGGAACGTGGAAATGATCTTGAAAAAATTAGTCACTTTGCCTATTTTTGCAAAGCTCGTTCAAAAATCATCAAGTACTTTTCAGCATGAGTCACTACCCACATCCCTGTTGCAATAATGGATTACACATTTTCATTAAAATCTGTGACTCTTGTTCCTACTCTTCGGTTAGAAGACGAGCAGAAGCCAGGTTAGAGTTTTATTAGAAGACAATGACGTTTTCAAATGCAATTATGCACTAATTTAGTTTATTTGAAGATACAACAAAATCCAAAACAACTAGCTAATCAAGCATGTGTTAATCAAACCATGCTCTAGATGACTCTGTTCAGCCAACTATGGCTGATAAAAGCAAACTGCAAAACAAGGCTAACTCCTCTTCCTGCTTCCAGGGAGAGAAGCTCTGGCAAATCGTAGAACCCAGCACCATTGCCCTTCTGCCTTTCAAGGCTGGGAAAATGAAAGTGGAAAGCGGTACCTGGGGAGAAGCTGGTGTGTTCCTGTGGGCGCTGGCTGCCGCTGGGCTCTCGCTGCCTGCCTGCCTGCCTGCCTGGGCAGCCCTGCGCTTCCACCGCCTCGTCTGCCTGCGCTGGTCAATGTTTTACCAGGCTGTGAACAACCCGTGTCCCACCCTCCCGGCAAACATCTGTGGGAGAAGGCAGTGCCGGGGCCACGGGGGCAGAGCCAGTGCTGGAAAGGTCGCTCCTCTTCTACCTGCCCTGTTCTCCACGGGGAAAACAAAGCACTCGAGAAAAGGGAAACGTGCTAAGAGGGGGATTTAGGGAAAGCATGTCATGAAGGGGAAGAAAAAGGTACATAAGTGGTGCTATTAATAGATAATTTGTGGCAGGTAAGTCATGATAACCTTTCTCTGTACTGTTCTAAGGTTGCAGGCAAGCCTAGGCGTGCCTTGCTGAGAGCTGAGAGGGAATGCTTCATTTGTGGGAGTACATAAATTTCCAAGTAAATCTTTTGGCGTAAGAGAGCAGTCATTCAAATGACAGCTAAACCTCCAAAATCATAACAAAAAGACCTGAACTGCGTGATGAAATAACGCAAAGGGGGCCTAAACACGAAGACAGGGGAAAGAAGTGGCCAAGGCAATCTGCAACACCTTACTCTACTCCCGTGTCTCAGCTTTTCAGGAGTGCCTCAGAGTTAAAGCTCTACTTGTGCTAAACAGAGGTTTCCTGTTCTCAGGAAGTTAACAATTACGAGCAGAGGGCAGATGAAATGGGCTGGCAACTGAGCACAGCGCTGATAAGGTGACACTGCTGCTCCCTGAGGAGGAAAGGGTAGCTGCTGAGCTTGGGAAGCACCCAGAGGCTGGCACTCAACATGGAGTGGCTGCTTCCCGCATGGGAGATATTTTTTGGACCTGGTACGCGGATATTTGCTCATGGAGGAGCAATGGCAAAATCTAGGCTACATTTTGTGTTCTGGTTTTGTGATACTGCCTTGTCTGTCACAGGATTTCAATCCTGGTTTGGGGAAGAACAATTGATTTTGTCTGATTTGGATCCCCGGCTTAAACAGTATGTATTTTAGTGCACATACTTAAGGAGAAAATCTACACCACAGCTGCTCCAGCTAGTCAGATTAGCTGCTAAGACCTGCCACACAGTGTAACAATGATCACTTCGATGGGGTCCATTTGATGGGGTTGCTGTTGATCTGGATCTTGTACGGCCTTGCACAGGGTTGGGGATGGCCATACCCAGTGATGCTGGGCTGAGGGACACCAGCTGAGTCTGGTCAGGCTGGAGAGGCCGTCTCCGCCTGCTGGGTACAGTGCTGTGCGTGTATTCCCGGGTGGCCAGCAGCACAGCTCTGTCCAGCTCAACAGCTTGCACGCACAGGTGACACTTGCTTCAGCAACGGGTTGTGGCTTGACTCGAGCAGATGTGTCACTGGAATCAGGAGTGCCTTCCTGGAGCCAGGACTCCTCAGGGCCCAGGACAAGCCTGCAGGGGCTGATGGATGGCAACTTGCTGCAGCAACACAAGCCCTGTGGCTACAACCTATACCAGATGCCCAGTGTGCCCAACACACACAACCCTGCTCAGCTCTCCAAGGTCCATTTACTCTGGGTGCTTTCAGGTGTGTTGCTCCCTTCTGCTGGTCTGCATTCACCTCCCCTCCCCTTTTGCCTGGAAAAGGAGAGGCAGAAGGGGAATGTCTCACACATCTGGTACTGTGCCACCATGGCAGCAGCATGCTGCTGTGACTACCTGCTAGGATAGTTCTTTACTGGAAATGGGCAGGATGCTGGCATGATTAGAAAAGGCATACGGACTTCCCTACAGCTTCTAGACACAATCCTGCTGCTGTAGGATTGTTTGCTGCACAAACCTGCAAGACTGATCTATATCTTTTGCATAAATCTCATGAATTCCCAACATCAGCTTGTATACCCTCTGGATGAAAATCTCCCACAGCTGCTTTACAGCATCTGCTCCCAACCTGTGAGGAAAAGTGCGATAATTGTGCAGGGGAGGGAGAGACCCATCTTCTGCCAACTTCTCAGGCTTGTAAGCCACACCACGTTAGCCTCTTGGTGCCTTGCTGATACCCCAGTAGAAGTAAAAACACACTGCTACTCCACAGAGCTGCTTGGAGTCTCAGCTGTGGCTATCACTTCTGAGACCCCCAGGCAGAAGGAGGGGGTTTATCTGAAAGAGCTTATCTGGCTTAAGACCCTGCCTAACCAGATTCAGGGAGCAGGAACTTCTTGTGGCAGTCTTGCTCCACCTGGTAACGAATGCTGCTCCCAGAGAGGTGCACTAGATAGGCAAGGGAGGAGGTCCAGCCAAGCTGTTTCTCTCTTCAGTTTGGATAAGGACCCCATTCAAGATCTCTCAGATTTTCCCAACAAAACCTGGTTGGAAAAGACCATGTATCCATGAAAAGATTTGCTTTTGCCAGCTTAATATTTCCTAGTTGCAGTAGCATTTCAGCAGAAGACCCTGGAGGAGAGCTGGCCACACATCTTCATCAGATACAGTTTTTATCACTGCTTTGTTCCATGTCATGGTCCTTGGTCTTTGGCAAGGTTGAAAACTGAGGCTGCAGTGGTGAGATTTGGAAGTAGAAGAGCGACACACTGGTTATGGAGCCAGTTCAAATTTAGTTTGCCTGGCAGAATAGACAGGGTTACTGCCTGTTATGGGAAGGTTGTACAAATACTCAATTTTCCACAGTGCTAACGCTTCTACAAATCATGTTAGCCTGGTACAAGCCTAAGAGAGTCAAATAGTGTGCAGTATTGACACTCTGAGGCCAGAGGACTTCAAAGAAACTCAGCTATCAGTTGTAGCTGCCAGGTGTAGCTACCACAGAAAAATGATAGCTCTACTACAGCACATCTAATGATGTATCATGTCACCCTGGGCAAATAGAGCAGTGGAAAATTTGATGGGTCCTCCCTCTAAATCTGCCCCTGTAAATTAGCTGATATAAAGCAACAGAAACCAAACATTTTTGTTGTTGTTGCACAAGAAATAAAAAAAACCTTCCCTGTATAGCCATCACCTTGAAAAAACTCAGTCTGTTATTCACACGTTTTCCTCTCTCAAGATGAGGTTTCCACAGGCTCAGAGAGAGGTGGGTGTTTCTGAGGAGGTCAAGTCTGCCCTGGTGTCACCTGGTCCAAAGTGTGCTGCACCACACTTTTGCAGATCACTGGGGGCGGGCTTCTGATTAACGCGCGGCTGACAGAAGGGACTGGGGCCCATGGAAACTTGGCATTTCAGTCTCTTTTCAGCACTCAACCTTTGTCACAGAGCACAGGTTTCAAGGGCAATGTAACACTTGCATATTTACTTACTGCAAATGGAGGAGGTGCCGGGTTGGACAGCATACAGACTGTAAAGTCAAACATTAATTTAATACAGACACTGTATAACTTCAGACTGGCTTGGAGCAACTAATACATGGGGATATTAAAAGTGAAAAAGCACCTAAAATTCACAAGGCTCATTCAGTGAAACACCAATTTACTTACAAATCGTTAGCAGCCTTAACAACACAGAGACCAAACAACTAAACTAAAACATGGGAATCAGGTAACAGAGGGGAAATTTCTGTGAATCTTCAATGGGGTTTAATTTTGTTCCAGTTCTCTTTCAACAGATGCATTTGTATTTCATCCTGCAGGGCAACACTTGCTTTGGAAAAGAGCACAGGCAGATCCAGAGGGGCTACTGCAGAGGCTTTGAAAACTTTCCATCCCCAGTAAAGAACATGCATCTGAGCACATGGGGCTATTAGGAATATGTTTAGACCCATCCCTAAGCAACGTGTCGAAACCACCTCCCCAGGAAATACTGGTACAGCACTGATCTCCTCTGACAGGAGCTACATCCCCTCCTCTGGAGCAGAAGGACTAGCAACTACCTGCTGCTGAAAAACAGGTGGGAGGGGAAAAATAATCGCTGTGAGCTGTGAAAGATCTTTATCACAGTAAAACAGCAGAGACCTGAAGTATGAATTGAGAGCGTTCTTTCAACGGTGGCCTGAACGTGGCACACATGAGGACACCTCTCCAGCTGAGGGTTTGACTGGATGTCTGGGCTCTTGGAAATCCTACCTGGACATACCAGCAGTACGAGATCTACAGTCCTGCCATACCTACTCATCCTTTTGGTCCATAATTTAGTATCTTGTGCTGAGCTTTCAGAGCAAAATGCCCTGTAGATATTCATCTGTTGGAGAATGAGTCCTTAGCACTTGACAAAGCACTCCTCTGGATAATAAAAGAGATGGTAAAGGAACTACGAAACACTGCTGCTAGCTGATCCCAGTGCTGTTTGGCTAGTGGTTTCACTGGATAGGTGTTTCAGTCATCACTATGCCCTTGGAGGGAACAGACCTTGCAAAATACACAAGATATGTAAGAAAACTTGCTCATGATTCACAGAGAGACCAAGTGTTGATGGAAAAGAACATTTGCAAGCAGTTTCTTTAGAGCTGCTAACAAAGAATGGGCAACACTGATACAAAATCATATGTCAGGCTAGAAAATACCCTACAAAAAGAGGCTTTTTTTCAAAAAACAAACCAACACATCTCACCTTTCTTGTTCACTCCCTTATTTGCAGCTTTTTTTTTTTTTCAAAAATAGTGTTACAAAACATTCATCCGAAGCTTTCAGGGAGAATTGCCTATTTTTACTCTATCTTGTTTTGTAAGACCACACTATGCTAGTGATTTGGCAACTTCACACTGCGGACAAATATTTCAAAATATTCCCTTCTTCTGAACACACAGCTGTTCAACCACTTTTACATGTATTGCTGCATTTCATGATGCCACCCACAGTTGCTCTTAGGAAAGGATCTGGGAAACCTGATGTTTTAAAATCAGAGATGTACATACCCCATGGGTTTGATTTTAATGCAAAAGTCTCTCAGCTAAGCTGCTTCTGGGATCTGCTGATGGGAAAATTTTGTGTAAACAGGGAGAATCTCAGGCTCAGAGTTTGATGGTGCTGATTTAGTCAGGATCCTCAGTGGACAGCTGGGAGGGGTATGTGTGGTCTGGATGCTTTAGCAATGTCCTCATCTTATCCCTGGACCTTTGTATCCACTTGGGGAGACCAAGTGCAGAGGAGCAAATGGACAGGTTGTCAGTGGTCTGGGAGGAGATGCTTTCAGGAGCACCTGTGGCACCAGGACTGCCTGGCAGGCACACCTGCCCTGGCAGCCATTAGGATGGCACTGGGTGCAGGTAGCAGTGTCTGTAGGGCATTGGTGTGTAGGGACCATGACATTAATTTATTTATTATCTATTATCTCTCCCCATGTCAAGATATATTAGGTTTTAAAATGCTTTGTGAGAGCTGACTGGACATGTGGAGCTCTAAAAAGTAACAATTTTTAATAAAAGAGAATACATGTGTTGCTAACAATACCTTAATTCTACTTTCTTGGGCATTAACATTGGAACTGAAACTAGCCTGTAGCCATTTTAGCATTGAGCATTCTTCTTACACTGTCCTTAGCACCTTATGTTACATTTGGGCAAATATTTGCTCTCAAATTCAGTTCCTAACATTTGATGACATGAAACACCTTCATTAGACTCCACAAGTGCAGCTAGTTGGCTTGAATGAACCCCAGGGGACAAGTAATGTTTCTAATTTAAAATAACACTTAAGAAGATAGTACATACAGAGGTTTTATAGCTGAATGGAAAAGAATGGGTCTGAATCAGCCTTTCCAGAACATACTGCCAAGATGATGAATGAAATATTTTTATTCTTATTTGCTTTACTCAAAATCTCAGGAGATATTGATACAGATCTCTGCGAGGCCAGTTCCTGAGGACTATACTTACGTATTTGGAAGCTATTATGTACTTAATAATCTCCATGCCGCCCAAAACATCCCAAAGCTTCAGTACACAGATGCCTTTTACAGCACACCCACCTCATCACCAAATTCAAGGTACAAGAAAAAACATTTGTAGATGAGTGGGATGAAGATCTGAAGGTTGAACACACAGTGGACCTCCTGCTTTGTGGTTTTCCTGTCCTCTGCCTGTAAGAGGTGTCTGGCTGCCTCTCACTCCTCTCTCTCGGTGGAACCCAATGAAGAGTTCCTGCCTAGAAATAGCAGAATGGCTAAGACACAGCTGGAGGTAGATGGGTTACCAGAAAAACACAAGTTAGTTGAGGATGCCAAGGATAGAGTGAGTGACTTGATATTTGTCTGAAAGGAAGTTAAGAGAAAATCATGGAGATAAATAGACATGTTCAGGAGGAACAGGATATTGGGAGCTGCTTACAGGGTGAGTGACAGATGCAGAAGAAGGTGGGATAGAGCTGGAAGGCATCTTGTGGGTAGAAGAGATAAGAGGAATTCCACAGTTTCTGAAGGGAAAAAAAAATAGGATGGGGCAACCCAGCTGCTGGAGTGAAACAAGTTGTTTTGGAGGGATAGCTGATGAGACATAGTAATGCTTGTGAGATGGGAGAAAATGAGGGTTGAATTGGAAAGAGGAAGTAGTAAATACAGGATGTACAGATGATGGCTCTGAAGGAGTGCATGTGAGTCAGGCAAAATAATAGCGTACTGGAAGAACATAACCAAAAGGACATCTAGTCCCTGGGTGGAGGAAGAATTGATGGGTAGTGTGCTTTCAAGCCATGCATCTGGCAGCACTGTACAGGGTGCTGGAAGCCACACTGCTCAAAGGTTGAGGAATTGGAGTCCATCTAGAGAGAGAAATGGAAAAGAGTCAGAGGGGACAGTGCAACGGTGCCCGACCACATTAGAGCAGGAATATTAGGGACACAATTCCTTGTGTGGTGGAGGTCTTGGGTCAGTTGGAAGGATGCAAACTATTCAAGAGGAAGTGGTGGGAAAACCAAGTGATGAGAGCTAAGAGGTTTAAAGATCAAAAAATAAACTGTCTCTGGGGTTCTGATAAGTTAGGGGGCGTTTTTGTGAGCAGGGTGAAGTCTTGCTTCACTTTCATGAAGTCAAGCAAAGCAGTGAGGCTGAGAAGGCAGAAAGCTAACAGGGACATGGGACATTGAATGACAGTCACTGTGCTGAGAAATGAGACATCTTCGGGGCAGCTGGAGGGAGCCTGAGGTGCAAAATTTTGGGAGGAAAACAATGGGGAGCAGCGTGTCTGCAGGTGGTTGTCCAGGGGGAGGAAAGAGAGGCAATGCTGGGTGCAAACTACAGGGACTTGAGCTTGTTAGCCCTTGTTGACAAACAGTGCTGCAGTGTCAGAAATGGGCAGGTACTGTAGCTGCTGCTGCTGCTGCTGCTGCTGGGGATGGGCCTCTGCCAAGGCAGCAGGGAGGGCTGGGGAGGGCAGGTCCAGCTGCTGCCAGGGTGAAAGGAGGAGCAGGAACTGGAGGGGTAATGGTTGAGGAAGAAAAATGTAAAATGAACCTTTTTCCTGTTTATTATAAAAATACCCTCAAGCAGATTTTCACACTAATTAGAAATATTCATATAAAAGACACCTAGGAGAACCAGGAATACCCTCTCTACAATAGCTACATCACATGTGCAAACCAAATATGTTGCTAAACTTGTTTTTTTCTATGTAAGGACTAAAACCAGATATCATTTACTCCTATGCACACACAACCAGTAAGAGTTTATGCTTGTAGAGTTCCCATCTATTGTATGAAAGCTGGAGAGCTGAGTAACATGATGTTCTGCACCAGAAAACTGCGGCATTTAGCCAGTCTATCAGTTCCCCAGAGTAATTTTATGGTATTTCTATTTTTTAAACCTTCCATTAACACTGAAAGTAGATTTGTTTTTCCATGCAAAGAAATTATTTAAGAGAAGATCTGTAATGCCTACTCTGGCAAGCACATTGATGTATTTTCTGAGTTCAGTGGCAAATTGATCTTCAATCTGGCTGTCCTGAGGCAAGCAGCATGGCTAGTGAGAAAATGATGATTCAAACTCCCAAGTTACAAAATTCATCTTGCTCCTGCTTAAGATTTTAGAATTTAAAAACCTTTCACCAGATTACGCAAAATTCACTTTATAGTATTTCATCTTAGGCAGACACTGTATTTTGAGAGCTGACATACAGACCCCTGCTCTATTCACTACTATGAAATCAGGAGCTGTTCTATACATGTATTTCCGTGAAAAAAGTGTTATCTACTTATAAGCACAGTCACAGATATTCGTGGTTGGCTGCGTCTCAGTCCAGCTTAGCTGCAGGCTGCAATTCAGAATTGAGGCTTGGACTCAATGTATATTAAAACTGGAATTACACATTGTGCTCTCACTAATCTTTGCACAAGTTGGAGGGACTCTCAGGACCAGCTTGTTCGTGCAAGTTTTCTGCTTAGAACAAAACTTCTCAGAGGACAACAGTTTGCATTGACTTGAGCTTCATCTCTACTAGGGCCAGATCTTATAATCTTAGAATTGTGGAGTCATAGAACAATTTGGGTTGGAAGGGACCTTTAAAGGACACCTCGTCCAGCCCCTTCAATGAACAGATACATCAACTTGATCAGGTGGGTCAGACCCCTGTCCGACCTGAACTTGAACACTTGCAGGGATGAACCATCTAAAGTCTTTCTGGGCAACATGTTCCAGCATTTTGCCACCATCATCATAAAAAATTTCTTCTTTATACCTAGTCTGCATTTACCCTCTTACATTAAAACCATTACCTTTGTCCTATTGCAACAGGCCCTGCTAAAAATCTGTCCCCATCTTTCACCCTTTGGCTACTGGAATGTGCTGTAAGACCTCCCCAGAGCCTTCTCTTCTCCTGGCTGAACAACCTGAACTCTTGGATTTTCCTCATAGCAGAGGTGATCCACCCTTCTGATCATCTTCATGGCCCTCCTCTGGACTTGGTCCAACAGGTCAATGTCCTTCCTGTGCTGAGACCTCCGGAGCTGAATGCAGGTTTCATGGGAGTGGAGTAGAGAGGGAACATCACCTCCCTCGGCCTGTTGGCCACATTTCTCTTGATGCAGCCCGGGCTGTGGTTGGCTCACTGGTCTTTGACAGGACATTGCTAGCTCATGTCCGGCCTCTCATTCACCAGCACCCCCAAGTCCTTCTCCACAGAGCCGTTATCAATTCCTTCATCCCCCAGCCTGTCTTGATACCAGGGGCTTCCCTGACCCAGGTGCAGCACTTGCACCTGGCCTTGTTGCTCCTCATGAGGTTCCCATGAGCCCACTTCTCAAGCTTGTCCTGGTCCCTAGGGATGGCATCCCATCCCTCAGGCATAAGAACTGCACGACTCAGCTGGCGCCATCTGCAGATTGGCTGAGGGTGCACTCCTTGGCTTTTTGCTTTCAAAACGGTCCCCTAAGCAGGGAGGATTTAAACACCTGAAATTATTTAATTTGATTCATCACAACTCCATTTATTCCACAAGGATCTTGAAGAGCACTGAAATTTTGCCAGTGTTGTGGACTCCTAGCTGGGTCATTTTTATGGTACTGCACATAAGTCATGGAAAACTACCTTTTTTGCTGTTTTTTAAACAACAGAGTAGATGTATGAAAGTAGTCATTCCGAAATAACATACAGAGTCCTAAATGGATGTCACAGGCCGCTGTGAAGGGAGTCTTTTAATGATAACCAGGACTCCAAGCATCACCAGATTATGAGAAAGGTCTTAAATGATGCCTTAGTAAAGATTGCTAGGCACAGTCTAAGAATCACTCAATTTATCACATCAAAATACCAAATTTTGAACTCAAACTCTTAGTGTCCTGTCTCCAAGTGTGAGAACAGTGCTGCAAACCTGTTAGCAGGATTTTTTCATGATTGATTGTACTTTCCTTTTTTTTTTTTTTCAATTTATCACCTTAATCTAGACTGAAACTTGATTGGTAGTTTGGAATAATCCTGAAGTATTCTGCACTGATATTCAGTATTTCATGTTACAGCTACGTACTTGTGGGCTTTCAAATCCTCTTAGTGGTGTACATTCCCTTAGCCTTTCCCTTGAAGGAATCCCAGCTCACTTGTTTTTCACATGGTGCTTTCACCTCCTTTGATATACAGTCAGCTCTGAAGGAGAACACTGAAATGATTAAAGTCAGAAATTAAAAAATAATACTTGGTTTCACTAAGGCTACTGTGACCATTTTGAGTAATAAGATAGCCATCTATCTGATCTCACACATTAGTCAGATACTGGTTAAAAATGTAGGGATGGGAAACTGAGTATCTTGGCCACTTCTAAAGACTTTCTTCTTACTAAAGGACAATACTGTCTCCAGACAAAGCACACCAGCAGCAGGCACCATTCATCACAGGAAAAGTGAGAATGCTCTCATCTATTTAATTATTACAATTGAAAGTGACTCCAGATCATGAACAGTGTTTCCGTACCATTTCGCCCATTGCTTGGGCTGGCAGTGGGAACACAAGAGTGCTCAAAAGCGAAGAATGCAGAGGACAAGAGCAGGTCGAACACAACAAGGAGCAATGTCTCTGCTGCATTTTGTTTGGGGCCAGCCGAGGCTGCTCAAAATTTCCTATTTGCCACTTATACTTGCTTCGTTAGAAGTAATAAATGATCTCCTGCTAGACACTGGGTCTGTTTGAGCCAAGGTAAGAATTGCCATTGCAGCGTCTTTTGCAGAGATACGGCACACAGCCAGCACGAGCCTGCCCTCCCAGCTGGCACCTCCTCTGACCAGCCTCACTCCTCTCTGCAAGCTCACTTCTAGGCTGGGGCACTGCTTCAAGAGCTGGGCCTGAGAGCCTGCCACCAGGCAGATCTCCTGTGATCCTCCCTCCACCCTCGCATTCACTCCCAGCGTGGCCAGGAGGATGCTGGGAGAGCAGCCAGAGCTGGGGAGTGCCTGCCACGCTGCCTGGGCTGAGGTGTAACCCCAACACATCCAGGGGAAAGGTAAGGTGTTTCTTCACGAGAGGCCTCTCTCGGCAACGAAGGTGACGGCGTGTTGGAACACCGTCACTCCTAGATACAAACAAGTGAGGGCAACTCAGCCAAACTAAATAAACAAATAGAAGCATGGAGGGAGGAAAAATTGCACCTTTTGGGTTTTCTGCTATTCTTCATGTGCACATTTGACACTTAGATATTATTACAATGGATGCCACGGTTCAGTTATTGATTAAATCCAAGTTACTGAGCCTGTTTCTTGTTCTTCACTGATGTCACTTTATTGATAGGTTGAATACAATTTCATTTGCTTGTGGCTAAGTAAATCATCAGTGAAAATCTTGATTTTCTTACAGTGCTAAACCCACTAAAAACATGGACCAGGCAGAGCATCAATGAATATAAGCTTGTGGGATCACACTGTGTATGACCCTGAAATTCCAGACTGTGAATCAGTCTGTGGACTGTGTGGCAGAGCCTGTAGTCATCCTTTGCACAAAAATGGCTTAAGACTTGTCGAAACTTCATTCTCATCAGTGTGTTAGTCAATGTTTTGGGTGTTAGCATCTTACTTATGGCATTCTTTGTTAAGGAACAGTAAATGAAATAATAGTGTGTAGCTCCTTTGGTGTACAGATCTCCCACCTGTGCTGCTGTATCTCTGAGGGAAGAAGCAAAGAAGAGATGGATTTATAACCCCAGAGCTGTACTGAGGAATTGCCTCTGTTAAAGTTCACTCCATCTCTGCACTACTCTGGCTATCAGGAGCTCTGCAAGCTTCTGGACTTCTGCAGCCATTAGAGGTGCTGGTGGGTATTCTGAGGGAATTTACTTCTAGAGAGCAGTCTAACATGTCCCATGCCCTGGGTTAACCTCCCTCGAGTGTTGTATGGGATAAGCCAACACAGGGAATCCATGTCTGCTTAGTCCTAGAGCTCTGTTCCTTCTATACGATAACTGGAAATGGAGGCAAGGGGGTTGCATTGTCTTGGTTCTGCAAAAATCCCTCCCTTGCCACCTGTAGGCCTGTGTGAAGTAGTATATGCAAGGAAGGTAAGCAGATAAATGTTGTTCCAGAGAAGGTGAGAGGAATTCTCATGGCCTCATTAAAAACACATTCCGGGGAAACTGATTTCTAGAAACTAAATTTTCTATTGATTTCATTCCAATTGAGTGAAGAAGGGAATGGTGGGGCTATGGGAGTCACTCAAAAAAGGGTTTCAGCCCTATCATATTTTGGTGACATTCCTTTAGAAACCTGTGTCTCCAAGATCCTTTTTGCCTTGAGAATAAGATGCTGACGGAGTATCCAAGGTAAATGCCTGCATTTCTAACCTAAAGAAAAAATACTGTCCTCAGTCATGCAAATTCAGGTATCAGTCAGAATCCACCGACATCCTTGGGATATCAGATCATGGTTTGACACAACTTCTTTTCACCTAACGAATCCTTATTCTTTATTAAAACAAATTAGCACAGTTCCACTAGAGCTGAGGTAGTGGTACTGCATCAGAGGGCTTCACAGCAGAGCTTCAAGCAATGTGACTAATATCAGGAATAAGTTGCTTTATCCCATCTGAAACAAAACCTAGAAGTGGCACAGTAGTTAATGCACCTTAAATAATGCATATACCATTTATAAAACTTTTATAAAAGCCTGTATTCCAGGCAGGACAGATATGTACCTACCTCAAAAAAAGCCTATGTGAAAACATGCCTTAGCTCCCTGCAGCCACAGAAAAGAAGCTCACATCTTATGATGACATGCATCTGTGCACACATTTGACACAATTCTCATGATTTTGTGTATATATGTGAGCACAAAAACTGCAGCATCCCTTTTAAAAAAAGTATTTGCAAATAAAAATTATTTATTATATTTTTAAAATTTTAGAATGCTTATTTAAATAATTTTTTACAATTACTAAGCCATAGGAATATCAGAGTGGTTTTTTCTTATTTCATAACACATATTGCATGTACTTTGCCACATCAGCACTCAGATGATAAACCCACAAAACACAGTGGGCCAGAAACAGCTTGTCAGAGTTTCCCCTCCTCACAGCTTCAGAGTTTAAGGCAATGGGATTGCACTCATGTTTTTAACAAAGTGCTTATCTTTGCTGCAGTATAAGAGAGGGGGATAAATAATGGGTTTTTTCCCTGGTGGTCTGAAGATGAGCAAGTTAATTTAAACTACTGAGTATAATGTTTCTTGCTATATGTTCTCAAGCACAAGGGCAACCCAAGTTTTGCAGTATTGCTGTGATGTGTGTTTTACTTATTTAGAGGACAAAGGAAGAACTTGGGGTCATTTGTTAATCCACAAACTTTGCAAAAATTATTTTAGTTTCATAGAAGAAAGCACAGAGCTCAGTTCTGAGTCTTCCTATGCATAAAAAGAGGGACAAAGTGGGACAGAAGAGGCAGAGAAGAAGGTCCTCTTGGCTGGGGCAATCTTGTCAGGCTAGTTTAACAGGGTTAAAAAATCATCCTAGTGTAAATAAATGGGAGCACTAGAGCACATGGCTTCACAAAGCATAGCCTGCAACTTGCTGGACCCCAGACAAAATACACCATCATGCAATGCTGCTCTGGCCACTGAGCCCTACTCCTATGTCTCCCCATGCATCTGGTAGCTATAGCCATGGTGTAGCTGAGGGAAGGACCTGCTTCCCAGAGGTGCTGTGGCATCACTGCTCCCTGCAGTGCTCTCCCCTCCAGCTCAGGCACAGATGGGAAGACAGAGCACCTTGAACTCATCTACACTTCAGAAAACTTGTACACAATTGGATGACAATTCAAATAAAAATATAAGAACAGTGTTATTATTTCAGATTTTTGGGGCTTATGTAGCCCAGTAACCTGTCTGCAGCAGTGACCAAAAACACCCCTGAAGAACAGCAAGAATAGGATGAACATAACATCTTTTCTGCAAGTTCTCTCCCAACCTCCAACAATTTTCAGCTGAGGGGACTCCTCCAGCCTGATCCAGTTTGCCCAGTGGTGGATCTCTCTTCCAAGTACTTGCCCAGTCTTCCTTTGAGCGTATGAAAAAAATTGCTGCAACTGTCATACCCTTTGGTAAAGAGTTTCACAAATCCAGTATTTGCTGCATGAAGAAATATCTCCTTTTATTCTGAAAATGGCTCCTAAATCTTTGTCTAACAGTCACTACCTCTTGCATTGGGAGAGACTGTGAACAGCTCACCCCGAACCACCCACTTCATACCACCCTGGATTTTATAGACCTGAATCGAAGAAACCCCCATAGTGGTCTCTGCCTGAGCCTGAGCCTACTCAGCCAGAAGCTGACTATCACATGTGTTTTGGCTGCTTTCTTCCAAGGCATTAGGGAATTTACTAAAATGTTCTTGTTGCCCAGGGTCCCTGCACATCCTTGTGGCAAAACTTCAGCTCTCACTCACTGGTTGGGCATTGAGCACGCCGAGCACAACAGCCACTCAAAGCTTAGTGTGAGACACTGGTCTCAAATATTTAATTGCCAGAGTGTGAGTGCTGAATTGTTCTCTTCATGGTACTCTGCAAAGTACCAAAAATTTTGCTTTACCTGGTGTGTTAAACTTGGGATATTAAAACTAAGATCCACTCATTACTTTGGTACACTCAGTAGCTTTTAATTATATTACCTGACATCATGTTTCCCTTCCATCACATCATTCTGCCACATTATAATTTGGTTTATGGCTTACTTTCAGTTAGCTGTGAGAATGAAAACAGACCTTTTAATAGTCATCAACACTGCAAGCACTCATATATTTATTTCTGCTTGCAAATGTCTGCATGTGATGCTAGTGAGTAAGTTTTTCAGTTGCCCTCTGATAGCCAAAAATTCAGGATGAGCTCAGTCAGCAGACTTTTTAAAAAGCTTGCTTCCTAAGGAACGATTTCTAATGCTCCATGTTTTTGCTATTTTAGCTTCTCTCAGTAAGTGGGCTGTAATCCTGCCTGATCAAGCAGATCTTGTTCGGGCAACATACCTTCAATTGATTTTACATCCATTCATCAGAATAATTTGCTTTAAAAACTTATTTTATGTCTAGGTAGAACACAACCAAATACGATTAAACTGGGTACCCCGTATTTACATGTGCACCATATGGCTACCTGATTTACCTCCCACACTGGGACAGGAGGGTATTTAAAATTATTTACAGCAGGGGCACCTCATCGTAATCACATCTGTAAAAAACAGCTTGGCTAATCATATTCCTCACAGGTCTGTGAAGCATCTCAAAAGCATGTCCTGCCCTGCTCACTATGCAGACCTTCTAGGCATCTCATCCCCTGCTGAGGCAGGGCCACCCAGCTCTGAGAGTAAGCACTGGCATCCTAAAGAAGAGCAGCTGGAGCCAGGAACGAATATGTGGAGAATGTTGGGACAAATGTATCAAATACCTCAGGTTAATTGGCAAACAATTAAAGGTAATGCCTAGGAAAGCTCTCATGATATTGCAAACTCAGGGCTGAAAGTGGTAGATATAGAGGGCTCACCTCTCTGCAACTTTAAACCAAAGACGCTGATATTATTTCTCACTTATTTACTTACTTATGTTTACTATGTTTTGAGATTTTCCAAAGCAAATTTAAGATGATAATATAGACCAAAAATAACTCCATGGCAGCACGCTCAATGGGGGTGACTTGATCAGCATCACTTGTGCAGATATAGGTGTTTCAAAAACACCACAGAGGCAGGAGACACGGCAGAGGAAGATAATACTGCTGGAAAAGTGCACTGAAGTGATACCCCTGTGAGTCACCACTTATGGGCCTTCCCTCTAGTCTCAGCCGATCACTGCTCTGGTTTCCCCAGAGACCTGCTGGTGGAGCACTGCTAAATACTTCACATAGCCCCCCAGGATCCCTCTGAGAGACTGCCGGAGAAAGAGCTTGGACCCAAGAATCACTTACAGATGGGCTCAGGGATGGGCTTTGCACAGCCAGGGCCCTGGTTTTGTGGCAGAGCTAGTCTCAAGTTAGTAATTACACGTTTAGCATATTATGCAAGCATTTATTCCTGCTTTTTCACAAGTATCCGTTCTTCCACTTCGTGATAGCCACTACTTTTCTCATTGATTTCACGCACCACAGGAGCACAGGTCCCATCAGCATCAGCATTTTCCCCCCAGCCTTGCCTGCCCTGCAGCAGTGACCCCGTGCTTCCTGGGTTAGCACCCATATACTGCTCATGCCATGTTCCTCCTGGATTCAAATTACTAAGATCAAAAGTTCAGCAGGTTCTATCCGCAGTCAGTCTGTTTATGTGTGTGTTTGTTCCAGTAAGCGGCCAGGTCTTCACCACTCTTAACAGCCCCATGAGAGAAGATCCTTGCCTTTCTTCAGAGCTGGTTTGACTTGTGCAAGCAAAAACTGAGGGGCTGCTTTGAAGGGAGAGCAGAGACGAGGGGTTAGTGAAGGATCATGAAACACTCTTTGGAGCCAGCAAATTACCATTAAAGAATGCTGCCCACTTATGTAGAAAAACTGGGTGCCAGTTGCTCACCAACCCTGTTATTCAAGTTCTGCAGCCTGCAGCAAAAGGCTCCTAGAATTAGCTCTCCCAATCTGGTGGTGAGACACCTCTGATGTCTGAAATGGGTTTGCCTTGGGGTTGTTAAATACCTGCTCCATGTGATTGGACTAATTAAAAGTTTTTAGCCAAACAAATCCCTGTTTGTGAGGGTATAAGAGCTAAGAGGATTAGATGTTAGTTAAACTAGACATAACTGAGAAAACAAAGTTGCTGCTGTTAATTCTTGAAAATGCTACCCCAGTGTGTGTGGGTGAAAGGAATGGATAACAAAATTAATAGGTGAAATGAAAGTCTCAGATGACAAGTATATCCCATCAGAAAAAGTGCTCCCTTGAATTCAATGTTGCAATGTAACAGGGGAATATATTTATTCTACATATACATGGCAAAACCAGCTTTAGTTAAAATTGGTCCTGATCGTCTGTATTCTTCTTGCAAAGGAAAAGTGGGTATTTTCTATTATTCTGTAGGTTTACTCCTATAGCCCATCAACTAAACAGGTATATACAAATAGCACCAGAAGCTGGCTAAGCACAACACAACTCCACACGTTGATCAGAAAGATTATCTGCTACTACACCGAGAAATTGGACGAGTCTCATTGTTGTCTCATTGTTGACCAGCTGGGAAGTCAGTGCCTCTCAGTGACTTTCTACCCTGTCCTTCCAGGGGGGTCTCAGTTAAAGAGAATCAGCTTCTTTACATTTTCATATAAATCAGAAGTCAACTGTTTTCTTCTTCCTGTAAGGAACTGCTTGCAATAGCATCTTCACTAAGAATAGATTAGGGAAAATTGAACTTGGATCCACAGCATATTTGTGCTGAACAAATGTTTCCTCCCTATTAAAAAAAAAATCCCACTAAAACCAGGCCATTAGAGCCTCCAGACTCCTCCCCTCTGCAAACAGACTCATGTCTTATGCCTGCTTAGAAATTCTTGACTTTATTCCCAGTGAAACTGTTCGGTTCAGCAGCAGCCAGCAGCCCTCTCCATCAGCATCTGCTGCTACCTGTCATTTTGCCTTGTTTCACTCCTTCCTGGGCAGACATCCCATGGATCCCAGGTTTTTATCTTGATGGCTTCATTCTCCCCTCCCAGCCTCATTCTAGAACACCTGCTAATGCTGCTGGCACTAATTATACTTTATTTGAATGTAAATACTTTGCTTGGGGACATAATAAGTATGCACCTGATTTTGGAGCCTCTGAAAGAAGGCTGCTGGGCTGATTAGTGCCAATGAGGAAGGGAGAGATGTAAGAACCACCTCCACAAAAGTAAGTGAAGTCAGACCGCATCAGTGAGCATTCCTGGGTGCGGGAATGGAAACCAATTGCACTTCTTAAGGTCCAGAACAGCTGACACGCTTTGGACCCATGTCATTTAAATACCAGTTCCCCAAACCAGAGGGCAGATTATCACTCTCCCAGGCAGAGACCAGGGATTGGGGTGAGCTCTGGATCGTACCTTACACCCAGAGTGGGTGCAGCCATTTGGTTTTGGCAGGTGACACAGCATCCTCCTCTGGAGGCAACCAGCCTCTGTGCCAGAGAGCGGTTCTGGGCGCGTTTGATTTACTAGCAGAGATGTGGCCAATGGGGAACAGAGATAGAAAACCAAACACCTTATTCAACAAGCAAAATAAAGAAATCTTTTACATCTGGAAATACTGAGGCAGACGATCAAATAATTAGCACTGCAAGTTTATACTGCCTGCAGCTAGAAGAACTGCTCTCTGTTGGAAGCAGGAATGTGGTTGAGCCTGCAAAAATGTGATAAGGGATCTGTACCTAAGATTTTTGGATGGTCTGTGTACGTCACAGGTGAGTTTCCACAGAGCTGAAGGAGCATTCAGGACTGGACTCCCACGGAAAAACTCCCTACTCTACCCAACTGAGGATGGCTTGGCAAGCAAGTGCCAGTGCCACATTTTTACTCCTTCTGAGAAGGTATATCAAAACTAAAGGTGTAGAAACAACCTTTTTCTATTTCTATCACAAGTTGACCCCAGAAAAAGCAACAACAAAAATTCTTTTCACTTGCTCTTCTCAACCAAATAAAAAATCAATTTCAGTTTATTTTTTTTTTCCCTAGTACTTTAAAGCACTTCAATTTCCACATAAACTGCTTGCAATTGAAAATTGGGAATATTTTCCTTGGAATTTTTACTTTTATACAGATCAGCCTGTTTTGCAAACTTAGGAATAGTTTTATTTTTACAAAATCTTCACTTTTGGTAAGTATGTAAGATGTTTGCACATATTTTTACCCTAGCTGAAATCCTGATGAGCTTGCATATTGTAAGAAAAAAAGTACAGGTATGAATTTCTATGCTGATGTTTCATCACATGTATGGGCTGGCTGTAGCTATGAAATACAAATGTAGTATATACAGATCTTGCTGATCTAGTAGAAGTATTAAATAACAAATCTCCTGGCTCTTTTACAGAAGGATGATTCAAGCAATCTGTAGGTTCCTAGGCTGCTGCACAAGATCACAGCCTGATCACATGTGTACGATGGCATAAACAGATGAATAATAGCAACTGCATTTTCAGTCCCACCCACATTTCATCTTATTTTTTTACATCACATTACACTTACACACGATGCTTGGCTAAGATTGACAAACACAGAGGACAAGAAAATCAATGTTGTTTTCTGTACGTGTGTATTTCAGGAGGAAATAATATCTGGGGTTTTTTTCCCCTTTTTTCTTGTTTTTATTTTCAAGGAAATAAATCTGAGAAAACAAAAAATAAGTGATGAAAGTCATTAGTTGCCATGGGATTTCAAATGCTAAGTCCTAGCACAAGTGCAGGTAAGACTGGACTAGAGTAGGAGACAGCTGACCTAGTCCAAAATATCTCTGCCTGGCTTCCCCATCGGGCTGCTCTCAGCTCCAGCACATGCCATGACCTTGCCTCTGTTGAGAACTGGAAGAGTATTGGCCTTGGCTTGAATGGAAGCAGGACCAAGCCCTGCTCAGACAGTTTCATACACTACATGTCAGATGTGCGTGCCAGCATTATGCAACGGGGTGAAAAATGAAAACCTGTCAGGCACGGAACTGGTGCACTCAAGGACATACTGTTATTTGTTTTGCAGCTTTGCCACTCTAACAGGGATTAACCACGTGCCATTGATAGCTGCCATGATAAAGTCAACCAAAACACTTCATTTTTTAACTTTCAGGACATGATCTAAACTTTTGAGGGAAATGGCTTGTTTGGCCTCAAGTTTTTATTTGAAAAAAAAATTAAACTGAAAAAACATTTACTTTTTGCCGTCTTCTCTCCCCACTTTTCCCCTCCTTTGTCCCCCAGCTAACAAAGCAGCAGATTGAATTCACCTCCCAATTCCTTTATTAATTATTTTTTTCAACCAAGTGGGTAGGTATTGTAAGTCGCCAACCTCGCTTTCTGGAAATTCTTTGGTGTATTACTGCATAGCAGAGTGGTGTGACAAGGATAAAGAGATTAGAA
Source organism: Dicrurus megarhynchus (assembly GCA_013399195.1). Taxonomy (NCBI): domain Eukaryota; kingdom Metazoa; phylum Chordata; class Aves; order Passeriformes; family Dicruridae; genus Dicrurus; species Dicrurus megarhynchus. The sequence goes on from VXAD01012870.1 coordinate 463,211, forward strand.
GTAATTTCATATAACTCCTTCTGTCAAAATCTGCAGAGGGCTTTTACTGGTAACTCTGAGTGTTGCTGAAACTCTTCATTAAAAACTTTCAATATACAGGCAGGAAATCTCTAAGCTCTAAGACACAGAGTAACCAAAACAGAGGGAGAGAAGGAATATTAAATCAAAGTCTGAATAGAGAGAGAATACAAAGGGGAAAAAAAAACCCCACTCTGTTTAAGTACAACAGTAATAATGCATGTTATCTCCAAGGGGGTTGACACCAATTCAGCTTTGAAAGCCAGAAAACCACATGCTGATTTTCCCCAGCTTCAAGTAACTGAGCATAACCTATGCAGGCACAGGCTCTCCCTACCAGCCTTAGACTGCCCAGGTGGCTGTGAGCTGCTGCTTGATGGTCACTACTGCAAGCTGCCTTGGCTCACACAAAACTCACACTGTGTTTTCCCTGTTTGTTGTATCAGCACACTTCACATACAGCCTAGACAGGTAAAACCTGGCCAGCAGATGAAGAACGTTTCCTAGTGCTCAGGAATGGCCCCTAGTATTGTCAGTGTGAGAAAGCAGGGGTGAAGCACACAGAGAAGGAGGAGCTAAATATAACACAGCTGGGCCAGCCTACAGACCTGATAAAAGCTTTGAAGATGAAAAGAGAGTGGTTTGCAGTCTCTATGATTGTTCCATTAAATGAACAGAGGAATGGACAGACGTGAAACGATAATGTCAGCCCTGCATCTTTTGAAAAGTTACTATTGTGTTACAAAGCAATCACCAGGTATTGCAGGTCCTCCTCAGAGCCTGTGGCCTTGCAGAAGAACAGAGGAAGTGCAGATGAGCATGGGTGCAGAGGGTGGTGGCCTTGCTCCTGCAGAGAAGCTGGGCTTAGACACCAACAGTGGCTGCTGTCTCCACCATCCTGCCAGAGACAATGGAGGTGACACAGCACCTGATGCACCGTGGGAAAGGGGAGCCCACAGCTAAGGCAAATAAAGAGGCTCTTGATTACAGGTTTCTGCCCTTGGTCTGCACATGGATCCTGTGTATCACCGGCCAAGTCACTTAAACCAGGCTTCGTACAGATGGTGGCCAATGGCATGTTCCTTGTTTTCAGATGGGAACATTTTCTGAACTGCAATTTGCTTGCAGAAGCAATGAGCACTTAGAGCAGCAAGGGAACTGTCTGGGAAATGCATTTTGAAAATGTGGCTCATAAGCAAAACTAAGTTTTCTGGAAAGTAGAGTCATGAGGCAAGCAGTGTGACTGACTTATACTAGTAGCTGAAGTGCAAATAAAACAAGAAAAGGAGACAATTCGTTTCGCCTCAAGGCAAGCATTTAATTTCTGAATTCTTTACCCCGTTTCTATTGTTAAATTTGGTGACATTTTCTAAATGAAATTTCAATCTAAATAAAAAAAACTTGTGGCTGCATTATTTGGAAAACATGGAAGTAACACTTCAACTTATTTGCGTACATGTATTTCCAATCACGCAAAATAACCTCTTAGCTTGACATAAGCCCATAGCTAGAGCTTGTTTACCCTAAAGCACACTGTTCAGTGAAGATGACCTTTAACTAAGCAAGTTCACCTGTGCCTGGCTCTGGCATCCTAAGCTGTATAATCAAAACAATGGCAAACTTCGTAATTTATATCCTGTGTCCCTGTTTTTTTAGTAAATAAATATCAAATGGTTGTTAGTTATGCAGATTATCTCATTACTTTTTGTAAGTATTTAAATGTTATAGCAAGGAACACCACTAAAAAGAGTAATAAATCTGTCTTCAGAGCAAAAGAATTCAAGAGCATGAACCATTTACATCCTGAACAGCAGGAGAAAAAAAATTAAATATTTAAAGTTCATTGTCCCCCCTCATTTTTATGCCTGGCATATGGCAAGGCTCTTTCAAAAAACCTCATCAGTACTGAATGTGCCAAAAACAGGATCATACTATAATAATATATATAACAGAAGGCAAACTGGGATTGTGCAGACTATAAATCTGGTGCTATCTGAATTCCACACCTCATATTTTTTGTGAGTAGGATATAGCTGTGCACGGTTTCCTAAGCTTCCCTGTATTTTTTTTTTTTTTTTGATGCAAACTGAAACCCAACCCCAAATTCCATCATGAGGCATCCTACTGATGCATGTGTCACCAGAGGGGTAGCACATGATATTTACTGCATGGACTTCTGTTTCACAAAGGAACAGTAAATGACAGAGGTAGGGCAGCAGCGGAGAAAGAGGGAAGAGGCAGGAGTGGGGGACTCCTTACAGCTTCTCGAGAGAAAGTTGGAGCGGTGAAAACCCTTGGATTCAGATCCCCAAGTGCTCTAGCTTGGGCTGTGTCCAGGCTTCTTGGATGACCTGCCCTTTCTACTGCTCCTGCCCTGGTCCAATAGCTGCTGCCCTTGTCCAATAGCAGTGCCTCAAACTCCCACGTTTCCTGCCTCCTGCCATTGCCTCTAGCCCTGAGAACCCCTGCCTGGCTGGCTCTGAGTGCAACTCCCCATGTAAGACCTTGCTCCCAAACGTGCTGTCTCCCTGGCCAGCCAGCACTTCTCGGTCAATTCTCTTTGAGTTATCAAATCCCCCTTTCCATCAGCCTTCCGGCTCTTCATCAGCTTTCCAAGGCAGACAGTTGTCTTCCCTCCCCTGCCTCTGTCTCTCTTCTCTCTCTTCCCTTCTCACTAGTTCCATCCTGCTCTTCAGGAGCCCCACACCCCCAGTACCTGTTTCTTTGCTTTATCTTTAGATGCCCTATAGACTGCTCTTGAACTCAGGGCAGAGAGCCCAGCAGGTTCATGATAGAGCTGTGACTCAGGTTTTTCTCAGAGCATAGGCAGTGTCAGCAGTGGATTCGGGGACTTGGAAGCTAAAAGTTGAAGTTTCCACTAAACACATGGAAAATGTGTTTTCAAAGGTTTAAATTCTGCTTTGACCCCTGCACAAGAGCCACTTCTGTGCTTGAGGTCAAGTCACTTAGGAAGCCTTAGGAAGAAGTTGCAAATGTTTGAAAAAAAGCAAGTTTTCTAGCTTGGATTTTCAGAAATGGTCAAATAATTTTAGGCTAAGTGACTCTTGGGCCTCTATGCAGGTAAATGCCGAACAATTCACAGGCCTCAGGCATCTTGCCATGCAATGCAAAGTTTCGCAAAATTATGAGCAAATAAAAATAGTCTCCTAAGAGAAAATGCAGGACATCCTTATTAACCAGAGCTTCTCTGTCTTCTTCCTGTTACATCTGCTTGTACAATGGAAACTTTTGGATGCAAAGTTCCATGCACTTGGAGCAGTTACAGTCCCAGATCTCTGCAGGTTATATTGTGTAGACACTTTTCTCTGGAGTGGGCTACAACAGTTATATCTATTTATCAACACTAAAGCTACAGGCACTTTAGCAGTGCATTTCAAACTGCTCTTCCAAAACCAGTGATCTGAAGAAGAAACCTGGGACTTGTCCCACTAGCATCCTGGGGACTCCTGGCTCTCCCCTGTCCCTGGAGTTTCACAGAAAGTGCTGCTCACTGCCCTGTCAGCAGGACCTTGCTCTCACTTAACAGGGACACAGCTGGATCATGAAATGCAGCCTGCTGGGCAGTGCCCCTTCCCCAGCCCTTGACAGCTTGTGCAATTGCAGTGCTTCATGGAGTCCCCCTCACCCCAGGGCTGTGGGACTGAAGGAAGGGGACCTGAGGCAAGGAGCCCAGGGGCTGCCAGAGGTTCAGGTTAGGTGTCCAGCTGTGAACCTTCCCTCATCCTTCCCCAGGACTTCCACAGCACAAATGCCCAATCCTATCAAAATGAAGACATAAGCCCAACACAGAAAAATCCCTGAGATTTGCCAAAGTTCCCCACAGATTGGCCCTATTAGACCTCACAACCCAATGGGATGTTCAGCTATACCAGGAGAGACCAGTGACCACAAAACAGATACCCACAAAAACCACTTGACCGTTCCGTTATTAACTCATGCATGTCATTTTCTATGGCAAGGCAGGGACATGAACCCAGGTTTCCTAAGTTTTATACTGGTGCTTTTCCTGCAAAACCAGTCATTTGTACACTTTTTGCTTCTTGCCTGGCTTGTTCTACACCCTGTTGCACATATGCATACAACAGTACGTGTGAACTCAGAAGAAACCTTTATTTAATAGTGATTGACATTTGCAGGAGCTTTAAGAATGCACTGATTTTGGCACCGGTTATTTTCCAGATAAGGATTAACAAACCAATGTGTTAACCACCACCTGATGTTCTTTGTCTGAAACAGGCCACGTTTCAAAATGGAGGCAGCTTTCAGATTATTTTTCAGAAAGATTGTGCTTTGATTTGGAAATAGGGAACCACAGCAAGGATTGAAACACAAAACAGATAAGATTAGATGAAGAGGAAATGTGATATAAGTGGTTTGGCTCTACAGAAGGAGCAATAAAATGATGTTCATCTCACACTCTTCATGTTACAGTGCTTGTTTTAGAAGACACAGAAGCAGTGTCCCCTCATCAGAGCTCAGGCAGAAGCTAAGTCCTTCCTGTGTTTTGGTATTGTGGCTGAAACCCACACTCAAACAATGTAGAAATGCAATGAGAATGAAAGTTTGGTTCATCCACCTTGCCTGTCATTCAAAGCTCCTGATGTTGGCCAAAAGAGGGTTCACCCCTTCTTCTTTTCCATGGTTCCAACATCTCTGCATCCAGATGTCTAGTGCTCTGAACTGGCTCGTGTATGCCCTGGTGCTCCACAGACCACTCACTCTGCGTCCTTGCAAACATGCATCCTGTGCCAGGATCCTGGGCCACAGTGCCAAACTCACTGACTGACACAGACAGAGCCAGTGGAGAGTGTGGAGGCCCCAGAAACTGGCAGCTGTGCCAGAAGAAGGCAAAGGTGAACTTCTGAAGATGGGGAAGCAGTAAGCCAGCTTTGAACAGACAACTCTGAAAGAAACTTGCACAACAGCAACAAATAGCAAGCTTATCCAACCCTCTTTGCACCAGCCTCAGCTCTGCAAAGGATTTGTCTGACCCATTTGTGGGTATTCCTAGGGCACAGGGGACAGATAACCTTGTAACCGCCCTGTGGTAGCACAACTACAGCTCCCAAACTGCAGCAGGATCCTTTCCGATTACTTTGTAGTCCACCCAAACAGAGAACATACAGTTGCCTATGTATTATAAACATGAAGGTGTGTCCAAAGATACTATAAACTTACACCCCAGCTTACAAGTAAGCTTACAAGTAAGCTTACAGCTTACTGCACCCCTGTGCAGTCCATGTCTCGTGTACAGGCGGCATGCACTGAGAGTTGAGGTCTTTTCACTATTTTCACTATTACCAGTATGAAGCTTTATTGAGAACTTAACCTTCTAGGCTTACAGACACATGTCATTTTTCACAAAATGAAGTTTATTACACTGGCCATAGGTAAGTAGACTACACTGTCAGCAATTTTGCTTTAATTTTCTTTGGAGAACCTGTATTTTTTACACAACTTATTTGTTCAGAAAAAACCCTGTTGTGTCTGTTGGAAAATGCAGAGGCCGAGATGCTTCATGCTTCATGCACCTCTTTTATATATGTGGTATAATCTTTAACAGCTTGTCTCTTGTGGCACTCCTCAAGAGTGTATTACTGCTATACAGGAGGAGAGAAAAATATATGGCACAGTGGGTAAAATGATCCCACCGAGATCACCTCCCTGAAACAGAGATAAAAATGGTAACTGACAGTGCTTTGGGAATTAAGAATCCAGCACTGACACTGATTTGTGTTGATACCTGTAGTGTATATACTGTTTATATATTTGTATAAATATACAAATATAAATAATATGTTTTCCTTGAAAAACCCAAACAAACAAACAACCCAAAACCTCAGTGATCTACAGATGGAAATGCTAGGATTTGACACAGATTTCAGTCTCCTTGGTAAAGGCTAATGGGATGGACACCACAACCTGCTCTCAGCAACCCCACAGCCCAGGGACTACCAGGGTCACTGCTAGTGATCAAATCCCTTAATGGTGCCTCTCTTCCCATTGGCACACCATCACAAACCCATCTTTGGGAGATGTCAGGAATCAAAAAGCCACTGCTGAAACTCCAGATAATGCTCTAGATAGAGGAGGGAAAAAAAAAAACCTGAAACTTTTCTGTAAACAAAATGCTTGCCCTGGGCTTTTCTCATTCTGATGCGAAAGCCAACAGACAAGGCCACCAGTGCCTTCAGTTTAGCAATACTTGATGTATTTACTCAGGGCTTCTGGCAGTTCATTCCACATTCCTCAGAGCTGTAGGTTTTATACAGTGCCCTGTGTATCAACCAGACAGTGTACCTGATAAACTTTCCCCGAGGCAGGTGGCCATGGGAATGGCCAGGAATTTGCACAGGAATTTGCACAGGAATTTTCTTACTTAGGCTCATAAGGTTAGCAAACAGTAAAAATGAAAATTGTTTGCCAGTCAGTCTTGCTGCTTACCAAAAATGTAAGCTTGCAGACGACTCCCTGCAGAAAACCAGAGCTTTCCAAGAGAAATAAAGACTGACCATGGGAAGGCGTTCTCAGCACCTCCAGCAAGGACTTGCATACACCTGTGGTAAAACACAGGTCAGAGAACAGACCTTAAAATATCAGGGAGGGCTGCAGCCTGGCACGTTACAAGGGAGAGAGGAGCAGAGCAGCATAGACACAGGTGTGTTGAGGAGCTGTTGCCTGTCTCAGACCCTGTTCCCACTGATCACACACCACAGGAGGCAGGGCACCTTCCTGACATCCCAGATACCTCTTGCCACCCCTGTGGTGCTTAGGAAGATTTATTCTGCACACATACAGTCTGGCCTGTGCCTCACATAGGTAAGTTGAGACTTGGGACCTCACTATGTGAAAGAAGCTCGTAAAAGCCTTTTTGTTTATTGTTGCTCAATACAATTATCCTCTATGAAAATCACATTTTTTCTTTCCATGCAGGACAACTGTGGCCTGTTTGGGCCATGCCCAGGTTGAAGCTTGCTCCTGGGCCCTGGGGTTGTGCAATGCTGCTGGGTACATCTGCAGCCACCCTTGGCCTGGGTGCTCAGGGTGAGCAGACAACTTTGTCAGTAGCATCTACTCATCCCATTTGCTTTGTAAACACTGGCTAAGACACCACATATGGCAGCAACAGCAAGCATATTCAGATCTCCTTGCCCCAGCCAGAGGCACCTCCACATTCATCGAATGGGTGCACTCAGTGAGTCAAGTAAGTTGTGCCTTTTCTTGCCTGCTTCATCAGGCCAAGAAGCCAAAGGCAGAATCCATCTTCAAGAGGCACAGACTGTACTGCAGTCCCAAAAGTTTGAATACACTCACCCATTAAGTCTAGGTCTGCTTGCAGCTTTACCTGTGACTCCGCTCCTGTGAGCTTCAGGTACCGTATTAGTGCTACCTTTAATGAAAATGCTAATGACAAAGAAATGCTTCCTGTGAGGACTAGCACTCACATTAGGATGTGGATAGTAGTGTATGAACTCTGGTGAAATTTCAGCATACACAGTCAACAGAAATTTTACTGCCAGAAACATGGCCTTAAGTCATGGTAATAATGTTAATATTTAATTGAGGTGAGTTGAACATGCTCTTTTGTTGCAAAAACATCTAGAGGACATGTCCCTGCGTGCATGATCGTGTTTGACTCTATCTTCCCTCCTTGCCTTTCATGCTTTTTCCCCCAGCTCTGGCTCTTCCTCCCTCCCCAACCATAAGAGCTCCCTCAGTTGTACCCTGCGTACTGCTCAGACCTCATACCCTCTGTTTGTCACCCCAGCACACCCTCCAGCTTTGACGACCTGTTAGCCACAGTCGCTTCATACTTCCATCCTTACAGGTCCTGAAATCTTGAGCACAGCTTTCAAACCCTAATGAAGCACCTCTGTCTCAGCTTTTCCCTGACTGGGATCAGACCCAGTGAGCTGACCTTTCCCTCCCCTTTCTCCTTCCTCCTCCTCTTCCTCCTCCTCCTCCTCCTCCTCCTCTTTTCAAGGATTGCTCATTTCTCATTTTGTCCCTTCCCTTCTCTTCCCAGCCCTGCAAATGCCTCCCCTTCACCCAAGTCCACCACCTTCCTCCTTGGGTTTTGATTCCCCATTTTTCTCTTCTTATTGTTGCTGATTTATGCTGATGACCCATATCACCCTCTTAGTCATTCTGCATCCATTTTACCAATTCTGTTCCTCTGCTACCCCGATCTTTTTCTTTTCCTCATTAAAAAAGACTTTATTTGGCATGCACTATCTAGAGGCTCTCTACTGCTGAGTTTTTCCTGCACTCACCTTCGAGTGGTCCCATTCAGCACCATCCATTAGACTCCCCTGTTATGTTCACCATTCAGCCTTTTTGTGATTTCCATTCCATCAACCCTCGTGACTTCTCTTTTGCTTTTAACCCTTATCTCTCCACCAAGTTAAATTGCAAAATTGTCCCTACATTTCAATTTCCTTCAATTTTCTTCCCTATAATATCCAGCCTAGCCAATGCCCCTCTGTCATTTCTTCTGCTAGAAAGGTTGAAAGACTGTCTCCTGAAAGCCCAGCCATCACTTCCAGATATACATGGATTAAGCAGAGTCTCTAATACCTGCCCACCCCTCCCCCCCGCAAGGAATACCCAAAGTCTCTTTTCTCTCCTTTCTACAGTGACCATTACTGCTCTGTTTGCAGGCAGGGCACAGGTTTTATTTGGGGAGCCTTTCTTTCAAGGTACAGCTAAGACCTGTTGATGCATTTTGCACGCATGTCAAAGACATTGGCTATTCTATCTGTCCTCATAGATTAAACACTTCCCTGGAGTCTCACCCTCACATCAGCTCATTAATGGTGACATTCCTTTTTGTTCTTTCATGACTTGATCCACAGTTGATCTACAATCTTGATCCACTATTTCATCTTCCAAATATTACTTCAAGAGTCATTTTCATACCTTTGAATGTACCACTCATTTTTTGTGCTCCTGTTGATCCTCTCTCCATCTTCTAACAAATAAAATAAAAGGTGTCCTTACACACGATACTTGCTCAGGCAGGCAGAGCTGAACAGCACAAACAGGTGTCTTTGGCAGATTATGAACACCCACTTTGTGCTTCCCATCATATGCCCTTCTGTTTTCCTTCACAATTCCTCACTGGAACTACCTCCCTGGTCACAACTGCAGAGGAACTTTGCTCACCTCTCCTAAATTCCTTCTAAAATCTCTCCCTTGTTGCTGAGGTAGTACAACAGCAACCAGTCTGCTGGCATGCTGTTCTCACTATGTACCCAGCTGACCCCTCACCATTTCCTTGTGCTCCACCTGCATCTCTCCCATCTCTTGCCTCTCACCAGCTATTTCGTGCATAAACCCCACATGGCAGTGACAGTCCTTCCGCTCTGCCTGTACGAGCAGGTCCACACAGCAGAAACACCCAGGTCAGGAATCCCAGATCTGTGACACAGCAATCATAAATGACATCGTGAAAGTTACTGGGAACTCAGTTTGCTGAAACTCAGCCTACACCCTGACTTGTGGTGGTGCTTGCTAAGTTTCTCTGATAAAAGACAAAAAGGCAGAGGCAGTATCTCAGTTTATTTCTAAGGAACAACTCCAGCCCATCCATTGGGTACTCAAACATGCGTGCAAACTCTGAGCTACATCACTTGGGGTGTTGCTTCTCCAGAGTAAACCTCCCAATGGCCTTCACATTGGCAAATAGGATAGAAAGCCTCAGTTGTTAGTGGCTGGTTAAGCTGTTCCCCCTTTGGAAATACCTGAAAGGTACTGTTGTCACATTATTATTAGTTGAGGATTCTCATGCCTTTGTAGTTTTTTCCATCTCAAGGCAAGTAAGCCCATCTGTGCTGATTCAGTCTCAGCTTTATGACCGACCTAAGCAAAAGATAACATCCAGACTCTAAGCATATTTTGTAAAACACACTTTAAAAATATCATCCACCTCTTTCTTCTTTTCAAATAAAATCTTACTTGGGATCAGGGCAAATGAAAGCCTGGAAAGGACAAAAATGCCCTCAAATATCAGGTAGTCAGCTTTGCAGTTAGTAAAAAGTTGCTTTCCTCTGTTGACTGTATCACCAAAACCCTACCAGCCATAGCTATACAAAGCCTGCATTGTCTCAGGAAGGCTACTGAGATGTTCCTGATCTTGGCAAGAGCTAGGTGTACCCAGAAGCATTTTATTGAAGAAAATTACTACAGCAGAAATATTATTTTAGGCCTCATACTGGAAAGATAATGGTCAGAATTCTTCCCTCTGCTAAGACAGCAGACAAAAATATCCTGTTCATGGGATCCATTTTACAAACTTGAAAATTGCACCTAAGAATCCCCTTATGAAACAAATTTCAAAGTACAGTATAAGGAAGGATTTGTTGGTTTAAGTCATCGCTATTTGGATATTTCAACTTTGTGACAAAAGAGGCAACTACATACAGCCACATACAAGCATGGAGATAGTCTCTTTATAGTTAAATTATTAGATCTACTTCCTTGCTACAAAGAAAAGCTGATCTTTGTGTTCATCTTTATGTTCATCATTGATTTTCCTTTTTTAACAGGAACAGGATCTGGCAATGCTTCTTCACAAAGAGCACATACTTGCCCCCACTAAATTTATCAGTAAACCAGAGCAATATTGGTTCAGGAAACTACACACAAGTGATCAGAACCATTTGAATGAAAAAGCCAAGATTACATTTTTGTTTCACCTATAAATGTGGTGTAACAGCTGCTGGAGTTTGTCACCCCAGCAGTGCTGTGGGCTCCTATGGTAAACTAACAAGTACTCTCACACCACTCCAGAGTAACTCCTGATCTTCTCTAGCTATCAGGTGCTCTCACAGTTTTCATGGAAGAGGGTGTAACATTTCACAGAGGGGCAGCAAAGTGAGGGGGCTCTGCCATGTGGAGGAAGCCAAGACTCCAAAATGTGGGAAGCTGCAAAAGCAGACCCCAGTGCCAGGGATAGCTCTGCTGAAGCCAGCCAGGTGCGGGCCACAAAAGATCAAGGGTTCGGACCAAACTGCCATAGAAACAGCATTCCCTGAAGGCTCTCCCATCTCCACTGCTTATATTAAATATTTTTATTACAATGTTTTCAACTGTTTAAAAATCTGTTGTATTGAAGGAAGCACATTCTTTTATTTTCTAAAACTTCAAACAAAGATTTTGCATCCTCAGCTGCAGCAGGGACACTCGGGAATTATTAGCAACTCTATTTACATGCCAGTCAACTCCAAGTATTTCCCTAACAACACTTAGGGCCCAGAGTCTCAGAAGAGGCCAGACCCCAAAAGCAGCAGAGGGAGTTGGGCTCTCCTCGGGCTAGGAGGCGAGGTGGGAACAGCTGCCCTCAGCTATCGGCAGGATGCACAGCTTTGAAACAAGCCCGGAGAACAACCTCTCCCGGGACGGGAATATGCAGGGGAGTGGCGGGACAGAGAACGAATGTGCAAAAGGAGTGTTTGTCTCTCCGTTTATCTCGCAGACAGCAGTCTGTTAGCTTTAGTTTCGAGTCTGCCGGACACCAAGCAGCGGCCCATTCCCGGCCTTATCTCCGCCGGCTCTCCGAGAGCGCACGCTGCCTTCCAGTTTTGCTGCTGTATACCAGGCTCCGCTTAACACCACGGGCGACCTCTGGCCCGCAGGGGCGGGCACCTGCAGCCCACCCCGCGCCGTGCGCTGGCAGCCCGCCCGTGCCGGCCGCGCCGCCGCCTTGCGAAACGCGCACGGATCCCCTCTCGCGTCATGTGAGCTCGGCCAGACTGGTAGGGAATAATTGCAGGCTTGTCCAAATTATCATTTGCAAAGTCTAGGAGGCACATCAGGGCACCGATACTCAGCTTGCGTTAGCCTCGGGCGGCTCATTTCAGCCCCGTCTAATGCTCCTGCCTTCTGCCAGGTCAGCCCAGTTGAGCCGATAAAACTTAGTAGGGATTTTGCCACCTATGAGATCCCAGCCCATCTCTTACCATTATAATAGGTTGGCTTTAGCTCAAAATTTTATTTTAAATTCCTAAGAAGAAATGAGCTGTGTAGCCTTACCTCTAAAAAAATTTTAAAATCTGCTATTTCTTTTAACATGAATAGTGAGATCCCAGTATTTCTCATCTAATCACGCATATCTCAGCATGAAGATGTTTGACCTCCTGATGGATGCATGTATTTTAAATGGTCTTCAGAAACTTTCCACGGATAAGATCCCATTCTTATGCTAATGTCTATAACAGATTGGCAGACAGCAGACACAGAGCCCTCTTGTCACCTCCCTGTCACTTGTGCCAAGGCTCTGTGGTCTGTACAAACTATATAATTTAAAGTATTCAAGAAGAAGAAACAGCCATACAAACAAAACACTCCTTCCGAAACTGACTCCAAAGGCATTAGGCAAGTCACGCTGTGGTTTTTCTTTGACATGGAGAAACACATATTTTAAATTAAAACTCTCAGATCTGCAAATCACTTCTCACTCTGTCCTTGTTTAATACCTGCCTCTGCCTCTAATCTGTCATCTTTCTTCAGAATCACCAGAAATCTGTCAGTTGGAAAGAGACACCAAAACTCCAGCGAAAACCTCTAAAGTCCTCTCCACTTGCCTTTCCCCTCTAAAGATACTTTGAAATGTATTTTCTGAGTGAACTTCTGGTCGCTTACACTGTCAACCCAATCGCAGAAGAGTAAGTACAATCCAATCCTCAGCTAAGGACGGAGGAAGTGCAGAGCAAACCGAAAAGCGACGGTACCTACCTGGAGCCCACCTCAGCGCCCAGCACCATTCGCAGCAACGGCAACGTTTTGGGGTAGCGACCTAATGCATTGTCCTTCCTACCGCGCTGCTAAGTGAGAGTTGAGCAACTCCTTGCACTGCTGCTTGGAGCAACAGCTCTCCCAATCTTAACCCCCTCTCTTGGCTCTTCGCTTCTTTGCTCTTTTTTTTTTTTTTTTTTAAACAGAGTTTTTGAGCACTAAAACTTGCAATTAGTACCAGCTAAGCCAAAGCCCCTGCTCGCCCCTGCCCTAAGCCGCACATTCCAGGGCGCTGAGCGGGGCGCTTGAGCCCTTTGCCGGCACCGCGCAGCTCTTCCACCCCCAGACCCGGCTTTCTGCCTACAAACTCGATAAGGCTGCAAGAGCTCAGGAACACGCACTGAAACTCGGACAGGGGAAAAATTGGTCTCTAATCTCCAGCCTGGGTGGTTTTTATTATCCTACTCTTCCCCCACCCCCTCCTCTCTTTCTCTCCACACTCACAGTAGCAAGGTTGTCTCTGGACTACTCCCTGCCTTAAACTCACCAAACCAGATTTTTACTCCCAACACCTTCCCGTAAATCTGAACTGAAATTTTACCCTGCTTGCTGAGTTCTGGCTGGCTGAGGGCCAGCCAGCATTCCTGTTGTTTTAAGAGGGCAGATAAAAAAAACAACAAAACAAAACCAAACCAAACGAAAAACAAAAAACCCCAAAAACACCACTAACAAAAAATCCCACAAACAAATAAACAAACAACAAAAACCAAAAAAAAGCCCCTGAACCCCCAAATTCCAAAAGCAAAAAATGAAAGGAAAAAAAACCGAGAAGAAACCCTGGAGAGATGCAAGGTCTGGAAGGAAGAAAACTTTTAGAGCAGCTTTACTAAAAATACTGTGGGAGGGAGCGATTCGCATTTATCTTTAAGGGGCTAAAACAGTGATTTTTTTTTTTGGCAGTATCAGTCATGAGAAAATACCCTTCTCAACCATCTGCCTCCTTCAGGTGGATGGATATTTGAAAAGAAAATAAACCTCTGGTACTCACCTGAAGGACAGCAGCAGGCATAAGCATAGGAGGGAGAGGAGCCTGCACCTTTGCCTGATCCAATTACCCCAAGGCAGCGGTAACGCTGGTTTAAGAAGTGCCACATTTTACACTTTTCTGACCTAAAGTTACATGTGGTTTCTAGAAAAGGAACAAAAGAGAAACCAGTTTATATATACGAAAAAACAACCAAGCCTTCTTTTAAACTCGGTGTGATCCCTCTGACCGTTGTCTGGAAGGCTTAAAGAAACAATGAAGCAAGACTGTAAACTTTCCTACCCCCTTTTACATTACCTGTCTGTGCCTGGCTATGGGCTTTGATGTATTGAAACAAAGAGCAAGACCTGTTTATAGTAAATGAAACCAACCAACAGAGAGATCTAATTCAGACTTGTGACTAAACAAACTGGAACAGGAAGCACACACCAACAGATTTTTTTTTTTTAAAGTAGTAATTCCTGCTAGCATTGTCATGCAACAGCATAAAAAAAAAAAAAGGTTTTGCTTCTCCCTTCAGTCACTTTTGTTCAAATGCAGGGTTTTCTTAGTTTTTTTTTCTGGAAAGGAAAAACCCAACCAACCAAAATCCCAAAACAAGCACTGTTCCATCATGTATATGCAAATATTTAACAGAGCAATATTTACCATTAGTGGTGATCTGAAGATATTATTCATCTATTTGTTTCCCCATGTAGGTCATTTGTGCAACTGATTAGTATCATGACCCTCACCCCAATTAACATCTGTAATTGACGAGTAGACAGAGGATCTTCATCTAGCATAACTGGACAGTTCAAGCCCCCAACAGTAGATTAGAAGTCTTGCAAGTTAAATCTTTAAAGGATAAATAATATTGGAGGTTAAAAATAGTGAAAGAAATTGATTTTCCTAATTCTTCCTAATTTAAAAAATAATTATTTTCATTCTTAATTAATTCTTAGTAACTCTTAATTAAGAATTCTTAATTCTTCTCACTTTTTAAAAGATTTATTCAGAGCTGAGTACCCACTATGCTGCCTTTTCCCTGTGACATTACCTATGCTTTTTGAAAGCAGTTTGTCCTTCTAAACAATAATCTCTCTAATTGTATTCTTTTTCAAGTATAGAAAAATCTCACAGGTTTTACCTAAACAAATCCACATTCACTCCCTAAGAGAGTTTTGCTGCAGGCAAAAACCAATGAATCAAACTACTATTGGTATAATATGTAAAGCTCACAGTCAAATATTGCAAAGTTCAAGTTAACAGTGTGTTCTCTCCAAATTATCGCAAAGTCAAATTATCAAAAGTTGATAAAAGGATGTGATTCTAGTTTTAGCAAATGCATCAAGAATAAAAAAAAATTCAGAACTTACCCGCATTAATGAGCAAATAATCATGGGGAAAATTTTCATTAAATACTTGAATTAAAATGGGAATTCAGCATTAGCAGGAAACATTATGCAGTTAAATTCTTTAAGAAAAAATAGTCCAGAATGGTAAATAATGAGGGGTTTAGTGGTACTAAAACCCCTTAAGTATTCTATAGTACTCTTCTTTAAAATCATGACCCATTTGCCCAGAGGGAGACTTTTCCATAGTGTCCTCATCTGATAAGTTTGCCAATAAAGTTCTCAAGTAGAGAGAACTTATGCTCCATTTGCTCCATTTAGAGGAGCAAATTGGCAGTACTGGCAGAAGTAGTTCCTTGCCAGCATGTACAGATTCTTCCTAAATGAGTGTCTCTGTAATATAATGAATCATACAGAAAATGGAAAGACATGTGAGTCCACTGTCCTGCATGTCCAGAACACAGGTACACTACCAAAAGCCATGGTTGCACCAGTGTGGTAAAGTCAACTAATATAAGGTATGCTGCTAAAAGTGTAGCTCTGCCTGTTGGAGTGGCTCTTCACATGTGCTTGGGGGTCTTACCTCTGAAAGGCAGTTCATGCCTTTCTGGTGCAAGATGCCAATAGGTTTCCTACGAAGATACCAAAGATAGGGAAGAGTTTGACTTTTTTCTTAGTTAATTCAGCTGCTGGTGAAGTGTGTGACAGCACCAGGGGTGTCTAGTTAGAGCTAATGCCAGGCAGTAGCTCATCCAGCAATTAAAATACTCCTTATTGCTCCCTGTCTGTGTGAGGAGATGCTTTCCATAGACCCAGGTGAGACTGCAAGGTACCACATCTGTCTGCATACTCCTGCAGGCATAGGGAGGATCATGACACAATCTGCTCACAACTTCTTAATGGACTTCCAAACTTTGGTGAGGAAAGCAATTTTTACGTTGCTCACCTGCCAGGAAAACAATAGTGCAAAACCTCTACTATTTTTCACTTGTGCTTTACTCTGATTCACAGATTCCAGTTCAAATAACAGGTAAGTGTTCCCAGGTTTTTCCTTAAGTGCGCTTTCTCAGCACAAATGACAGTAGCAATTCAGGAAAGTCTCTCCATGACCACCAGATGCTGGATCTATCACAAGCTGAGATGGGATGAATGCATCCTCAACAATCAGTTGTAGGAATTGTTGCCACTGAGGTTTCAGGTAACCCAAAATTAAACATTAGTTCTAACTGATATAATGAAAATCTGAGCCATTTTTGACATAAGAATAATTTTTCTCCTTGTCCCAGTTGTCCAGCTGACAAAGTGTTTTAAGGGGTTGTGAGCCCCTTACATAGGAAGGAAGGAGTGACCCACATGTAATTTGCTGCAGCACCCTCCAGTCTGTGTGTTAAAATGAAAGAGCAGTCACAGCTCTGCAACACAGAGATTTCCTGTTTCTCTGCCAAGCCATGGTAGGGTTTCTGACCAAAAGAAAGAATTTAATGAGTCCGTAGCAAAGCAAATTAAGCTAAGTGCAGCATGATTAGGCTGTGAACACTAATCTTTAAAGGCAATAGTATTTGATTAAGGAAGGCATCCTCCAAAAGTGATCTAAAAATTGCAATAAAAAATGTCTGGCTATGAACATTCAATGTCAGGGGGTTTGGGGTGTTTTTTGGGGGGCTAAGTGTGTCTCCTGGATTGTAATATTTCCTTCTGAATATGGTTTATTGTGTTATCAACTGTGTTATACCTATTGCAGAGTTTATCACTCCTGCCCAATAACTGACTTTACTGCAGCAAGAAAACTGCATGTTGAAAGTGTGGTGACTGCTTTTCATTAAGGAGATTATGAAAAAACTTTTTTTTGCTCTCTCTCTAATTGGGAAACTATGAAAAACACAAGTGAGAGTATGTTACTCAAGACTGAATTTCTAATTACCAGAAAAGTAGTTGGAGAAGTAGAACATTTGCTACTTTTGTAAAAAGTTAAAAAGACTCTACTTCAACTCTAAATGTTGTTTAAGTTTTTTAACACAGAATGTTTCCTACTACAGGTTAAATATTTTAATATAGTTTGGTAATCAAAGAGTCTGTAAACAAGTCCATTATCATACAGCATTTGATTTTTTCCCAGATAAAGCTGAAGTTTAGAAAGTGAGCATTTCTAATATTGGTCTGTGAAATCTTGTCCCTTCCTTGATAAAAGATGTCAATATGCTTAGTCTGTAACACTGCACCTTCTTCTTCAGAAAGGTCTTGTTTTCTTTGTGACACTTCCATGCACTCTGTTTGCAATCTCTGTCACTGTGGCCCCCCCTCGCCATCATCTCCTCCCAGTCTGTATCTCTTGTTTTCCTACTTGGTGGTTTGACCATCCTACCCCTCTCAACAGCTGCTTCTTTTACACACTTTTTAGATTCACGCTTTCATTTAAACTCTTCATTTCTCAGCTCTTCTCTTTCATGTCTCCATCTCAGCACTTTGCCTCTACCTTTCCACAACTCCAGCAGCACCAGCCCAGGTCATGGTAATATTTGCTTTCCTACAAGTAACTTCATGTGCTCTTCCATGCTGTCCTCACACCAAATACAATCCCCAAACAAAAAAAGAGGCAAAGCCACTGGTGTCTTTTCCTTGAGTCCCTCATTAAGGCTATCTGTTGTGACCGCAGTGAGATGACAAGCCCAGAGGCGTGGCCTCACCTGTCAGAAGCTCTTGCCTGCCTGGCTGCGCTGCAGCCGCTGTCTCCTCTCTGCCCTCCACCTCACTGCAGTAACTCTCCTCCAGCTCCAGGTCCCGGCTCTGGGTGGCTGTGCACGCTGTGCAGCCGCTCACACCCGTGGGAGCCGGGTACAGAGCAGTGGGTTAGCATCTGCTGTGTGCAGGAGCCCCCAGCCACAGAGCTGCAGCCACAGCAGCGCCACGGCTGCTCCGCTTGGCCCAGGGCCTGCGAGCTGCCAGGGGCTCTGTCCCCAGCAGCCCCGGGCTGGGGGTGTCACAGCTACGCCCGCCTGTGATGGCAGCGGCTGTTTCCCTTTGCTGTAAGCCCTTCACTCAGGGCAGCAGGCATGCTGGTATGCCTGCCACGTGCTCCTGCTGCGTTTGGCTAGAAAATGGTCTTTGGGGATTTCTGGAGCCAGAGGGGTATAGTGGGGTGTTTTAGTTCAGGGGTGTCTGCATGTCGCACCTTGGCTGTATGCAAGGGTGCCCTTACATAACTTTCCAACCAAACCCACAACTCACAGAGTGCTGCAACAAGCTGCTGCTCTTCTTCCCTCTTGATTTTATTAAAGCTTTAGAGGGAAGAGAGCTCCACACTTTCACAGAGCCACAGGCAGCACCACCTCCAGCACAGAAATAATAACAGCCATGTCATTTCTGTTATTATTATGCTGAGCTCTCTCACACATACAAAGTGGTTTTCCAGTCCTCGTAATAAAATGAGGACTGAAAAAGCAAGGGCAAACCCCTCTGAATGTAGTATTACTCTTTTCTCACAGTTTTGCACCTCAGAAGAGCAGATAGTTTGCACACGGGATCTTGGAGTTGTGTTCTGCTTTGCAGATGGTTGAGAATTCACAGCTGAAAACTTGGGCACTCTCCCCGCAGCAAACATACTTTAGCTCAAAACTGGAAGACATCACTGGTGAAATCAGAAGCTGGGTAAAATCACAAGGCTCTGTGGTCACATTTAACCCTGGCTGGGAGTCACACAGTTCTGGTCTGGTATTTACTCTGAAGTCACTTCTTCTGGAAGGGAAGTGAAACAGGCAAAGTGCAGCAGAAGCAGTTCAGCAGGAAATTATCGTTATGTACAGAAGAAAGCCCTAAGAACAGAACAAAAGTCAAGCCAAGTAGAATTCAGCTATTTATTAATCCTTGTAAAAAGGGGGAGGGAGAAGAGAAAAGATGTGTCCTAAATTCACTTCTGTCTCTCAGCACACATAAGCAGCAAGGTCTGGGAAGCCACTGAGACAACATCAGATATCACTGTGGTGCATGTAGACACTTGTGTGCTCAGCTGGGTGTGAGAGGTCAGCGAAACAACTAGGAAGGTTTGTGGCTGTGGGCGGGAGGGGGTGTTCACACACATCCCATAATAGTCATGGGTGGTTATCAGAAAAAAAAGGACTCTGATGACTCAGGGACTTGAAAATAATGGTGAGAGCTGAACTCCCTCCACGCTCCAATGGACAGAAGTACTCAAGCAGGACACGGGACGCAGGCTGTGGGGCCATAATGCAGAAAAGGAAGCCATCAAACAGGAAGGTCGCCCAGATACACAAGATCTCTGTGCCACATAAGCCTGATGTTAATAAACACTGATACTCTTTTTTACTTAAATAGCTAGGTAAAATTAATTTTTTTTTTAATTAGCAATTTGCAACAAAATCAGGAATTTTCTGGATACAGGAGAAATCAGATAATCATGAAATAGTTTATTTCAGCAACAGATGGCTCCTCTGCAGGCTTTCAGTAGGACTGTTCACCTGCACTGCTGTAGCCTGTTGCTTTTCTTCTCCGTTCTGTGCATTGGCTTGCAGCTTCTGAGCCCTCAGTTGTCTCCAGTCTACCCACCCATGAGTAACCATGGTATTACAGAATGTTTTGGGTTGGTAAGAACATCAAAGACCATCTAATTCCAACCCCCTGCCACAGGCAGGGACATCTTTCACTAGACCACGTTGCTCCAGGGACGGGTCATCTACAACTTCTCTGGGCAACTTGCTCCAGTGCCCCAACACTCTCATTATGACGAATTTCTTCCTAAAATCTAGTCTAAATCTACCCTTTTTCAGTTTAAAACTCTTTCTAAAACCTTTTAACACTTTAAAGTAACACTTTTTGTAAAAATGTTCAGTTTTCATGTTCTTGGCCGTCTAACTCTGGAAGGACATATGCCCAAAGACAAATTGCAGCAGAAAATTACTATGACCTTTACATTTGCTTTGACTTTCAGCAAAGTTCTGGATCAATACTCAAATTTGGACGTTGTTGTTGTTTTTAATACCCGCTCTGGTACAGGAGCTCCTTCAATAATAGGTGACAGATGTCAGAAACCAGGTTCCATAAGATCACACTTATTTTTGAAATATTTCCTTAAAATATTCCCATGGGGCCATGATAGGGCAAAACGAAAAGTAAGATTTGACCCCTGACCACCTTTGATTGAACATTACTCATGTTTTCTCATCACAGGCTTTGGGCAGTTGCTGCCTTCCCCCACTGCTGAGTAAACCCCAAAAAACAAGTGCCAGCATCCAGCCCCATGTCTCTTACCCTCCAAAAAGGACACAATAATTAAAAACTGGTGATGCACAAGAAAAAAAGAGGATGCCGACTACTAGGAAAGATAAGCATTAGCAATGGGGACAGAAGGAGTACTTAAACATGACAAAAGATCCACATACCTATCTGGGAAATAGGGACAGAAGGCTGTGTGACAGGATGACAGGAAAACAGATGAGGCCATAATATTTTCTCTGTTCTCTCTCTCTTTTTTTTTTTTTTTTTAAGAGAAGCAGCACTGAGATCCAGTTTTGAAAATTTCTATGGTAATTATTCTATAACTGATTAACATTTAACAGCAGCACCATGTATCTTGTTGCAATATTTGAAGAAGATCCTTACTCTTACCAGCCCCTTCAGATTCATAGCAGCAAGATGAACAGTACAACACAGGTTCGAGATGTTATACAGAAAGCATATTTATCAGTTTAATTCCCT
The DNA here is from genome assembly GCA_013399195.1 of Dicrurus megarhynchus. Classification (NCBI taxonomy): domain Eukaryota; kingdom Metazoa; phylum Chordata; class Aves; order Passeriformes; family Dicruridae; genus Dicrurus; species Dicrurus megarhynchus. The sequence continues at coordinate 484,073 of VXAD01012870.1, forward strand.
TACTTGCAGTGTCCTGCAGTTAGCTAATGATGAACGTTTGTATGTTTTTGTTTTTTCCTCTTTTTCAATATTTCAGAGCACCTTTTCAGGTTAATCTGAGAGTTCAAACAAGTCAGTTCTAAGGAGCAATTAAATCCTCCCTAGTTGAAAATTAATTAAAAACGTGCAGTGTAAAGATGAAGTTCACTCAGCTTATATGAAAAACACGGATTGTATATACTTGAATAAAAGACATGGCACATTAAAATTCATGCTTTATTTTAGTCTCAGTGGCAACATTCTAAGCAATTCACTGTTCTTAAAATAATTAACCTAGAAGCAAATGTTTAGCATTGCATATATCAATTCTTACAGAAAAAGAACAAGATCAAAATAAAACTATGACTTCTGATTATACATAACAGGGTAAGTGGAACAATTTGTGACACAGTCACAAACAGGGGCACAGATACAGTTGGTTTGACTTTTAAATAAGTATGACTTTTAAAGTTACGTTTATATTGTTTAACTCACAACAAAAAAGGTAGTTCTTTCTGGTTTATCTTTCCAGTCCAGGTGTACTCTATCTTAAGGAAGGTCTGTCGACAAAGTCTATTGAGATGATAAGTTCTGTGGGGAAAAACATGGTATGTGATTCACATTTGTGGATAGTGTTTAGCATAACAGGATCCTGATCCATGACCAAGTCCCTCCAGATCTACAGTAAGATAAGCTACATTAGTGACCATAAAAAACATTAGCTCCTCTGTAGGTTTTCCCATTAGGAACTTGGATGAAATATTTGGCAGGTTAATTAATGGAATTCACTAGAAGAAAAACTAATGGCTTAGTCTGGTCTTAGTAAGTGAAGGTCAAATAAATCTGTGTAACCTAAAATAGTTTCTTACCAACAGCAGTAAGAAGTACAGGTTGCCACAGACCTGATGACTTACACTGCCTGGAAGCCAGCCACCTTCTGTGCCATGGGGCTCTGCCATCCCTGTCAGACTGCTCCTACAAAAGTACAGAGATTATAGGAATTTTATAGGCCTTAATTGTGGGGTGTTTCTTTTAATTCTATTAGCTTAGTAATTAGTGGTTTGTTAATAATAACCTTGACAAAGCCAAACTATCAACTGGTATTATAGACAGAATTGTTTTAAGCAGGAGAGACGGAGAGGAATGGGGTGCACAGAGTCAGGAGCACCTTCCCTCTAGCCAGTGCTGACATGACTGGGTTTTTAGCAGCACTTTCTACTACAATGGCCAAGTGACTTTTGGGGGTTTGCTTTGTGAGGTTTTTTTTCCTTTTTTCTTCTACTTCCATAAGCTTTACTACATTTCACTTCTTTCTTTCTTTCTCTTTTTTCCCAACATAGCCATTGAGCTGCAGCTTTTCCCAAAATTCACCAGTTTAAATTGCAGGTAGAAAAAAAATCATGGATTCTACCCAGTGTGCGGGAACAAGTGGAGAAATCTAGAAGGAGGCTTTGAGCACCTGAGAAACATTTTTCAGACAGAGACCACACAAAACCCTTGAGTGCTCTGACCCTGTTCTCTCCCATCTGCTACCACTTTGTTAGTACAAGCTGAAGCTGAGCTGACAGAGAAATCCCTTAAGCACTCCCAAAATGTAGTTCTGGCCAAGCCATCTTACTCAGCATAAATAGTGCCTGAGCCACCAGGGAGGTGCTACTGATGACAGCAGGGGAAGAAATGCCGTTATCAAGGCATGGCCACCACCAGGGAAGAAATCTGTTCATGCACACCAGCTACCACAGTGGCAGCGGTTTCATGCCATCCCACTCCGTTCACATAAGCATCATGAAAAGGTTCACCAGATGAAATAATTTTCCCCTTTCAAGGCGAGGATCTTTACTAAAAATTGAAATTTTCATCGAAATGTTCTCTTGTTCCTAGTTTTCTTGTGGAAGGCAGGAGAGCAATGATGAAAATGGCTTTACAAAAATCCAAATCTCTGAGATATGGTGTTTCCATTCTTCTCTACTATAAACCTGTTTCCATTGAAACAGGTCAGAAAACAGTAGTTTTACTATGCATCACTGGACTGAATTCTGAGAAAGTTCATTGGGTTGAAGTCTCTAACAAGACAGCAAGACACCTACTGCAATCTGGGCTCCATTTCCAGGTCCATACATTACAGCTGTCACAAAAAGCATAATTTTGAACAGAGAGCCTGCCATTAGCAGCTAGCATCATAGTACAATTGTGGTAATAATTGGCAGAAAATAAACAAATACTCATAAAAATTTTACCTCACAGGAGAATTTGGCACACCTATCAATGATTTCTGCTTGCAGATGGAAGGATATTTTTTCCTAGCTGTTAGCTGCAGCCCTGCAAAGAGCTGACTACTTGAAAAACAAGCTGGGGGCCTTTTGTCTTTGTGTTGTCACAGAGTCATGGTGCTGGCAGAGACTTTGAGAGGTCATCCTGTACATCCCCCTTCCTTAAGGGATGAGCAGTTATTCCCACAGTTTCTGACAGATACTTTGCCATTAATCATCATGGTTAATTATGAGCCTGGAGACTATGTTGTACCCACAGTGCTTGCAGTGAGGATTGTACTTGCAGTGCAGATGCATGGTAAAATGGGAAAAAGATCCAGCTGTCTGCTCCTTACGTGTGTTGGCTTATAGGATCAAAGAAATCCAGAGGAGAAGGGAAGGAAACAATAACTTACACTAGCAAACTATCAGGATTCTGAACATAAAGGTGCTTTTTGTGATTCGGGTTTCTTTTAATTAGGATCATACTTTGTAACAGCGATCATGGGAGCTAGGCATGACACTTCCTAGCAAAATGACTCAAATTCCTGCATGAATTTTTGCATTATGCCGTGCTTTCAAGCATAATGGGCTTAGATCCACAAATTTGCCGCTTGTAAACTATTGAGACTAGAGCAGAGAGATTCAAAATACCAGAAAGAAAACTCACTTGCTATCATTTCAGCTACTGTTCATGCAAAATTCTTTAACCACTGTGTGTGTGATGGATCCAAGCAGTAGGCTTTGCCATGCCCATCAGTGCAAGGTAGGAGCATACCAAGAGGTGTTTTGAATAGTCCATTGAGCTGACTGTGTAAGGGAAAAAATAATGAAGGAATGTGCTAGACAGGATGGCAAATGGTTGAAGAAATGTCCTTTGCAGAGGCAGAAGGCCTAGAGGGTAAGGAGAGGAAAGGAAGGAAGGCAAAGTGACTTATTCAGCTTCTTCTGCTGCTTTGGATAAGAAAAATATTTTCTTCACACCAAGTCAGCAAAAGCATTTCCTGACATCTTGATCTCTTCACTGCTGTTTCTTTTTTCAGGGAAAGCCGCTTTCTAAAAGGCATTGAAAAATGTGGGTGCCGGTCAAAGGAATGTATTCAACTGTCTCCAGGCTTCATGCTGACTGTGTTGCCAGAACACCCAGGCACTTTCCATCATGCTCCTGTGCCAAGGGTGAGCTTCACTTAGGCAAAGCACACTGTGCAGAGCAGGTGGAGAGTGCAGGGAGTGGAGCAGCATGAGCCAGCAGCCAAGCAGAACCTGGGAGGGCTGGCATCAGGAGCTCTGATGTGTACAGAGCCAGGTATGGGTTCTTGATTTAAACCAAACCCTTAGACAACTTTTCTTCAAGCATTCAAGCCTTCAGAGTGCTTTTGGGCTTTCCTGCTTTCCTGCCGGTGACTCTGTAGCCGGGTACAATTCAGGGTTATGCTGTTGCCGCCGTTCAGCTGCTGTGAACCCACTGGGTTTTAAACTCATTAGTGCTGTGTGAAACAGCAGTGAAAATATTTCTCTGAGTAAATCAAGCAGCAAGGGGAACTTGGGGCAGGATTTGCCTCTGCTGTTTCTGAAATGTAAAAGGTAAATGGGGACTTCCCTCTGCACTCAGGTAGAGCTGATTTTGCTTTTATGGGACAAGTTATTAATAATTCCAAATCTTTCCCATTTATGCCTTTTATTATGCTTTTAGTGAGAACAGGTGAAGTTCTGCAGTGCAACTGCCTAAACTGCAAAAATCCGTTTGCATGATTTGTAGAACTCTAGGAAAACAAGCCTGAGAAAAAACTGTAAATATTTTGTATAAATGTAAACTACTCCACTCACTGGTAGGATTCAGACCCACGATTCAGCCTGCTCCTAAGCCTGGTCGAGGACAGCGCCGGGAGGGGAAGGAGCGGTGGGTTCCCGGGAGGGGAGCAGGGGAGGGCAGGGGAGCCGTGCTGCCAGAGGAGGGGGACGCGGGATGGCCGTGCAGGGGACGGCTGCCGCAAGGCCACTTGTGCCGTCCTCCTCAGCGTGCTGTTCGGCAATGGCCAGAGCCAGTGCACCTTTCGGAACCCGCGGTGAAGCCACTGTCCCTGCACGCCCCGAGACAGAGCAGTATTTCTTGTCCGGATTGCTAAGTGGTGACCGTCCTCCTCACCTCCCCCTCACAACGATTGCTGCAATTCTGTCCTATTAGGACACTCCGAACAGACAAATTATTACGAGAGCACCAAGTGCCCTGGATGACCCGAGTGAACTCATCACCGCAGACTTGTATTTTGTTTTTCAGGGTGCAGAGCGGTCCTTCCGAGGCTGGACAGCAAATGGCAGCTGCGGTAGTTCTCCCGCTGCCACTGAAGCGCGGCACTGCTAACACACATCCTGCCAGCCAAACCCACCGGGCTGATTCTGAACTTGAAGTGAACCTGGGTCAACTGCACCTTCGTACTTTGTGTTAGTTACTACCTAATGCCATGCAGCAGCACCCCATGACCTGGTGTTCTAGGGTGATGGCCATCAATGAAAAACTCTAACGAAAAAACAGCTTCCACCAAGTCTCTCCATTACGGGCTCATTCTTTTTTATGTTCTCAAACTATTTTCTTTCCTTGCTTTTTCTTTTCTTTTTTTCTNGAGAATTTGATTTAGCTCCTTGGAATGACTGCCACTTACTGCTAGAATGTTAATCTGTCTAAACCCATTCAGCTCCTCTTACTTGGAAGTCAATCACCTGGAGCCTGCATTTTAAAGAGATGCTGGCTAAAGCAGTCGCAGCAGCAGAGATGTTTTGGGACAATTCCCACAGCTGGGAGTAATCTCGGGAAAATCATAGCTACTAGACGACAGACAGTGTTGAATCCCCGGCATAAGCAGAACTGGAGTAAACCCCGGCAGAGACCAGAAGCGCAAGAGGCGGCGAGACAGGAGGCTATTGAGCTGCAGCTCCCACACGGGATGCTGCACCGGTGTTTTGGGGGACAACCTTTAGTTAATGGTGAGAAGATACCCGAGGAGGGTGTAGGCAAACCAGCACAGAGGAGAGACACCAAGACACAGCTGGAGATAAAGGTTTAAAGTGTCAGATGAGGAGTTTGGCTTTCCAGAAATAACTAGAGAGGTGATTTAATTTGTCTTGTACTGGCCATTTTTTAACCCCTGTTTGGAGGGGGAGAAAAATTCCATACTAAATGTAGGAGACATGGGCATCACTTGGGACAGTTGATGATGTAGTGGAGCTGTGTATCTGTGAATCATTCCACAGTGCTATTCTGGAAATGTTTCTATTTTAGCTTCCTTAGCATGCTTAGAAACCCCTGTCTGTCAGACCATGCTGCCCAGGCCAGAGGGGCAGCCACAGCTGGGCATGAGTAGGAGAGCCAGGATCTGGAGATGTACTGGGAATGGAGGGGACCATGAAGTCCCTAACTACCAGAATTGTTCCTGGGCATTGCTTTGCATTTGTTACATGGGAAGAAGTGTGTTTCACCTTGGTACACCCCACCTCTGTCACTGTCTCTTCACTCCCTGTGCAGCTCTCCGATGGTAAACTCTGTACAGACTGCACCTTTGCAGAGAGAAGATGTAACAATTTAACAGCAAAAAAGGTTGCTTTGCTGCTACTATAGAAGAACAGACTGGTCCTGTGATCCCATGTGAAGAAGCACATTTTTGGCATAAGTAAATGTTCAGTCATTATTTGCTCTTTGAATAAAATTGTTCTTTCTAAATAAGAAATGTATCTTTGTAGTGCATCTCCAGAAACCTTATGAATAAGAAATGCAGAAGGAAGACCACAGTATGTATTTTGTCAGCATACGCAATCATTTATGAAAAGAGACAGTCTGAGATGGAACTGGGATTCCTTTAGGTACTTGTACGTTTATCTGCTGTCCTAGTTCTAAAACAGAAGAACATACAAAATTAAAAGTCAAACACACCATTATTATTGATTTATATGCAAAATGGAAGATTATGTCCATAAGGTTTAGGAGACCTGTGTTTCATGAGACCTTATGTTACATGACCAGCCTGATACACTTGCTACAGAGCATGATCAAAAGTATATTTTAGCTGTTGCATATAAGCCTGCAGTATGCAGGCACTGTAATAACCTAGTACCTAAGTTTTGAAGTAAACTTTCTTTAAATTACTTATTAGTTAGCAAAAGTGTTTTGAGGGATTAAATACAGCAGTATCAATGTGGTTTCAAGTTCTCCTCAAACGGGGTTTTTGTTGTCTACTATGGAAGAAATATGTTTGTGAATTTGCTTCTAATTTTCCATAGACTTCAAGAGGAAAAACTTTGAGAAGAGCAATAAATTTTGCTTCTGAAAATTTCAAAAGAAAATGATGAATTCAAACCTCTGCAGTTACCAGCAATGCACCCACTGCAGAGTCCTTCAGGGCAAGGCCTGGTACACAGTAGCACTAGCAACCTGCTAAATCTAAGACCATCAAAGAAAAGCATCCAAAAATGGCCATTATTCAAAGAACAAGATGTTTCCAGGAATGAGCCTTTGCTGGAAAAAAGAAAGAGCATTAAGTGCAGCCAGGTTTCTAAGCTAATGTGGATGGCTGGCTTTGCTTTGTGAAGCCAGAAAAATTAGCGTCTGTTGATGTTGTGACCATATGGCAACATGAGTCTTTGTGTGTGAAGAAATGAATGTCTTCTTCATTTATTAACATCAATTCTTGGTGAAGAAATCAAGACGTGGAAAGATCATAGGTACCTGTATAAACACAGAAGCTTTCTAAACTCCTGTCAACTGGAGAAACCATTTCTTAAAAATGAATAAATCTCTAGCTTGTCTTTGGCTCACAGGTTTTAAGCTTTTTAAAAAAAGTTTTAATGATTTCAATTTGATTTTAATTATCTGAGGTCTAAAGCAAATCTGTTTCTTGACACACAAGGGTATTCAGAGGTTTTGGCAGTGATGAGAAGATGATAAAACAAAGCTATTTAATGTCTGAATGAAATAACCAGACCTGCCAAAAAAATTCCTTTGGGCTGGAGGAAGAGCAATCTTCGGTCTTTTCTTCATCTATCATTATGGTTGTGTGACAGATGAGCACCTGTGCCAATGATGCCTGTGGGACCTCTGCTTTGCACCCCTCTGCACAGGGCAGCCGCCCTGGGCTTGGAAGCATAGAGGGGACGCAGATCTCCCAGGCCTTGCCAAGACATTGTTGTGCTGTTAATACAGCCCCTGCAGAAGGATTAAAAGACCTTTTACCTTTCAATTCACTCTGCAAGGATATCTGAGGTATCTAATTTTAAAGATCTTTAAAAAGTATGTCAGCCACAAGCTTGATCTTTCAATAATTTGCACAAGTCCCATTCCCTGAAAAGTAGAGGTTTGTTATTATAAATGGTTGTCAATGACTGAGGTTAAGCCGTAAGCTGACCTGGAATTTTTTTAATAAAGTGGCTATTAGTTGCAGAAAACTGCTGAGTAAAGTTGTTATAATGCCACCTTATATTTAAAACCACTGTCATGGTGTTTTAAATAGTTAGGCACACATTTAACTGTGAGGTCTGGCAGAAGACATGCACCAGTCAAACACCAGCACACAGCACTGGTACGAGTTATACTCCACTTGTATGTGTGGCTGCTGCAAGAACTGAAATTCCATCACAGTCAAACATGACTGCCTACAATTTGCAGGTGTATTTTCCAACCCCAACTAGTCTCACATGTCCCAAAGAACGTCAAGATCCAGCAGTATGGTCTGAGGTTAAGAGTCTCAAATGCTTCGCATGGGAAATTCTCTTCCTGAGTTTCAGCAGACTGAAAATGTCCAGATATAAATTTCTTCCAGCTGAACTTCTGGCATCTCCAGTGCAAACTTCTCAGGTGGGCTGGTTATCTTCTGCTTATGGAAACTTCATGTCTGGGAGCTGATCTCACTTGTGTTACCTTAAGAAAAAGTCATTCTGGAAAAAACCTTCTCCTAACATTTTCTTCTGTGTGTCCTGGCCAGGAGTTTTGAAACCATGGGCCAAATCCCAGCCATTACCAACCTGAGGAAAACCCATAAAACAGCTGCCTATGTAAAAATTCCTATGTTCTTTCCCACACTGCTCACCAAACAATTACTAGGAAACACAAATTACACTTCTCTTGGGATGTAAAATTTCTGACAGAACTACTGAGTTTCAAAAAAGCAATATATTTTCTCCCATCTCCACCAGAGCAAGCAGAGCTCCTACTCCTTCAGCCTGATTGGGCAATTCAGCTTTTACCACACTCTGGTCTCTTGCCAACTCCAGGAGCCCAGTACTTTATCTCCAGGCAGGTTAGACCTTTTGGGTCACAGCCAAGCTCCCAGGTTCTCCAAGTAACCATTGGCTGCCCCCAGGACAGCATATCATTTCATCTGCTCCTGGCTCCAACAAAATCTTCAAGCCCTTCCCAGAGGAGAAAGGCCTAAAAAAACCCCCCAAAACAACACAAAATACCCAAACCAAAAACCAAACCCACAAAACTCCAAACCAAAACTGTTCCCAGGAGATAACAAGTGGGGAAAAAAGGAAAAGGGTGTGAAGATTACAAGCTCAAAAATTGATCTGTAGAGGATTGGAGTGAGACACCAAGCAGAGCATCCCCAAGAGCACCCACCACTCCTTGACGCTGTCCAGAGAGGCACCACTGGGTTGCTCTGCACAGGAGGACTAGGTGTGGACACAGGCCACCAAAGTACCTACACGGCTTTCTCCTCCTGGTGGTATGTGAGACCACTCTGGCCAGGGTGAGGAAGAGGCTGATGAGGAGCTCCTGAGATAATAATGCTGTCTTCCTCTGTCCCCTTACACCAGAACAAGGAAGCTCTTTTGTTATTAAGGGTGTAAATGTCCCTTCAAACCCTCTGGCAGGCCACACAGCAGCCAGGGTTATCCCAGGTGAACCTCCATGGTGTCATCCCACGAAGTCCCTCATGTGGCTCAGACAGACTTCCTGTTTTCCTGCTCTGAGCTGGACAAAGTTATTTGGGAAGAACTGGAGGAGGTAGATGTAGAGCTAAAAGCTCTCTTTTCCTGTCCATGACCCCATCTGATTTTGAGAGTGGCTATCAGCACTGGTGTATTACCTTGATGGCAATGCAGAGCTGCTCAGGAGCAGCAGCTGCCTTTGAATATGAACTCTTTAGAGGAATATGAACTCTGACAATGTATTGCTGAGGCCAGAGAACACCCTTCAAATGTAAACCCTTTGTATGCAACAGAAAACTGTTCAAAATCCCTATCTGCATGTCTATTTAAGGCAAGTCTATCAAGTTGGACTTTATAGTTCTGTGCAGAAACAGTGTAACTCACAGACTTCAGGTTACAGGGGAATAACCTTATCTTCTTCATAATGAGTTGTATCATAACTCATTTGGGTGACATGGCAATCGAAACCAAGAGGGCTGTGCTCCTCTGCCTTCACAGGTGTTGTGCTGTAATTGCAAATTGTGCTTACAGGGTTTGGCTTCTCTGCAAGGCCTCTGTGGTTAGTTACTGCTGCTAAGTGCTAATCCCTGGGAGCAAGGGTGGAACAGAGGGAACTCCAGCCTTTGTGCCTTCCCAAACACTGCAGGAGCAGCACAGGACACACTGAGCCTCAAGCCCCAAATGCAAAGGACTGCGGTCAGCTTGGGCTAGATGTCAAAGTAGTTCCTCTACAAAAGACTTTAAAATGATCACTTGTTTTTTTATCTGCAGGCATTTCGCATACCCAGTACAACCAGCTAGCCATTCCCTTAAACAGGAACAACAGAATTCAGAAATATGCCTCACATGAAAGGCTTTAGACAAACCAAACAGGTGAACAAAAGCTCAGTGAGACCCTCCTTGGCCTATCCCTTCATAGATAGACAGGCTTTTGTTTAGGTTCTTGGCATCTTGCAAGGGAATAAAAGCATTATATAGGAAATCTAGAAGATTTTTTTAAAAAAAAACATTTTTAAACACTCCAAAGCACTGACTAGGTACGGATTACCTCACCCACAACAAAGAATGGAAACACAGCTATGTAAAAGAATCCTTTTCATTGGAGAAAAACATTCCCTTCCAGTGTTTGCAAACACATCATTGTATTGAATAATAGTCCTAAATTCATCAGTTAAAGCAAGCATTTGTAAAGTCTGTGGGGAAACTTCAGTGAAAGAAAAACATGAGGTGTACAAGACCTAGGGCACCTTTCTTAAATTCCTTCTGACATCTGTAAAAACTACAGTTACATCTTTTTTTTAGCTTTTTAAAAATTTATTTTATTTTTAACCAGGGCTTTGAAGACTCTATCCACTCTCCTCAAAACTCTCAGCTGGCTTTAAGCTAATGATGTGCTTATTTTTGATGAACAACAGGGGAAAGTTCTAACCAGCAGTGTTACTTGGATTTTTTCTTTTGTGCTGGTTGTTGAAAGATAGATTGTGAATGCAGACAAGTGAGCTATTCAAAGTCAGCTCTAGTATGGATTCACAGATCCAGCGGGAGCAGCAAGGGCCTTTTAACAAATCCTGCAACATCCTATACAAAAGTTGAGAAGATAAATAAAGCTAACAATGTCATTTAATGCAAAAAGAACACATGCCAACTCTACCACTGTCAGGAAACAATTCTGTGCCTTCCCTCCCCATATGTAATAAATTAGGTTATCCATAAAAAGGAAGGCTTTGGAAGTCTTGAATGGCAGAAAAACATGTTTGTAACCCAAAAACTGGCATATGCCTTAGTATGAAGGTCTCACAGATAATTTTTCCTGAACTTTGGAATCTGATTGCTCAGAACAGGGTGGTTTTCCTGGAAATTGTTGGTTTGATTCCAGTTTGGGCAGCAGCTGTCATTTGGCTTTGGCAGTTCAGCAACTGCTGCCTACCAGGGGAGATGTCCTGGCAGAGAAGGGGACACCATCCAGAACTTAAATGAAGCTGAGTTCTGGGGGAACCTCCACAATAACCCAGAACCTCAGCATCACCCCTGTTGTACATTACAGCCCATCACAAAGGCTGCATGGATTCTCCTGCTAAGCCACATCAGATGGTCACATGAAGGTGAGGCCATTTTAGAAAACAGAACGTATAGAAAACACACCAAATGTACACAGAGAGATGAGAATCAAATGCACATAGAGACATGAGAGTCATTCCTTGCCTCAAGGTATCTCTCCTGGTCACACGCAGTTAGTGGGAGCTTTGCTAAATGAGTGATGTATGGAAGCACTTCTGGTTTCCTGATCTGGCATAACAGTACATTAAATAGTGGCAAAACAGCCTTTCCTTGGTTACAAAGCTGACATGTGATCCAATGTGGTGAAATTCTGTCATAGTATAAATCTGACTGAATATTCCTGAATTTTGACTTAGATTGGCTTAATTATTTTCAAGAAATGGCCAGATTTTTATGAGCTGTAAAGTACCAAGCACTTAAACATTTCTGGGTGTTGTGTGAAAGACCTATTTTGGCTTCAAATTTCCATATTTGTTTTCCTGAGATGATATAATGTAGTCAAAAAATCCTACAGAAGAGATAGCCAAATGTTCCCCTTGTTAGAGATAAACCCCCACCGTCTGTCCGCCTTCCACAGAGCAAGAGGTAAAAAACACACCAGGGTCTCACAGCTGCCCAGGTACCATTGTAAACCTGTGGTTCCACAGGTCTTTTTTTCAGTAGCACTGCAAACATAAGCATTTTATCCCACTTTTTAAAATTTCTGGTGCTAATTTCCAGCCCTCATAGAAAATCTCAGGTTTGCAGGCATAACTGGTGGGACTGTGTGGTTGTGGGAATGAGTACCTAAGCGTATCTATGAAGAAAGAAGAGGTGAAACTAAAAATAGGTCCAATTCAAAATTTCTGTTGCTCTGGAGCTGCACAGGATTGAGTTAGTATGTAGGAAAATGTACAGTTCAACTTTCGCTGTTCCAGTTAATTCTGCCTTGCAAATGAATTTCAAAACTTTACTGGAAATAAAATTCTTATCCAGGCATATAGTAGACTGGCAGAATAATACTAATCCCCATCTCATTCTCTGACATTATTGAACAATGGCTCTCTTGTCTAATACTAGGATATTTAAGGAAGCTCATATATTAAGAGAAATCTGTTGAAAACTATGATGAGAGCTACATAATGCAGGTCTTCAACTTCACTAGCACCAGAACCTGCAGATTCCTAAGAGCAATGTGAAGTGCAGACATTTGGTCTCTGACTTGTATAAGCTCATGGAAAAGCTTTGCCTTGGTTTTTCAAATTAAAAGCTTCCCCTGCTTCCTAAGGAGACATCTGAAGGATGCATTTGAATGGAAACCTGGAAACATGTTTCAGCCCATCTCTCCTATATTGTGAAATCCAGCATTTACTGGGGTATTTGGCATCATTAGCAATCCTTTTATGTACACAAAGCCTTTGGAAATCAGTGCAGTACTAGTTTTAGTCCAAGACTTCAAAGCAGGACCATAAGACATGCACGGGAAGCACACCCAAATGTAAACAGTCATGGGTAAACACAGGAAAACACTTCAGTTTTCTAATATTCCACTGCATGTGCAAGAACCAGCAGATACATTTCTTATCTAATTGGGATGAGGTAACATGGATGTTCCTGGGTCTGCTTTAGTGGTAATTTCAAATTCAGCATGCATAGAGGCAGAAAAAGGTCACAAACTGCAACTTTCACTTATTTGTCATGGAATAAAGGTCTGTAGAACAGAACAGCAGGATCTACAATACCTGAATATTACAAGGAGTGAAGGAATGGACTCACTGAAGCAGGCCTAAGGAAGCACAAACATTACATCTTCTACCAGCAAAGCCTCTACTTGCCCAAGACACTTTCAACTCTGAAACTGCTGAGCTTGCTCCTGCCATCCTGATTGTGTATGACCCCTAAAGAGGATATACAGCTGCTTGGTCAGTTCTGGAGGAGATAAACAGGGATCATTCTCTCTTTCCGTTTTTTTCCTTGCAAATCTTTTCCCACTGAGGGGCTCTGACCACTGACACAAGTTTCCTGAATCCTCTGCTTTTCAACAGATGGGGGTCGTAGCTTGTGTACAGTTTCACACATTCTGAGTAATTTCTAACCACCTTCTCTTGAGCTGGAAAGGAAGAGATTAGGAAGCTGGGCATTCTCTGCTTCTGAGGAATTTGGGGTAGGATTTACATCTATAGAAATCTCTCCTGTAATGCCACCATTAGTGGGGACCTCCAAAATTAATGCATGGTTTAAAACCCAAACTACATGAATTTGGGCGAAAATAGCAATGCTACTGGGATCAGCAGCACACAAAAATATACACACAGTGTATTTTTGCCTTGACAGGCACAGAGAGAAATGGGTAGTTTGCTCATTGACCTGGTGCAGCTGGTCAGACTAGTAATGATGGCTTTGGAAAACAGCTCTCATTCCTGCCTTTTCTGCCACATACAGGTTGTGCTCTCCTATACTAAAAGCCACGACAAAGAACTCTCCAAAGCAGTGGCAAGCAATATTGTGCCTCTTACACAACCTGGGTGGTTTAAGTATGAAAAGTGAGGAGTTGCTGGCACACTGTCGTGCTATCAGAGGAGAAAGTGGAGTTAAAGGATTTTCTGAAGGACAAGGAGTTGTGTGGCAACATGCAGCACACTTGACCTGCCAACAGAAGCACTCAGTGGCACAGACACGCACCAGGCATGGGGAAAAAAATGGAGAACAGGGACAATAGCAGGAAGCCGGAACAGTCCCTTCAGCAGAAAAAGGGGAAAAAATTACATTCATCAAGTACCTCTATAGATTTGCTTTGTGAGAATGAGAAACAAAGGGAAATGCTTTGATGCTCAGCTTTCAGGATCACTAAAAGCATCCTGGGAATCACTGTAATTGTTATCCCCATGTTCCACTCAAACAATTAATGCTCTGCCTTCTCTTCTCATTAGAAAAGAGTGGTTCACTAGTTTTGTGGCAAAAAAAAAAAAGGAGGAGGCATGTCAATACAAAAGATGCATAAATAAATGCAGCTGAAAGTCCAGTAGTGATTATTATTGTTAGGCTCATTTTAAGGTTTTAGTTAAGAACAAGCATCATTGCAGTGACTTCTACCAAACTAGCAAAGTCCTTACCCTCATGAATGTGTGCATAAGTGCATGCACATATGTTTGTCATGATTTAAGAAATGCGTAAGTGATTTTGATAGTTTTGAAGGACATGACTATACTTTTGATTATGCCAGCATTGTACTGCTCATGATATCAGAGCAAAAGTGCAAGTGCAAAAAAAAGGCTATGAGGCCACAGCATGAAAATACTTTTCTTGGTTAGCTAGTAGGTTATCTACCCAAACAAAATTTAAAAAAAGAGAAAGGCTAGCAGGGACTTTTTGTGGTTGTTACTTTGAGAACAGTAATGCATGACTCAGCTTGAGAAATCTGAAGATTAATAACTTTGCTCTTAAGAAAAACTTGAAAAATGAGGTCAGATACAGTTCAAATTGGTTAAGATTCCCAGGAGTAAAGTTACAAATACAAATAATCCCAAGACCAAATAGATTATTAATTACCTATCAGGGAGCTAAAGGGCACATAGTAAACGAAGATAATGAAAAACTGTAGTAAATACACAGCAGTAATTTATCATTTTTGTGGGCAGGGGGGAGTGGACCAGAAGGAGTAGGGACTCTATCTTTGTGTAGACCATTATTAGAGATACTCCATTAAAATATTCTAATCGTCCTTATTCTAACAAGAAATGCCAGAATAAGACTCCACTCTGATGGTGATACCCATTCACTACAAGAATCTGTACCAAAGAAGAATACTTTCAATATTCTTTTGCTCTGTATCAAAACCAGTCTGGTTTGTTAGCTCTCTCTGGTTTGTTACAAGCTTGGGGAACCTAACAACAGATACACATTGATGCAACATCTCTTCAGAAATTCGACAGAGTTGACTGTATCTAACACAAGAAGATACAGGGATTATTTCCTTAATACTGTTATTCATCAGCGATGGTAATTTAAAATGATAGTCCATGAACTTACATCTTATTGCCTTTGATTTGTGAAATTGAGCTAGAATCAAGCCAAACTCTGAGTTTGTCTGATAGTTGAGGATAAATCTTTTATCTTTCAAAATCAAACACCATATTACACTTATTTAGATCTACTTATATTTTTCTAAGTTATGAAAAAAGATGCTTTTTGTTTACACTCACATCTATTTTATACAACTAGAACATTGGTGATGAAAAAAATTGTACAAGCTCTAGACATATTCAGAGAGCAAATTTAACATCCTTCTTTTTGATAAAAATCTAGTAAGTATTATTTTACAGCAGTGAAGGATTACTGATCCGGGACTTTTTATATCTAGATATTTTAAAGGATCCCTGGAGCAGGATTACTGCTCTTAATAGACCCAAAGTATCATGTCTGTAATGTGTTAAGTGGAAGCCTGGAGCTATACTCAAATGAAGACACAACTGATCCCACCTTTCAGGCTAGAGATAAGGTGGGAGTTCAAAAACCACAGGTGATGAAAGGGGAGCGAAAATCACTTTCTTTGTAGTCTGAACAGGGTGGCAGGTAAGTTTTGTTTCAGGAGACAGTAAACAAAGGAAGGGGCTCCAGAAAAATGAGTGTGAGGAAGATAATGGTGCACATCCATCCCTGAGTCTCAACTAGACTTTGAACTAGGACCAGCCGAATCCCTGCATTTCCCTAGGCACATTAGCTCTGGCAGAGAAACTGGAAAAAAACTTGTTGCCCTGACTTTAAAAAAAGTGCAGATATAAGGTGTTCTTCAGAAGCAGTGCAATTCCTTCACAATAGTATCAAATGTAGGTCCACTTTTTTTTCCCTTTCATGTTTTCAAATGCCAGCATTTCAATGCCCAGATTGTATGTGTGCGCATGCAGTTACCAGGATGCAACAACACCATATTTACACCTCAAGATCCACCTGTTTCCAGCTTAAGATTCTTGCCTGAAAGGTTTTAGAAGTCAGGAAGAAAAGATGCCAAACGCACTGGATCCTCGGTTTCCTACTTAAACACAAACATCCACAACAGTTTCCCAATATTTTACACTCATCAGGATCGTGGGCAGGCATGAGGAAATTCCTAGAACCCCTCCAGAGTGGCATATATGCAGCTGCAGCCTCCTTGCATCATCTCCTCCCCCAGACCCTTGGTGATTCTGCCTTTTGAGGCACAGGCAACCCAGCCTCCTGTTTTCTTCCTTTTTAGTTCAAGACTTGCACAGCTCAGTAAGGACTTCTCCCAGCCTGGCTACTCTGTGGTTATCCCTTGTGACCATGTCCTGTTTCCACCTCATCGAGTAACTAAACAAATAAACATGTTCACAGTGACACATGTTAAAAGTTCACCCTTTTGATTAACGGAAGGAGAGGATCTGACATTATCGCCTAGTCTGGTATGGAAAGCTTCCAGAACAAGCTCTGGCTTTGCCTCACCCATTCTTTGGAAAGGGGATTTGTCTGTCTCAATCTGACTGAAGCAATTCCTGACTGTAACAACTTCGTGTGTGGCAGGACCAACATAAATTTATTCCCAGTGAAGTGGTTGCTAATGCATCCTTTGGCCATGTGATGAAATAGGCAGATAAGACAAATTTCACCTCAGTAAGATTCTGCTACGTTTTTATCTGGATTTAAGAGCTTGTCAGGCTGATATAACCAGCAGGCAGAAGAGCATGTGAAGAATATGACTGGAAGGTTATATATTCTTCAAACTGTCATGTCAATTCTCATAAGCATGGCTCTGGAGCTCTGAGGAAACATTAAGAAAACCACCCAAAAAGACTGCTTCAGAGGTAGTGAAGTTCTGGACTCAGAATCTAAACCCAAACTTTGATAAAGTATTGATTTGGGTATTTTCTACCTGGCCTGGAGGCTGCTTCTGTTCCACAGTTTAAATGCACACCTAATTAAGGAAGTTGTAGTGTGGCAGCCTGTGCCAGAATGCAAAGCTCTACCACAGCTGCACACTGAGCATTTATAAAAGGGAGCAAGGCAAAAAGCACAGTGTAAATATCCAGTTATTGGGGTGCCAAACAACTTTATATTAATTCCTTGTGCATGAACGTCAAATGCTTTTAGGATCTGGCCAGTTACTTTCCAGTTTATTACAGTGCCCAGCTTGGTAAATGAAAAGTAATATGTCTTGGTCTAACATGTACCTAATAAGAGAGGAAAAAAGATCACCATGACACTGCACAGTTTGAGAAAGAGACATGAGGACCAAAGATGACCGAACTAGGCAGCAAAACCTAACCAGATGGAAGTTATTGGATAAACCTGGTATGAATAAGGCCAAAATCCTTCAGAGAGCTTTGCACTTGCTTAACTTAGAGCATGTAAGTTGTCTATTTGCTGCCATTGTTCCCTGGGTCTACTTGCAATCCTACAACCCAGGAAGTACAAAAGTATTTGTTGGCACAAGTGTAGGAACAAAATCAAACGCATGCAGAGAATGTGTCACAGGATTTGGTCCTGACAGAGTCCTAAGGTAAGACAAATGAATGATTAGGAAAAAACTTCCATGAAAAAGAGCAAGGATATAGACAAGGATACGCCAGCAGGATGAATACATTTTAGTAATAAAAGAGACCAATATATAAGTAAGGTGCAGGAAAAATTACATGCTAAATAGATAGCTAAACTTCCTTTTCTCCATAGTTACATATCTATTATCATGCTATTATCATGTCAATTTATTTAGGCTGCCATTTCTATTTCCTTTGCTTAGTTGCACTATTCTGTTTGTTTAAAAATACTGCACTAAGTAATAAAAAGCTAAACCAACCTATACTGTCCCTTTAAACCATATTTATGTCTCTTCTACCTGGATTTGCACAGCTGTCATGTACTCAGTTGCTAATGACTGACAGCTGAAACTCAAAAGATTTGCTATAAATCAGTACTCAACACCGGGGCTTGGAAAACCCTGTCTTAATTACTTGATAGACCTTTTACTCCTTGCAAAATGAAAAATAAATCAGTGGATAATAAATGAGTCTCTCAAAAATATCTTGTATTTGGCCCGTTGTACAGTAGCGTAGACAAAGAGGAACTCTCCTGACAAATGATCCCAGGTATTTTTCTTTAGTGAAAGTTTGAGAGTAATTGGCTCCTTGTTCCTGCAGCTCCTCCTGCTGGACAAGCAGCAGAGTTGCAGGGAAGAAAAGGAGAGAGCGGCTCCTCGCTCTCGGTGCTGGGAGCAATTGCCAAGACCAGTCATTTTCCCGAGCTGAATGAAACGTTTCGTCATTTAATAAAGGGAGAAGCCTGAAAATATCTGCAGCCAGAAAATAGTGCAGTTATATACCACTAGTCCTTATGGAAGAAAAACTGTTGCCTTCTGGCTTGCACGCATGTTAGATACTCTCTGATAGCAAGAAAAAAATATGGCAAAATGCACTGATAATTACAGTGGTACACATTGTAAGTACCAGTCCAGACACTTAGTTTCACAGCACTCTGATTACTTATTGAAAAAACGACTCAAAAGTCAGCATCCATATTACAGCTATTGACCTTGCAGTAAATGTTATTGTGGTCTGGGGGACCACAAATGTTGATGCTTTTACCCAGTCAGCACTTTGAATCTTGTTAAGTTTTGGTTCACGACCTGCATCTAGGAAAAACAGGATCTGAGAAGTTTGTCTCTCAATTAGCACCATGATTTCTGCTCTATTTGAGAAAGAGCAGACCCATGGACCTTTTATTTTAACATTTAAATTCATTTTAATGGAAAGGTGGTGAAAGAGCTGAGCTGCCAGTCCCGAAGACTGGCGTGTACTATTTGCCCAGAGGAAAAAAGTATCCAAAGACTAGCCTTAGCTTTGACATAGGATATTACAAAATTTTCTTCTAATTAGTTTTTTTGTTGTTGTTGTTGTTGTTGTTTGGAAAAAGACATAAAAAGCTACTGATGCAGGAAATCTAAAACACTGCTGATAGCTCAGGTTTTCCTGTCTTACACGTCTTCCTGAGATGTTTGAATACATAGAAACCCTCTTCATGCCTGCTAGTCTGAAGTCCTCACATAAGAACTCTTTCTGTGATAGAGCTTGCAAGGCTTTCGTTCTCCAGTGTCATCATGCTAGGGAACATCATTGTCTTTACCAGGACATTGCCGGTGTATAATGAGTTTCTCTGCAATTGGTAGTATCTTTCGGCCTATTTCTGCCTCCTTCTTCTTCACAGGTCTACAAAATCTAATTTAAATTCTAATTAAAATGGCTCCTTGACTGCTGTATAGCTGGGCATATTCATCCCACCAGAGACACAGAAGAAAAGATATATAATGCTAACTATATAATTTTTTCTGCTGGTTTTGTTGTATTTATTAACCACTCAGCACTTTAATGTTTTCATGTATTAATGAGATTTAAATAGAAAGTGCACCTGTAAAACTGCAGGAGGAGGGTGCTTTTTCAAAATTTGATGTTAAAATGTTTCATACACAGCAAGCTGAGGAATATTTAAGTGGAATGACTCTAAATAAGACCAAGCTCTAAGTACACTTTCATTAAAAGTCCCCAGCAAAAGGCGTCATAGAAGTCCTATACACAGTATTTACTGAAAAAAATACCAGAGACTGACAATGCATTTGGCTCCCAGCTGTATGCTCCCCTCTGAATGTGTGTCCCTCTCAGTTCTGCTGGTGGAAGAAAATATATGGGCATTTTCTATAATCTATGCAATATCTCCCATCTTCACTTGAACTGCCTTGCACAACAGCTTAAGTTAAGCCATCAGACTTTGCAGTGATATGACCGTGGAGTGTTCAGGTGCCATTACACCAGCGATATCTGACACAGAATTGATAGGAAATCCTAGGATAAGAGGTGTGCTGAAAAGGCATTAGCTCTGACCCATTTATCAAATGAACAAAGGCTTTAGGCTTAGGTTTACTTTTGTGATGGACAAATGTCCTATGTCCCTACCAACCATTGGTTATATAGAAGGGTGAGATAAATGGAGAAGCACAGGCAAGGAAAATGAAGCTGTAGGCCACTTCCCATTTGTTCTGGGTGCTAGTTAAGAAATACTGAACTTTGTCCAAAAGTCAGCCATCAACACGTAGAGCCAATGAAGTGGATGGGTAAGGACGTCCCTGGCGCAACAAAGGATTCGCAGCCTACCTTAGCATTTGAAAATACAGTGAGGACCTGCAGTGTCCTATGTGAATCCACAAACATCACATACATGAAAGCCCCTTTATACTGTCACACGGGGGTTTACACGCAGGGATTCCCAGCTCCATCGTGCCCCATCTTTCCCTGCTCACCAGGCTTCCCTCTAGGGCCAGAGTACGGCAGAAGCCGCCCAGCAGCACTGCGAGGAGGCTCGAAGCGCCTGTGGCACTGCTCACGCTCGGGCTGCTCGGCAAGGAGAGGAATCCAGCAGAGCGCCGGGGGGGAGTGCCGGGGCTGGGCCGGGAGGTGGCAATGCCGAGCCGGGCACCGGCGGCTGCCGCCCACGCGAGCTCCCGAGGGCACGGCAGGCATCTCTTGGGGTACAGCTCCGTGTCTGCACCCGAGCTCCTGACAGCTCCAGCGTGCCCGAGCGCTTGCCGGCTGATCTACTGGGTGCACTTTGGGATGCACGACGCTGCAGATGGTCACTTTCCCCCCCGCAGTCTGAATGAACCAATTAACAGAGAGCACTTGATTCCACAGCATCTCCTTAATGCCTGAGGAGTTTGCTGAACCAGCTAATGATGCTGTTTTATTTGATTGAAGGTGATATTTTTTCATAGCAATTGAAGTGATGCCAGTGGATCAGGAACCAGCAAAAAAATGCAGATTGGTATGAGGGGCTCAGTAAGGCTCTGGTTAAATTAAGCTTAGCTAGAAAAAAGCTTAATCACTTTTATCATATTTAAACATTATGTTCCAAACACAGAAAAGTTGGATCTGCAATTTTCAATGTGGGACTGAATGAACACTAACCCCAGAAATCACGTTAATTCAGTTACAGATGAAGTTTGAGCTCTGGACTTCATGAACTTCAGTTGGCCCTAACTCTTTTAACCATGTGCTGTGTCTCCAGTCATGGTTTCTTAACAGTGAGCAAGATCTTACCAAAGTGTGTGCTTTTCTGTTCTCCAAGATCAGAGATGTCATTCATTCCTTTGATCCAACACGTTCAAAGAGTAGGGGATATTTTCTTATTTGACTCCAGGGCCTGGATTCCAATGGGGAGGAATATAACACCAGAACAAGGAGAATTTGGATATGTAGCATTAATGAAATCAGATAACTCATATGTCTGATGAAACACTGCCAAATTGACAATGTCTTCTATTGAATTCATATACATGTTTTGATGGTAAATTCAGTGTAATGTTACAGAATCTTATTGTAATGTTCAATTAAAAAATATTCTGGCAAAGTTCAGTTTGGGAATGTTGCTCTTCCTCTGGAATTCTTCTCATGTGAAGAAATAGATGACGGTTTGTTTCAATTTACTTCAATTTACTTCTGTGCAGGTACCAGGATGCAACTGTGGCCTGAATTCTGCAAGATAAACTGGAAGAGTCTGAACACTGCCAGGGAGTAGCAGAACCATAGGAAATTCAGCACCAGAATCAGATCAGGTTTTAACTACAATTAACTGTTCTCTTGGTTGAAATTATAACACAAATCACTACTAGAAATCTTTCAGATGAGGAGAGTAGCCCCCTACCCCACAGATATCCTTTCCATACGTTCTGGGAACTTTCACATCATCAGGGGTTACTGCCGAGCCAAAGCAGCCAAGTGTCAGAATTGAAATCTGTAAAAAGATTGTGAGATTTTTGCTGTAAGTTCTGAATGGATCATTGGACTTTATGCTGTGAACTTACAACACAAACTTGAGAGACTAAATCTGGAAGATTTCTTAGGAGTAACCCAATGCCTGTTTAGAAGACAGTGTTCAGCTTCCTTGTTGGAATATCACTGAAATTACCATTATTAACTGTTTCTCATTCTCACTGGTACATCTAAAGTAAACATTTGCACTAATTGAGTGGTATGAATCTGCTGGGTGAATATCCTCAAGCAAAAGTAAAATACTCTTCATTTGTTCTAGAAACCTTTATTAGTTTTTTAAACTGCCAATCACCTGAACACATAAGAAAATATGTAATTCCATGTAACAAAGAGATTTTTAATTCAAACTGGGTGAGTTAATGTGGTATTTTGCCTGCCCAGGGCTTGCTATGATCAATAATACACTGCTGAATCTAAGTGGAGTTGATTTGAATGATCAAGACAAGGATTTAATAAATTAGAAAAGAAAGATTAAGTAATTGAGGACTCTTTCTGTAACTTAAACATAAACCTATTGGAGCTCTTCTTTCAGAAAGGAAAAAGTTGCTTAGACTTGCACTCCTTTATTTTCCTCTCAATGATATTTCTACAGATCAAGGGAAATTCAGAAGCCCTGTCAGGAAGAACAAAATCTTCAAATTGCCAATAAATACACTGATAGCAAACACTCAGTGTTTCATTCACCTATGCAAAAAGATGGAAACTCAGGGCCCTGCAGTGCTTCTACGATGATTAACAATATCACTGAAGATTTTAACGAGTGAAAGAACAGAGGAGCAACAGAGGAGCTTCCTTGTCATTTTGCAAGCTAATATTGTGATGTCCTTTGCTAGCATAACTGAATGAGTGCTTCACAAAGAATTCCATATATGTAAAGCTTTGGAAAAAGGAGATGATGATAAATGTACTCTCAATCTTTTATTTTCTCATCTTTTTTTTTTTTTTTTAGCATTTTTCTGTTAGTTTCCTTGCAGTATTTTGAATTGAACTGGTTTTTCTCCTATGAAAAGCAATACATCTGATTCCAACAGTCTCTAGGGAAACTCACGATGTTTGAGAACAATTACTAAGTTGTGAAATGCTAATGTACACAGTGTTCTTTGGCTTGAACCAGACTAGCATACAGATGCGGAATTGGTGAAATTTTAAATGGAAGCCTGATGGCTATTTTCATCTAGGACAGACAAGCACACTGCTCTTTCTGTTCAGGAAAGTTTTGCTTGGAAAGCTAATATGATCACAGCAGTGCACAACAGCTTCTAGCATCTCTGGCTATTAATATTAACACAATTAGTCACTCAGAAAGTGCAACCTTATCCCCAACATCCACTGAGTAATGCAAAAAAGCAAATAAGCCATAAAATCACATGCAAGAAAGACTCAGGGCAGTCCTCAAGGAGAACAGTAAGAGCTGCATAAATCCTTTTATGCTAAAACCATGGGGAAGAAAATTGTCTTCTTATCTCCATGTTGGCCATCCCAATATTGAATTGATGTCTTTATCCTGCATGGAAAGAACAAAAACCTATCAGCAGCCTGTAAAACTGTTTTTCTGAGCTTGTAGCTCATATGTCCCTGTCTACTTTGACACTGCGATCCCTTGCATGAGGCACATGCACAGTTCCTCACTTGAGAGGCTATTATTAGATGCGTGAAATCAGTTGGAAGGCTGTGTTTTCTAAAGCCTGCCCCATTTCTTAGAGTACTTAAACGCTGCAGGATTCAGGCTAGGGAAGTGCCAGACTTTATAACAGCTCACGGCTGGTTTTCACTCCCTGAAAGAAACCAGGCTTAAAGCGAGGAACACAAAGAGAGGAAAGGATGGGCACTGAGAGGACAGGCTCCAGGCCCTAGCAGTGTTCTATTACACAACATAAAGGCAACTTTAAAAGTCATTGGGGTATGCAGGCTACCTGTTTTACAGACAAAAGGTCTGAAAAAAGCCACTAATCTAAGATGTATCAGAAGGCAAACAATGACAACCTGCTTCTAGTTTCAGGTTTTGTCCTGAGCAACATTGAACTTCAGCATAATTCTGGAACACAAATGTGGTTCAAAACCACTGTTTCTCTTCTTTATCTTCCTGGTTTTGATGAATACTCTTATGTTTCTGTTTGTTCAGTGAATTAAATTATTTTAATCTTTGTTTGGGAGGAACGTCTCATTTCTGTTTGTTCAAGAACACGAAAACGCAACTGTGACTAGCCAGGACTAAGAATGTGCCTTTTCATTATCTCATTTTGCTAGGTATTGGTGAGAACGCAATGGTCATATAAAAAACTTGTCAATTCATGTTATTAACAGGCTGTTTTGTCATTATTGCTGGAAAATTGTGACAAAGTACTCAAAAGGGAAAAATGGACAATTTCATGCAAACTCATCAAGTGAGTTGCAAATGGTAAAAAGCAATAAATAGGAGCACAGTGTATTTCTTATGGCTGTGGCTGCATAATAGATAAAGCAATCTTATTTGCAGGCAACAATCTGATGATACATATGCACTGCCACAATAGCTGCATTGAAATGGCACTACTTAAAAAACACTTTTCACAAATCTGCTTCACATAAAATATATTTGAGAGAGAATTGATTGATCTTGTGAATAGAGCTGAGTTAAGTTAATTTTGGGACTTTAAATGGTTGGCAGCATTCCAAGGAGAGCTAGACTCGTGGATTTCTCTGCAATATTCTTCTCTGCAGAGCAGTGCCAAAGATTTCTGAAACAGAAATCAGCTTCATCAGCAGAGAAAATTGCATACAGGCACTGTGATGAATGCTCTTAATCAGAAAGGTGTCTGTAACACACGTGTATATCTTAAGTTGCAAAGTCAGCATGTTGACAGTCAATTGAGACTTAACTCTTGGTTACTATGTTACTTAGTTTCCAGCAGGGAGAGAAGATCATCACAAAGATGCTATTTTTCTGCCTGATTCTGTAAATTCTACTGGACTGCAATAACAACAATAACAATAACCGTAACAACAGTAATAATAACAACATGTGCCTGGAATATCGATCTCCGTCTCTTTAAGCTTTGCAGTTTTTACTTATAACACTCCCTAACACATATTATGAACTTTTAAGAGACACATGAAAATAGTCTGGGCTGAAAAGTGTGCTATTAGATGATAGTGAGTCACAGGGAAGACTACTGGAATGCAAGGCTTATCTGCTAAATCACCCCTGTTCTTACAGGGTACCCAGTATAAGCAGGCAGAGCTGTAAGAGCTGTTTGATCTGGCAGACAGATACTCTCAGGTTTGTAAGAAAGGGACTGGAGACTCATTTGCAGATGGAAGAAATTTGAAAACTGGAATTCCCCTCCAGAAAATGTAGAAAAAATTAACCAAGCTCAAGAAGGTTCTTGGGCATATCATTGATTATGCTAACAAAAAAATTAAACACTGTAAAGTGGGTGCTTGTGGGCATTAGCAGCATGTGTCTTCACTTGGTTTAGACCACACATACCTTAATGCCTCATTTAGAGTTTACCTTGGCCTTGACACATGACTTAGAGAGCAGAGACAAGATCGGGGGAGAGGCACGGACAGCAGTGAATTTGGATTTTGGGGAGAATTAGCAGGCACAGATTTGTGGTGTCTGTAACTCAAACTGCCATTGTAATAAGAGGGGTATCAACAACAGCGTGAAACGTCAGAGCAGGGAAGGGAACATGTACAACCCTACAACACCAGTCCACCCACAGAACTGAATACTTACTATTTCCTTGTCAATGGAATGAAATTAATTTGGAACCATGGGTACAATGAACTAAGGATCTCAAAACTTACAGGTTGACATTACCTGGGCAGAGGCATGGGGCAAGAAAGCCTGATGCTGTATCACTAAACTCAGTAGGAATGCTTAATTTTAGCTCAGCGGATGCAAGTTGTGAGAGGAAAGGCTGATGGGGCCCCAGGAGCCTATCACACAGTCTGTCTTGGTGTCTAGTGCTACCTGTGCAGGGGTGCTGGAGAAGAACCCATGAGAGGATCTCATTTCTTCACATCTGCTCAAGTTGTCCTAGACATTCAGATTGTCTCTGAACCTAAGTTACAGAAGAAAGGAAGAAAAGAAACAACAGAAGTGTTGAGAACCACTTTAGACTTGTTCCACAAAATATGTACTAATGAGGCACGTTATAATTCAATTTTGTACCTGTAGGGATGTGAACAAGTCTTTTGAGGCTTGGTTCATTATGCATGTATAGCTTCAGGGCTCTCCATTCTGTATAGGTGTGCTTACCTATGTACAAGATGAAAATTAAAGGAGCTGTTCATGTCACTAAAACCAGAACGTGTTGTCCCTGAAAGGTGAAAGAATGTCTTATGTCTTGCCAAACCACATAGCTGCTGATTTTTGGTGTCAAATTATCTGACTGTGCTTTACTTCTCTGTACAATATCTCCTTTATCATCCCAGCAGATGACTCTGCAATTTTATTAGTATTTGCGTAAATGAACATTGTCTTGCACAAGTGGTTTCTATGGAATGTATGCAGTACTTTTATTTTTCTTGGTAAATTATAAACATTGGCAACTGAGGTGACTTATATGTTAAGTCCTTACATTTGAGCTGTCATTAGATTACAGGGGGAAATATTTGTATTGGTAATTGCTCTCCTGTTTTTAACTTCCAGAAATAATATTTTAAATAAATATGAAATATAATATAAAAATATAATATTAAAATATGAAATAAAAAAATTTTAAAAATATAAAATAAAAAATATATTAAGAGTATCTGAAAGGGGGTTTTTTTGGTATTAATATGTCAAAGTCTAGATTTGCTAAACAATATTATTTTGATAATTGTCCATGTAAACCAACAGGAATTTATGCTTGTCTGTCTATGAAAAGTGTTTGTGAACAGAAAATCACTCTTGAATCTTTATGTTAGCCGTAATGATTACTATATTAGCTAGAGGTCATAACCATGAGAAAGGAACTCAGATTTGCATGTTCCTGGTAAATAAACGACATTTATAAATACATTTATATACATTTAAATACATTTACGTAACCTATACTCTAATGAAAGAGTATATCTGAAGAGGAATGTTTTATTAATACCCTGGCTGCTGTGTTTTTACAAAATGTCAATAATAATAATAATAATAATAATAATAATATTTGAAGACTTGGAAAGCTAAGGTCATGAGTGACAAAAATGTTAATTACCACTGCAATGATTTTTTACCTTGCTTCTCTGTGACTGAAAACTCCACTATTTTGCTCTGCTCCTTCTCTGATAGCCTCTGGCTAGAAATTTTGGCTCTGTTTCCTCTGCCTCTTGCTCCTATTGCCCCTGAAGCAGCTAATATTCCTCCAGTCCCTTTTCAAGTTCCTACATCTTATTAATAGCAACTGTTCTGGTGCCTGATGTTCAGATTTCTTCCTGAGCTTTCCTTGTCATCAGCTTTCCCTTGTCCTCCACATTTCCAATTGCTAAAATAATGCTTTAGTTATCCTACTGTTTTCTACCAGGGCATTTGTTAGTTTCAAGCCAATTCCTGTTAGTTGTTCTGTGCTATTCTGAGTTACAGTCCTCTCAGCTGTAAAATAAATGGTCAGAAGAATGAATAAAGTAAATTTATAACATTCCATATCAAACCAGACTTGGTTTTTTTTTTCCTTATTATAAAGCCTAATATAAGATTTCTTGCAAGTGTAATGAGATTAAATAAAACCTCAGTTGTGGAACGCAACACATATCTGGGCAACCTTTCCAGTGAACAGTTGACCATTCTGTAGCCATTAGCTGTGCCGACCCTTATCATGTCGTGGGTTCCGACAATTAGCAACTTTTGGACTCATTTGGCCATTACCTTTAAAAATAAAATTAAATAATCTAGAAAAACTAAATGTAAAAAATGGGTTTTGAATGAGCCCCTTACATTTTTGACTGGATTTTCAAATCAACTAGAAAAGCAAAGGAGGAAGATCTGTTTATCACCTGTATTTCCTCTGTCTGTCCTATGCTCTCAGCCTACATGAGAATCCAGGCAGCTGTTTGTGTATGCTTGAATGGTTGAAGATTTAAGGTTGAAGTCATTATACTGAATTCAGACTAATTTCTAACTCTAATGAAAGACACTGTGCTCTAGAACTTAAATCCTCCACTTCTGAGGCAGGAAAGCTGACCATAACCAGTATACTGATGGGTATTTCAGAAATTTACACTAAATGTAACACTTCAACAAGAAGGAAAGACATAAAAGAAAAAAGGAATTTAAGGTAATATCCCACATGTTTTTCGCCACTATAGATCCTTCGGGGTTTTAAGTTTAACACATCGTACTTTGTTAAATGGTTTGAAGAGTGAACCAAAGACATCCTTGAGTGAAACAAAGTATTACAGTGACCATCAGTTTTGAACAATTACATTTCTTAACATTTCTGCAACAAAATTATTTTCAGTTTCACTTAAACCACAGTTACTCACAGAGTGATTAAAGGGGACAAAACTTGTGAAGTCTTTGTTCACTTACCAACTCCCAGTTACTATATAATAGGTCTGTTTACACATTAATTTTGCAACCTGTGTTGTGTCAAATAAAAATGGCAACCTTTCTCACATATTTGATCTAGTCTGGAAGAGCTATCAAAACAGAGCAACACCACACAGGGCCAGGTTCCATGGCCACCAATAACTAAATGGTGCTAAATACAGACATGCTTGTCACACCTGGCATCCTGGTGTATATTGTTAATAACTTCTTACTTGCTTTAAGTAAATTATTTACTAGTCTTTCACTATGAAAAACTTCACAAGACAGTAAACCCAAGTTCCTGTGGATTCGATGAGTAATCAAAACTTCTACAATGTAAAAGACTTGGATGAATTGAAACTCCTATGAAGTGATCTCCTACATTTTGCTATACCATGTTAGCACCTGCCACTTCATTAGAAAAATCAAATATTTCATGTTCCTTGACTTTTTTGAGAAATTGAGAGTTTCAGAAATCAGCATGGACAATATAAACAGGTAGATGTTTGTGCGCATGACTGGTTTGGCAGATTTTGATCTTCTTGCCTCTGCATAATTTATTATACTTGGATTTTAATTTCAAAATAAGAAGGGTAAAAAAGAATGTCCTTGTATGGATGAATAATTGGTGAAAAGATAGTAAGGGAAGGTGTGAAGGGAAGTCATCAGTGGAGTTCTTTAGTAATTTATATGCTGACTTTTTTTTTGTTCAGCAACAATCTGTAAAGGGAAAGGAGCAATGAGATGTGATAGTTTGCCAATACTAAAAAGTATTCAGAGTAGCAAGGATGAGGGAGGGCATTAGAAATGAGGTCAGAAAGACCTTATGATGCAGAGTGAGTGGTCGGGTAAAAATCAGATAAATTATGTACGTAGGAAAAAAAGATCCCTGGCTTCAAATATAGGCAGGTGGACTCTGAGAGGAAAGTTGCCACTTAGGAGCAAGATCTCATTCCCATAAAAGTATCAACTCAATGCGCTGTGTCATCTTCAAGCCACCAAGTTCAAGTTTTACCATATCAGTCCTTGAGTAGTACTAGATATAGTTTAAACCACTAGCTTACATAAAACAGCCTAATGGTTTTCTATTGCTCACCTTTAATGAAACAATTTACCAAATTTCACATTATTTAGCCTAACAAACACACTGAAGTATTACAAGTTGTGCTGGAAGGAAATGAGATTTAATCTTTTATTGTCATTCTTAGTGTTCTACTCTAACTTTGTCAGCAATCCATTCATGCACTACCTAGGGTGCTGAGCCTGCAAGCCAGTGAGCCACTTCAGTTTGCATCAGATTAACCCTAATGAGATTGTTCAGCTTCCAGAGCATGCTAAGCTCTGGGAAGAAAGGGCCCAGATGGAACAGAATTATTTCCTTTTTTCTCTGTCCATGAATAAGTTAAAAGCATGTAGGCTAAAAAGTTGAACTTAAAATATGAAGGCATTTTAAGGGGACTTTTTATGAGGGGACAGTAGCTCAAAATGTCACAGACAAAAGAGAAATGAGATAGTGGTGCTAATATACATTTATTTCTTTCAAAAGACAAATTGCTCCAGGTACTGAAAATTCTTACCAGAACTTTTAGCAAAATAAACTACTTCAAGTGAAGGTGAAAGATTACTACACAGAAATAAAATTGACATTGGGCAGCAAATTCCAGTTGTGTCTTTTAAAAAGAGCTGCCATATCTATTTGGACAAAATGAAAGAAACAGCACAAAAAACTCCTTTCCATCTATACGGTGGCTAGCATAGCACCCTACTGATCCACACAACCTATTAAACACATATTTTACCCCTTCATCAGGAAGGATTCAAGATTTGTTTGAACTGCTATGTGCACAGTTTACCCAGCCTATTTGGCTCGCTTTGTAACTAATTGCTGCTGTCAAAATTGCACCAGCCACGCTGGAGCATGTAGCTGGTCCAGACCAGAAGGCTGTCTTTGAAACATCTGCAAACTAAGCATTGTTTTTAACTCTCAAAATTTTCTAGTCCTGATGCATGTGATTGCATAGAGTCCCATCTTGCTTTGCTTAGATACCTGGTGAGATTGATACCAGAAAGGGATCTGGCTAACACCCAAGTTTTTGACAGGAATAACAAGCACTGGCTTATGTGCTTCAATGCTGTTTGTTCCCAAACGCTCTGTAACCATCTGTAGAAACATGGCTGTACTAAGGTTTGTACTGAGCTTTACTAAATGTGCAGCCAGCCTATACCAAAGCCGTGGTTACATAGCTTCTGTGCAGCCCTGCTGCAGAAGAGTCTGTACTTCTATTTCCCTGTGTAGGGGCACTCGTACCTGTGACAGATGCCTTTGTGACGTGCCAGGCAGGATCTTTTTGGAGAATGATAGTCCAAAAGTCATCAGAGATTTTAACTGAATCACAGGGGGTTTTCCCTTATTCAGGAGAATTTAAAGGTTGGCCATGATAGCATTGATGTAACAGGAACAAACTTCATAGGGATAAAGCAGATACCAGTTTTTTGACAAAAGTTATGGCTGATTTATTGATTATTGGAATATTTTCAATAAATGCTTTCTCTCCCCTTTTTACCCTTCTTAAAAAATAAAAAATCTGGAAACAACTTTAAAGCATGTTCCAATTATGTTTTTAAACTCTGAATAAAAGCAGAGGCTGAGAGAGCTAAAACATTACAAGATCACGCTGCTAATTTCAAGTGCAAGTGAAAACCCAGCACCTTATCTGGGGCTATTGCTGTGCTTGGGGGATTTCCAGTCCTGTCACTGGTGGCGTTTCGATGCTGTTAGGAATGCGAGTGTCGGTAACACTTAGCTGTAAACGTGCTCATGGAGTTTGCGAGAATTAATGGTGTTTGGACTTTTTTTTAACAAAAGGTTCTTTTTTTAAAAAAACCAAACCAAACCAAAGCTACAAAAGGAGCATGGGAGCAGCTCTCGCTCAGGGATTTGCTTAGAGGTCCGTTCAGGGAAACCTCTGGGAGCAGTTCTCCGCCACAACCCCCGCGCGTGCCGTTGCCAGGGCATCCTGTGCCTCCCGGGGGATGCTGCGGGGCGGGAGGGGCTCGGCCTGGCCCCTGGGGATGGAGCCCGNCCGCTGCCCTGCCCGGCATGGGGCGACCCCTGCCCGGCACGGGCCCGGGGGTGGTGCCCGCAGCCCCGCCCGTCGTGCCCCGAGGGAGCCGCAGGAGCCCGGCCAGGTACGAGCCCCGCGGCCCCTGCCCAGGCGAGGGGCAGTTGTGCCGCCCGCCACCGCGCGGCTTTGGGAAGGTGGTTGTGTTTCAGGGCCTTTCAGTGCAGTGTTACAATGAACGAACGCTTTTGGCTGTTTATGCAAAGAAGAAGCTTTTTTTTTTTCTTTTTCCCCTCCTATATGCATTTCCTGTGAGTCGACTTCAGCTGTTTCTCATAAATAAAGCGCAGTAGGGGAATAGTCTCGTGGCTGACTTTGTTTTCCTGACTCTCACCAGTCTCTGCTGCCCTCCAGCCTGGCTGGCTGGAGCTGGGGACAGCAGAGGCTTGGAAGCTCAGTGGCAGACGGTCGTACCGATGTTAGGAAGCAGATGCCGTCATGTGTACCCACAGAGGTAGTGAGACGAGAACTACCGTGTATCTACGGCTGTCAAGGATTTACTGTCTGTTGGTGTGCGAGGGGCCGCGTCCATGCTCACATACCCACTTCTCATGGAGTCCCTGTGAATGTCAGTCGGAGCTGGGTGGTCAGGTTGCCTGCTGTACCTCATACAACACAAGTGCCGCGGGGCTGTTTGTTGTTTGTCTCTTTTCCTGATTTGTAGAGGCTACTGAAAAAGGTGATAACTGAAGAAATGGGAAAAATACATTTATAGGTATATAAACAAAGGAATTAGTGATTTTTATGGGGGTGTGTGTGTAAATCACGTGCTATCCTGTGGAGTGAATAAATGTCATAGTTCTATCTGCTTGAGTTTATTAAGTCAAAGCTGGAGACATCCTTCAAGCTGAGTGTTTATGATACAGTAGTTAACTTCCACTTTAAATGAAGCTATGTGTAAAGTGGAAACATTGTTTATTTCTTATTCATAGGGATCTATATTGTGTGCCACAAATACTCTATTTGTCTAGTGCTGTTCATAATTGCAGAACAGTACAGTCTATGTATAATTTCACTTAAAACTAAGAACATTTCAATAAATAAATAAAATTTTTGTTCAGTTCCATTGGCAAGCATACTGGCTAAAAGGGTAGTGTATCTCTGGTGTTGGGAAGCAACGATTAAAGTTATCCTACAGACTTAAACCTTTCAGTCTTAAGAAAGTTCTATTTGGTGGGCATCCCATGAAGGTACATGACACATACCTGATGTGTTACTTTTCTTCAAATGGTTTAGGGAGTGAGAAAAAGGTTAACTAAAATGTCTTTTTCAAGAGCTTCCCCGGAACATGAGAATAAAGTCTTTGTGCTCTCTCACCCAAGATCTCTTCCAGTGCCCTTCCAGTGAATTTCGTGTGGGTTTAATTGTAGATGTGTTGAACACTTCAAATACAGAGCCTACCAGAGCAGCTGAGAACTCCCCTCAGTCTTTGAAAAAAAAAAAAGTGGGAAAAAATATGAGTGCCTCCAGGCCTCCTACCTCACACTGCCTGGCTGTAAAGCAATATCGTCCAGCCTGAACTTTGAAGGCCATTCTGTTTTAGGAAAATGATGGCTTCCTTGGGACCTTGAGTGGTTTTTTCCCCCTGTCAACGGAGTAATCTGCTTGAGATCCACAAACAAAGGCAGGATCATTTCTCTCTTGTCTGGGAAGCTCTTTTTCCCAGCTGAGCTTTGTATTAATCCAGCTTGGTGTCCTCTGCTTGGCACAGAGTTCAGTAATTCAGGCTGTGATTTGCAGTGTTGCAAACATGCAGTGTGTCTGCACAGGGCAGAACACTGGCATCTCATCTTTATTAGGATGGCATTTGTCTTTGGGGGAAGTACATTCATCAAATCATCCTAATAGCAATGTGTCTTGTGGCTCAGCAAAAACGGCTTTGGCAAAGAAGTCACAAAGAGTAATTGGGAACTCTACAAATCTACAAAGTCCTTATACCACAGACATAGTTCACTTGCTACATTTTCTAAAATGAAATATTTGTATTTACCTGGAGAAAAGGTTTGAGTTTCAGGTCCCTGAGATGGTGTCCATGTTTCTGTGAAATCATACATATATTTGCTGGTCAAATTAGTGCAAAAGATCATGAAAGCATTTATGTTTTTTTTTCCTTTCTAAGCACAAGTGTTTCAATTTGGTTTAGGTGATCTGGTGCTTTATTCTAGTGAAGAATAGTGCTTTCTTTTGATAGCACTGCTTGTTCTGTTTCAATATGGCTTCATAAAATAAATTTATGTTTGCTCCATAGATCCATCAGTGCTGCATCTAACAATAGGGATGCTGGAGCTTAACTCCTGTGAGAAGAAACTGTTTGTCTGATGCTTCTGTTAAGTAACAGTAAAAGTTGCTTCTACAGGGTTAGCAGTTCTCAGTTTCAGAGAGCAAATGCTGGGGAAGGAGAATGAGATGTGGCCTCCTCCAGATGAGCTGCCAGGATTCAGAAAACCACACTGGTCCATTGTTTGGAGCATGCTGGGCTGGTCAGACACTGACTTGTGCTGGCCTTGGAGAGGGGAGGGATGGCCTGAGTGTCACCCATGTTTGGGAAAGGGAGTTTGAATGGCGGAATGCTGGCTCAGCATGGAGCATTTCATGGCTGCCTGCTGGAAAAGCAAAAGTTTGTGTTCCCTCCCTTGCCCCTCCAACCCTGTGTGCTGCCATCCTCCATTGCCACTATGTTTTTTTTGTGATGGGGGGCAGGAAAGGAGAGAGGAGAAAAAGATTCTGAGCAAGTATGTCTGAACTGGGGAGAAGAGGTATGTATTTTATCCTTAGTGACGTTGGGGATTGCAGGGGAAAAAAAGCTTGAGAATTGTTGTACTGAACTAAATTATATAGCAAAAAAGAAGATCCTTTCCATTTGATCAGAGTAGCACCTTCTTTTTTTTGATTTTTAGACTAGCNAATTCTGCTGCTTTGTACTATTAATCCTAAAATATCCAGGACTCTTTGGCAGCAGTGCCTAGATCCATGCCTAGATTTTTGTGCTATAGCTGCTAAATTCCTCATAGTTCTCTTGTATTACTCTTCCCCAGTCAGGAAGACTAGTTTGATTTTCTTTTTTTAATCTTTATTCTGTGTTTAAATTTGTTCTGGCTTAACCCACTTCTGAATGTTTAATCTGACTTCTGCATCTCCAGGCATTATCATAAATGCATGTTATAACAACCAGAGCAAGTAGGGTAAATCCAACACTTTAGGTATGTTTTATGTGGAACTTTAGCATATTCTTGCATTCAACTAACACTGGGACTTTTTCATGTTCTTGAAGCCCTATTCCACCTCTGCGGAAGGTAATTTTTATTTTACTGTTTTATGTAAGATGTGTAGAAAATTTAAGAAATGCACATGGGCTTGTGGAGAGTTGGATAATACCTCAAGAGACTCTCAGAATGGATTTTTATCCATTAGGCTGTTTAGGTAATATGTTAAATACATTAACATTTAGGTGATGTCTGTTCTCCACTTTTAAGAACAGATATGCAGTTTAGTGGACAAACATTTGGAATTCACTGCAACTCTTTTTGAGATGGTTCTTCTTTGGAAGACATGATGTCTGCTTTGAAATTTTGGTGTCTTTTTTATTAAAGGAGAATTCCTAGTAAGAGATACTATTCTGTCTGCAGGAGTAATTTTTCTTATTAGACACATAGAATCAGATCTCTGTGTATAAAGGACCAATGATTGTAAAGGACTGGCATCGTTGAAACAAGTAACCAGTCTTTGCATGTGCATTGGTGAAAACAAATAATGTAAGAAAACTCGTATAAATACTTCTCTATGACGTATAAGATGATAGATGTATAGAAGTATAGATGATACACATATATACATATTTGCAAGATTAGAGCCTGAAAAAGAAAATAAATTCTATTGAAAACCCTAAAAGGAATGGAAAAGTGTATTTTAGTGAAAGAAAATGACATGACCCAATACAAACTTTGTTTTTTGCAGAGGCAGCAGGATTGTGACTTGTACTTACATAGTCAGCAACTGGAAAAATGCCAGACTCTGAAAGTAATTTGGTGTCTTCACATGAGGATGTTGTAAATCGTACTTCAGACTTGAGTGAAATGAAAATTTCAGATGAAAAAAGATCTGCTGAAAAAAGAACAGTGACTCAGATTGAGAAGAATGGCTATCCTGACTCCATATACATAAATGCAGCTAAGATTTTTCAAGGAATTCATACCGAAAACAATAAGGATAGAATGCTGGTACAGTATGGTGATAACTCAGAGTCTCCCATGATGGCTTTTAAAGATGAGCATTCCAGGCGTGTATCTTATGAACTGGCTTTCAATGCTCTAAAATGTAAGTACAAAACTTGCCCAAGAATTGCCAACAAAAAAGGATGCAGCAGAGAAAACATAGAAAAACAAATGTTCAGTGTCTGCCTGACAGCAGAGATGGGGAGAAATTTTTGTTAAACTGAAAGTTATTACAGAATCACAGACTCATAGAATATTCTGAATTGGAAGGCACCTGAAAGGATCATGAAGAATGGCCCATAAGGGGATTGAACTCACATCCTTGGTGTTATTAGCACCCTGCTCTGACCAACTGAGCTCATCTCAGTGGTTCTTTTTGGATCCTAATTATTGATGAATATTTACATTTACTAGACTACTCATATCTCTCAAATCTTTAAATATAGTGTTACTAGCATTTGTGAAATCAAACATTTAAACCTTACTATTTTTCATGTAAATGAATTACCTAGAGTTGCTATGTTGGTGATTGAATTTGCCCTCAATTTTCATGATGTTTAAAATTAAAATTTAGTGACTTACAAGGTTAACTTTCATAGAATCTTGTAGATAGTGGCATAAGTTGTCAATATTTTCTCTTTTTTACAGATCAAGATCTTCTTGAACAAATCTTGGTAGATAGCAGTGCTTACCCATGCTACTCAATAGTAAGTGAACATTTTTGTGAGGAATTTTTATTTTCTGTGTTGATGTAATTAGTGTATTTTCTGAGGATTCTACAACATTCTTCAAAACAACCTTTGTTGTTTTGAACTACATGACAGCCTTAGACTGAAATATTGCTGACCTTTTGTTGGGGTTTTGGGAGCTCCCCTTCTGTTTTCTTTTTCTCTTGAGGAATTTTTTCCATATATGTTGCCGGGGCGACAAATTGCTGGGTGCTTGGGAGAAACAAAAGACCTGGCCACGGGGGGAAGGGTCCAGCTGGCTACTCTCTTTCACCTGGGCTTGTGGGTTAGTGTTCTCGGCATTCGGATGGAGAGAGAGGCTGCCATCGTGGAGGATGGAATTCGTCAGCACTACAGGCTTCTTCTTTTCGGCTGCTTCCCTTCCACGGGAAAAACCCCGGGATTCCCAAGCTCGCCTTTCCCTGCCCCGCTGGAAGCCGGGCTGCGGCCGCTCTGCCCCTGCCGTTGCTTNAAACCAAGACACCTTTTTACATAGTTGTCTAAAACATCCATCTCCAAAGTACGTTGTGAGATTCTGTTGCACCTTGTTGCTGGGAGTCAAAACCTTCAAAGAAACAAGGTGGGAGAACGAGCCATGAACTTCACTGCAGCGTAGTACCTGCTCAGTGATATTGTCCATGTCCATGTGCTTTCCTTCCCAGCTGTGTCCCCCTGTGAACAGGGGAAAAAAAATGTATCCTCCCTGTCCTTGGGAGCTGGAAAACATGAAGTGAACCTCATCAGACAAAAAATGTATTGACCCCATGTTTCATTTCCTGGGCAAATGGTACTGTATATAATTATTGTACTAGCGAAAACTGATCTAGTTTACTCTCTCAGCATGCTTTCCTGCTTTGACACGGAAAGAAATTCTAGAGCTGGCAGAATATTCTGCTGTTCCTTCCAGTTTTGTCTTTGATGCCTTTGAAAATTGCAAGATAAACTTGCACTGATACTGTTTGTGGAAGTTGATGTGAGCAGGCAAATGATCTAACACATTTATCTTTGCCTTGTTTTTGTAAGGAAGTAAGACTTTCATGCTAACATTTTGTGTTTGGTGGTATTTCCCTAATAACTCGACTTTTCTAACTAATTTTGGTCATATTTGTGAGAAGGTGAGAATTTTAGAAGGCATAATAACTGTAAGAATTTCATGTAAAGAAGTAGACAGTAGTAACGGAAGTGCAGTAATTATTGTCCTAAAGCAGGAGATGCTCCCTGGTTTAAACATTTAGTCAGAGAAAGGAGATTTTATATATATCCCGAAAGCAGAAGGGTTATTATAACTGAGTGTATTGGTTGCTACATATGGAAGAATCCCACAAGAGAGGAATTGATAGACAAGAAGTTTTTGTAAGCTTAGCTATTTAACAAACTACTTTATGAAGAGAAAATAATTTAAAAGTTTCGATTCTGATAACATTAGAAGTTAAGATACAGTATTTTATCTGTGTGCATGGAGAATGTTTTTAATTTTGATAATCTAAATAACTTACAAGTTGTATATTTGAGTTTTTAAAAAAAATTTTTTTAAGAAGTGTTTTATTAACTCTCCACAAATAACTACTTTCATATTCTTACAAGTAAGAACTGAAGGGTTTTTAATGCCTTTTACATGGGAGACTGCTGTTTGATATGGATCTTTTTGCAGAAGTAAGGCATGCTTTGGGTCACTTTCTCCATCCAGTTGCTTTTCTCTTGCAGCCAGATGAGTTAACCAGCTTGCTTGTTGTGATGCTTTATGACCTACAAGACCGAAAGTTTCAAGAACGAAAAATTTTTGATGAAGAGGAACTTGTAGCAGAAGTTCAGGAAGTAGGGCAATATTTATACAGGTATATGTCCAAAGAGCTGTTTTTTGTTGATATATATTAGCAAAAATGAAGATTTGTATAATCAGTGCCTTTAAAAAGTAATTATTAAACATGTCTTTCATCCTAAAATTTTGTGGGTTTTTTTTTTTATGAGAGCCTAGTTTGGAGGCAAACTTTCATATTTATATAGTTATGAAAAATACAGATAAGAAGTCATCCTTACATTGTGGATTATTTTTCAGGCATCTTATCTTATTTGGCATTGTTGAAACTTTCTTTATACAATTCTAGCAAAGAAATTAAATATTCAGTAAGTATTCATAAATGCAGGTGTAACAATCAAGAGGTCATGGAATGGAATAACATCTGTCTATTTAGCAGCACTTCTGCTATGAAACTTTGTTAAATATTTATTATTTTAAATAATTAGAACAAAAAAACAGAATACATAAAATAAACATTTCAATATTTATTATTTCTTCCATCAGTCAGTTGATGAACTCAAAAGGCATTTATTAGACAAAATTGTGTTGCTGCTGGATTTAGAATGGCCCCAAAAGTTCATGAATCTCTTACATGCAAGGTATTTCTGGAGGGCAGTAAGTAATATACCTGAAGTAGTTCACCAGCAATATTTATTTACTTTGAATTACATGTATCAAGAGTGTGCATGAAGCTTGTGGGAAGAAAACACTGGAAATATTTTCTTTGACCTTTACATGTAGTAATAATAAAAGTGACTCCTGGTTGCCTTCATACTTGTATTGTTTCTGTACATGTTTAGAGGTCAGCTTTCAT
Organism: Dicrurus megarhynchus; assembly: GCA_013399195.1. Taxonomy (NCBI): domain Eukaryota; kingdom Metazoa; phylum Chordata; class Aves; order Passeriformes; family Dicruridae; genus Dicrurus; species Dicrurus megarhynchus. The sequence continues at coordinate 523,287 of VXAD01012870.1, forward strand.
CAAATGGTCATTCTGCACATATATGTATTTACATTTTCAAACATGCAAATGAATCTGATGGTTGTATTGCATACATTGCAGTTCCAAAACATACTGAGATTTTCTTTTAGCTGTCTGGGAAAATGGATGTGTTTGAGAGTCACCAGTCATACTTCCAGTCCCACCTGCTTTTAAATAAAATAATCTTAGCTATTGACTACCACCTAGCATCTACTGTTGTCTGGGGTAGAAAATGTTCTATAACTCTGTTTTCTGTTGCAGCTTGCAGAATGAGGTGTCCCTTTTGGATTTGGTTTCTGAGCAAGATGGTATTGTAACAGAAATATTGCATGCTAGTAGCTGATGAAAACATTTATAAAACTTACTAAACTTGTGACTGTTTTTGTAGTTGTAGAACCAAATTGGCAGCTGCACTAGCACGATGTCGCATCAAACATGATGCTCTTTCAATTGAATACTTTGTACCAGAAACCATATGGAAGCAGGAACAAAGGGCCTCTGCTTTACCTGTCTGTGTTTGGATAAACACATTTAAAATCAGGTAAGGTCTTTAAAGTATCATCTGATATTGATGTTTTTATATATGAAGTGATATAGTTTTCTGCATACTTGTTTTAGAACTTCCAAGTTGTACTATTACCAGTAATTTAAAATGCTTACAGGAAATTCTGCTTAGTCTAGTGCTATTGTGTTATTTATTTTGTAGTTTTTATATATTGCAGTAGTGGTATTTATACACTGTAAAAGGTTTTGAAACAGTTCTTACTATTCTGTTGCTTGTGTGGGTCTTTCACCAAATAAATGAGGAAATAGAAAAAAAAAAGTGAGTTAACCTGGTGACAAAAAATAAGAGAATATGTCTTTAAAAGCGGGTGTATTAGTGTAAACCATAATCTTGGCAAAGGGTGTTAAGACACAATACTTAAACCTGCTGTTTGTTCAGTAAGGATAGTGTAAACTTGAAATTAAAATACACTTTTTAAAATCCCTATATTCTGGAGGCTACTATATATGTAACACTGGTGTTCCCAGTTCTGTACTAACTGATACACGAACCATACCAGATTATCCTGTTATCCGTTTTGTTAGACAGGTAATCCATTTTATAATGTTTTCAAGAATTTTGTTTTACTACTCTTGTCTTGGACCAATGTTCAGTGCTTAGGTTATAGGCTCTTCAGGATAATGTATCTTACTTCGGTTGTGACTTTGGAACCCTTAAATAAGACTGAAATAAAAGCTGCTGCATTCATCCCATGTTTAATGTACCATATAAACTTATGGTGCTGTCTGAAATAGCATTTCAACAAACATCTCTCACTATATATACACCTCTAAATCTTTATGATATTTGAATTGCTAACCTCAGCAGTTATGCCTTCATTACATTTACACAAGGATTCTTTCTGTTATCAGCCATAAAAATTATTGGTGAGTTGGTCTAGATTGAAAACAGTTGAAAGAACTAAAACATTCCAGCAGTGAATTTACTACAGTGTCTCTTGAGCACATGGACATTTCTGTTTTGATGCTTCGAATAATCCTCTGGAGACACATACCTCTTTCTTAATTTATTTTATCAGACTTTTTAACTTAATTATTTCAAATCAGAACTTACATGCCTAACGCAGAGCAAGTTTCCCTCCTGCATTAGACAGTATGGCATTTTATACCTATATATGTATACATATATATACACACACACTAACAGAAAGAAAAAATCATATAATCAGTGTGAACTATGTTGCTTAAGTAACTCTTGTATATTTAATGGTCAGAGTTGTATGTTAACAGCCTTGAAGATGTTATCAAAGATTTGGAGATGAAGGGACTCACAAAAGTTGAATCTGTGTCAGACTTTGACCCTTACACGTTTGCTGTGGACCAACACTGCCATGATGTATTGGTTTTCCCTTCCTCTCTTAGAGAAGAACTGCTTAATTTAGATCTTTTTGCAGATTGCAAACTCTTACTGCAGGTGAGTTGATGTTCAGCCTTGAGTCAGATGATCTGCAAATTGAAGTAATTGCTTTGCATTAGAAAGAGGTTGAGTATTGTGTGATGATTCTATTAAATCAGCCAGTGTACAATGCTGTGTGTATGTAGACAATGATGTGAACTTGAAGGCTTAGCACTTTCTTTTTTTTCCCTTTCCATTTATCATCAGTTTGTAAAATTTGGTGCAAGATCTGGTATCAGTGGTCAGTATCTTCACTCCTTTTTAAGTAATTTGATAAAGTTGTCTCTTAATCACTAGTGGTACAGGAGCATTTACTCTTGGGGAGTGGTCCCTGTGTTTTCTGCATTCCAATCTGCATCTCTGTTCAAATTTCAGCAGAATCTTGATCTTTGATCTACAAGGGTAACATTTCTCCTGGAATTATCACCAAGAGCTATGTGAACAGCTTTGCATTTCTCTGTTAAGCTGCCTCAGAGGATGAATTCTGCCTGAATTGTGGCCTGTTTGTCTTTTCTGGAACAGGCTGTTGCTAGGAGTTCCTCCTTTTGGGAATGATATGTACTTTCTTTTTACCTATATATATATAGGTGAAGTATCTTTATAAATAAATAAATAAATAAATAAATACCCTAAACATATATATATGTACACACACACACATATATATATATGTATAAAAGATATTATGCTCTTTAATGGATTATTTAGAATTAAGTTACTTAAATTTATTGAGTGACGGCTTGGTTTTGTAATTAATTTAATTCCATATTAGAGGATAGCCCTGATTAGCTTTTTTCCTCCCTTCTTTCCCATTTGCTATGAAAACAATGAAATACTTTCCTAATTTGGAAAAGAACGTTGGCATTCATAGAAACCAAAATAGTTGGTCATACTTAATTTTTGTGTCATTGTTTTGTAGGATAAGTCTCGCAGCCTTGCTGTACACGCCGCACAGGCGCTGTTGAGTGAAGGTGGTGACATTATAGTGGCTCACGTAGGTTCCCATCTGACCATTGCCCATATGTCAGCGCTGACAAATCACAGCATGTCCACAATTTTTGTTTGTGGTGTGAAATCTTCAGCAAAAGAAGAAGAACTGAGGAACAGTTTCAGTCATATGGGATGTGAAAGTAGGTGCTAAAATAGTCGGTATGCAAAAGTATTGTAATACAGATCTTTGTGATATCTGTAAATATGGACTAATTCTATCAGAATTCAGAGATCCCTTCTTTGGAGACTTGGGGATGGCAGTAACGCCTTTTTTGTCACAAGGTGAGCTGATAGCTCTTCAGCTACAGTCATATCAATTGCAGTCTAATCATATCATAGATGCAAGCTCCTGAAATGTCGGTGAATTTTTCCATAGAGGTAGCAGTTGGTGTAGCTGGTAGCTGGCAACTTTTGGTGTTTGTGCTGTTGCTTTAAGTCTGATTTCCAGCTGTCTGAAAGTGTTACTCCAAAACACATGCACTTGTCCAGTTTACCCAGAGGACACAATCAGGACAGAATGCAGTAAGACTGCAACTCCATTAACTGTCTTTTCAGTGGAAGATGCAGCCCTTCAATCTGTTTGAAATCCATAGGCCATACTTTGGAGGATCTGAATCTAGCAGGCTCTAGCTCTGGTGAATTCTGTGTAATACCAGAGTCTCTTCACCTGTATCACCTGTAGGCAGGCTTGCTTGCAGTCTATAACTGTTGAGTTTTTCCTGTTTTTCAGATATTCAGTTGTTACATGAAGACTTTACTGAGCTTGAACCAACAGACCGAAGACTTGGAAAGGCAAAAGTTATTTTGCTGCTACCACAATGCTCTGGCCTGGGTGTTGGCAATCCAATGGAGTTTATTTTAAGTGAACACAGAGGTAACTTTTGATGCAGTATCTAGCTCATGCTTTCTGGTAGAAGTAGATTCAAGTATTGTGGTCTAGACAGTGTAGGGGTTTCAGTAAATTGTGTAATTTTATTAAAAAAGACTTCCTTATTTTAATTACTATAAAACATATATATTAACGTGCATAATTCTGTGACTGCTTCAGGTTGACAGTATGTAAGTTTGAGGGTTATTCTGGGGACCAGAGTGTGTATCACTTTTTTTTAAGTAAAAAGACCATAGGCAGAAAATTTGTTTCAAATACCAACATGTATATAATTTTCCATTTGATTATATTCCTTGACTGTTTGTGTAAGTCCTTTCACTGTACAATTTTCATTAACTAGAAGCCAATAAGAGGCACCTTGAATTACAGGTAAAGAAGTAAAGCAAATAAATCAGGCACTCCTTGGTATTCTAATTTGTAAAACCTACCTTCCCACTGCACCAGTAACAACCAGGTCTGCTTCTGCAAACAACTGAATTTTCAGACACTAATACAAGTTGGAAGACTAAATTTACTACTCTCTGCTTTTAGATGCAGGATTGCTACAAGACCTTTTCCAGGGATTTGTGTCTGAGGATAAACTCAGTATTCTTGCTGAGAGGCAGCTTAACGAGTTGATTCATGCACTGAAATGTAAGTGTGCTAGTTCCCAATTTCTGGGAAGGCTTTGCACTATCAATTCCACTGTACAATGACTAGTTTTAATACAGTTAAAAATACACCAATTACTCTATTAATTAACAATAAGCATGTAACCAAACCCCCTGGATAATGCTTTCCTCCCTGAAGTTTTTTCTGTGTCCTAGTGATCACCAGACATTAGTACAGTAGTCTTCAGTATTGTGTAGAGAACTGGCTTACGGCTTAGTCATACTCTGCTTTGGAAATTCTGCAAATGTAGTCTGACTCTATCTGCATGCTGGCACTTTTTTCCTCCCTCCTTTGGTAGCTGTGTGAAAAGACTGAAGACAGCTTTGACTTTGTGCTGAAATCTGCAAATATTTGAAAATATTTTAATTATTTAAGAACACTAGAGATCAGGAGGATATTTTTGCTGGTAAAAGTGACATAATTTTTATGATGCTTTCAATCCTTACCAAACCACTGCCTGTATGAAGAATCTGAAGAGTAAAAAATTTGTTCTGTTTTGTTTTGTAGTTAACAAAGTACAAGCTATTGTTTACTGCACTTGTTCAGTTTACCCAGAAGAAAATGAACTAGTAGTAAAAAAAGCACTGGAATCTGGAGTGGAGGGAGATAAAGCACGACGATATAGGTACAGAATGAGTAGTTTTATCTATGAAAAAATTAAAGTATGACTTTAAATTGTAGCATAATTCTTATCCTAGACTGATATGTATCCTGCATGAAATTACAATAGCTTTTGCTGCCTGTCATGCCATTCCTTCTGTTTATGAGAGTACTTAGCAGTATTGTATTGACTTTTTCATCTAATATTTTTGTTCATCTGAAATTAAGATGGGATGAAAGCATCACTGGTTGGAAATAACATTCTTCAGATAGAGCTATTGCTATTGCTGTATCAGTATTCAGAGAATGAAACTAGTTTAAAATAAAATGGAGACTAGAAGTCAGGTAACTTGCTAGCACGCTCAGCCCCTGATGTGGAATGATCAATTTTAAAGGAAAAAAAAATTAAATCTTAAATTGTAAGAATAATACAGAAGTATAAGAACGCTTGCTATAGGATTGCTCATCACTGTATTCAGATGAATGACTTCTGGGAAGGACAGGTTGTAGTAAGAGATCATCCTGTGCAATCATGGCAAATACAAATATATATGAAAAAAGTATGTATGCTGTATACTTCATATGTAGTTATAACCTGTTAGCTGTCACCCCTGTCAGCCAGAGGAATTGTTAAAAGCCTGATGGGTATTTTCTGGATTTTCCTTTCAGTCACAATAGATAAATGCAAACAGTTGGCACTCACTTGCACATAGATACAATAGTGGATTACAGGATGGAGATGTAAAAGAGTTTATGTTGTAAAAAGCACAGCAAAATCATACTCAATTTTTAGATTTTATATTACCTTAGATGATGTTAATAGCCTGGCTATCAAAGGGAAAGGTACTGTGGCTCAAGATATCCACTGTAATTAAATTTGGCATGATTAAATTGGTAAATATTAATTTTGGCTAGTCCGAAGAATGTTTAAAAGTTGTATGTTATTCCTAAGACACAGTACAACAAAGCGCATATTTCTTGAAATTCAGTGATAGAAAATAGCAGCCTGCTTGATTTTTTTTACACTAAGTGGGATAAAATCAGTCTTGCCAATGATGGTGTGCTGGACCAAAAGCATTTATGGACACTTGCTTGTCTTTTCCTTTGGAATTTGAAAATTTCTGGAGTCTGTCTTGACCTCTGTGCAGCTATTACTTTATGGGGAGAACTTGGGGGACCTTGGAATGTAATGGTCTCCAAATTAGTTGAACACAAATGAATGTAAATTCATAACATATGAAAGAATTTTTATTTAAAAAAAAGTTCCTGGAGCTTTAATTATTTGATAAAAAATTCCCCCTTGTGTAAAACACCTCCCTTCCCCACAAAGCCAAACCAAAATCTGTTCACTGTTTTGCAGAAGCATCATGAATCTTGTCAAACCACCAAATCATACTTACACTTTCAAAAAGGCAATCTTGGATGGTAAGAAAAGAACAACAAAATTTCATTAGGATTTTTTCAGACTTGAGCAAATTTGTGACTGAAGATTGATTGAGCTTCATAAATGACAATTTCAGATTCAGTTCCTCCTTCACTGTTATGTGGTGTCTTGGATATTTCACCATAGTCCTTGCTACAATAAAGATGCTGGTAACCAGCATGAACAGAGCAGTAATAGAACACCATAAATAAAATATGTAGGGTAATTATGCTTAAGATGAAAGCTCAAGCCATTTAAGAGGCATGTACTACTTACAAAAATTCCTTTTACGCTTTCCTTAGAATTAATTAAGGAACTTATTCGACTAAAACAGGGCAGTATAGAATGAAAGGTTGTTGCAGAGTTACTAGCCCCCATGTTCACAGTAGTGTCTTTGAGAGACAAATCATAATCAACTTCTTGTATGATCGTCAAAGATCTACTGAATATTAATTCCCTTTTCCAAGAAAATTGAGGGCTTTCAGGAAACTCTTACAACAAATGTGCATTTTATCTTTTGGAATTACTCTGCACTACTGAAGTAGTGCTGAACAAAATAAGGCTCTGTTGGAGTTTTGGGGTCACACAGCTGGTCTTAGGGCTGTGCAGTTTTAAGGTTGATTTCAAACATGTACGCACTGGCTAAGCTGTGCTTCCCTTTAGAATATGACAGTTTATAGCAACAGCTTTACCTAAAGTAAGGGTACACATGGCAAACAGGTGTGTATGGAAAGGAGTCTAAACCACTCATGCATTTCTCTTTGGCATGTCAAATTTGAATTAATTTCTGCATCTTTTTTCAGGGTCGTTGAAGGTGAACAGTAACTTATAGACATCAATAAACGATTACTTCTGGGGTTTTTTTGCATTGATCTAAAATGAAAAATCTGTGTCATAAGTTTTATTTAGTAATGCAAGGAGGATGTGAGCCTTGTAGCCTGTTTTATCAAGTTCCAAGGAATATAGAAAAAAATCCAGATTGTGGTGAGAACTTGGAAAAAACCAGTTTTGCAGACTTCCCATTAAAAATTAACTCGCCAGCCAAATCAGGATATTGCTTTCAAATATTGAATACCTTTCTCTGTAACCATCTTTGAATAAAGCTCTGTCGCTAGAGGGTTAGTGGAGCACTAAGGAGTAGGACTCTATCTTACAGCCCTCAGTGAAGAGGAGAGGGTTATAATTCCAAAGGGGCATTTTGATAATGTTTTTCTGTACTGGGACGGCTTAGTACTAGTTTGCCAGCCTTATGAGCCAAGTCCTTGAGGATTCTTTATAATAACCAGGCATTCCTGGAATACAAGGACAGGAGAAGAGGCTAGTTCTTCCCTCCCCACTGATGCACTGCAAAACTGTAAAACTGGAGAAACAGCACTCAATTATAACAAATAGCAAAGTTTGCTAACCTAAGATTTTTTGCTTAGATAGATTTATTATTTATTATGAGCATATATAACGCGAAGTCAAAACCTCTGCAATTTCTGCAAGCTTAGTGTTTTCAGATCATTCCCCAACTTCACGGACAACTTCCTAACTCAATAATTGCACACCTGAGGAAGAACATAGTTTTTCATTGTCTTAATATGTATTTATTATCCAGTGATTAATATATTTAATAACTGGGAAAAAAAAAGGAATTATTGAAAAAAAATAAAAAACCCAATTAATTCTAAAAAGGTGAATACTCATGCCTTTCTTGAATTGCAGTTTTTTAAAATTAAGATAAAGCTATATTATTGAAAAACATAATTTGAAAATTACTTCTAATTACTTTTTTCCAACGTATCCTTGCTTATTTTCTTTCATATTCTTAAATTTTATTTTCTGGTCTTCCATTTCTTTTTTACAGGCTTATTCCTTCTGTTTTTTCTACTTGCTCCAATTCAGAGGCTTCCACTGAAATGTTTTTCAAAATGGAGCCATCAGAAATTTCCAGTGGTTGTTTTCTAGCTGTTCTACAGAGAGAGGTAAGCTACAAAAATAACCATTTAAAATCACAGAAGATGAGTACTGCAATTTTCCACAAAAGAATAAGTGAAATGGAAGGTTTGAAATAAAATTCCTGGCTGCTCTTTAATTGTCTTAAAGGACAGGTTGAAATGTGCTGCTTCTGGAGTTTTATGCTGAGCACAGCTTTACAAGGTGTGCCTGTTCTTCTGGAGCTGTTCATGATCAGAGCAGGCCCTTGATCCAAGTTAGTGCCAGCAACATCTAGAGGAAATATATTGCTGTTATCACACTTTGGAATGAAATTCATAGCTTGATTAGATTCACGATAAATGGTGTCTCTAGTAAGTGTATTTGTTATGTAAGTTACCAAGACTTTCCAGTATCCAAGCAGATGAAATCTTAATCCCTGTGGGTGATGCTATTGTAATTTGAATAAAATATGTATGAATATGTTTCCTTCCCAAACTAAGGCATATGCAAATCTGGCTTGAAAGGCAGGGGGCTTTTGCTGAGTAAATGGAAAAGTCTTGGCATGATTCCTGAGGAAAGGCCTTAAAGGGCTAGTTTGCATTTGAGAAAAGCATAGATTTTTTCCACCAAAAGAGGAAAAGGTGTGGGGAGGAACTAATTAGAATTTCATTGCAAATTAAGGATAGGAGATCGTACTTGGTTATTTATACCATTTTCTGTCCTAATGTGATTAAAGTGCTTGAAAGAAGCTTGCCTCTTGGGGGAAGTTAGAGGATTTTATTAAGAGAATTACATATGAAACGCCTTTCAAGTTACCTATTATTGACCTCCTTCCTTACAATATTAAATATTTTTAATTTGGTCTGAGTTTTAGTTAATCATGCTATGTGCATCTCTCTACCATATTGTCTCTCTCCAGAGAAACAAACACTTTTGTAGCAGGTAGTTAATTCAAGTAATTTTTTTGGGTCACATGCTAATACAAAGAAGCAATTGCTCCAATGGCCAATTTTTAGGTGATTCGGGAAATGAACATTTTCCACAAAGTAGAAAACATGTACTTATAATTTAAACTGAAATTCCTTGTTTACAGAACCTTTCTTGTTAGCTAGTTGTAAATAGTTTCTTTCCCATTGTTTCCCTTTATATACTTGGATGTTGACCTGGTTCCTAGTTTGAGAGTTCCTTACTTATGTATTATGAGCAAGAACTTTCATTACTGTGAAAATTATTCATGTTTAATATTACTAGTATTTCTGTATTTAATAACTATTTCTGATACACACACAGACACACACACACACACATGTAAAAGATATGTATGTTCTTACAGACACATTACAGAGCAGGCCAGTGTGGGAGTGTGCTGGTTTTGGCTGGGGTAGAGTTAATTTTCCTCACAGTGACTGGTGCAGGCTTGTGTTTTGGATTTGTGCTGAACAGAGGGTTGATAACACAGAGATGTTTTTGTTATTGCTGGGCAGGGCTTAAACAGAGCCAAGGCCTTTTCTGCTTTTCATATGGCCACGTCAGTGAGGGAACTGGGCATATGTGGGAGCTTGGGAGGAGACACAGCCAGGACAGGTGACCAAAACCGACCAAAGGGATATTCCAGACCATGTGGCATCATGCTCACTGTATAAACTGGGGGGAAGGAGGAGGAAGGGGGGATGTTTGCAGTTATGGCACTTGTCTTCCCAAGGAACCACTGTCTTTATCTTAAATCAGGAGGTCTCTAGCTTTACTCTTCCAGTTCTTTCCCTGATCCTGCTGGTGGAGGAGTGAGTGAAAGGCTGTGTGGGGCTTGGTGACCAGCTGGTTTTAAACACAAGTCAGACAGACACTAGAGACTGCAGAATTGAGTTTCCCCTCTTTGGATCACTAGAGAAGGAAGTCTCTGAAGAGCAAATGCTCCAGTACCTCTTTACACAAGTCAAGTTCTTAATTCAGTGAATAAATAGTTTGGTTAGCATTTATCACGTGTGACTTAAGTCATTATGCTAGATTCTGTTGTCTTTTTCTCAAGGAGTGAATTCTGAGGAGCTCTGTACTGTGGCTTAGATTCATTGTTGTTTCCTTTATAATTTTCAGAAAGGTACTTCTAAAAAGGTGTCTGCTAAAGACATTTTGGCTTCTGCTGCAGCAAAAGAACTACTAGATGGCATTGTTGAAGAAAAACCAAAAGAAGAGGTGGAAAAGCAGAAAGTAAAACGACATAGACGTAAGGTTACTGCTAGTGATAGTAAGCCAAAAGCTGCAAAGCTCCTTCACCGCCAAACTGGAGCTAATGTTAAGGCTGAAGTTTCTGTGTCTAAAGCAGCCAGTAAGATACAAGAAAAGCATGTGTGCGTGTGCCAAAAAAAACCAGCCAGTAACATACAAGAAAAACATGTGTGCCACAAAAAAGCAGCCAGTAACATACAAGAAAAGCGAAAAAAAGCAGCCAGTAGCACACCACAGAAGACTGTGCACCGAAAAAAAGCAGCCAATAACATACAACAAAAGACTGTGCACCAAAAAAAAGCAGCCAGTAGCACACCACAGAAGACTGTGCACCAAAAAAAAGCAGCCAGTAGCACACCACAGAAGACTGTGCACCGAAAAAAAGCAGCCAGTAACATACAACAAAAGACTGTGCACCAAAAAAAAGCAGCCAGTAACATACCACAGAAGACTGTGCACCAGAAAAAAGTAGTCAGTAACATACAACAAAAAATCGCGTGCCAAACAGAAGCAATCTGTAACATATCTGTGCCTAAAGCAGCCAGTAACATACAGCAAAAAAATACGCCCCAAACAGACAGACGGGTTCAGCTGAAGAAATGTGTGAACCCCGATTCACACACAGCCCCGCGGAAAGTGCTGGAGCGCACATCTCATCCGTCACCTCCGGGCAAGGCGTGTAAGAGACAGACACCTGCTCGAAAGGCAGAACAGAACAGGCTTTAGTGAAGCCCCCAACAATCACTCTGCCTCCTCTGATAACACCATATGAAAGGTTGTAAGGAAACAAAGGTTGTAAGGAAACAAACCCAGGGTATCAACTTGCCATTGCTTTCATGGCCAGACAGGAGCACAGGGTCCAAGTGGTTGGATATTTCCACCACCCCAGTCAAAAATGGTCAAGCCAACTTGGCTGTATGAACCTTCAGATTTTGCCCTCCCTTTGTAAAGAAGGTAAAGATTCCTGCATATTAATCAATACTCCTACTATTACAGTATATCTTTATGCAAGGATCATCTGGCCTTGGGAAAATATATATTATGGGCTATTTATGTAGAAATATCCACGTTAGATAGTAACTTTTAATCCAGTAATCACACTTCAATGTGAATGGAGCTCAGCTGCCTAAGTCTGATAGACTGGTGGGGGAAGTGAGGTCAAAAAACTACAGCCTCTTGCTACACACTTTAAAGTGACAAGTTAAATCATACACCCAACCCCCCACCATGACCTAAATCTGTACAAGTAATCAGTTTCAAATTGATGTTTTTAAAGTGAGACTGAATTTTTTAAAGTGGCTTTTCTTTACAAGTGCTAGGTACCATTTTTGTGAGTTTCCACTTAGGACTGATGCATGGAAAATAAGCCTTGCACAGTAAGCCTGTTAGCTCACTTTTATTTCTAGTTGTGAAGTTTAAAACTAGTTGTGAACTTTCGTACAGGAAAGTGGCCAAGTACATTAAAGCCTATGCATAGGCTTTCTAATACTTTCTCTCTTGGTTTCTACTTAAGTGTTCATTGAAATATTAAGAATGAAAAATGGATAAAATATTCTCATGCTAAAAACACTGAATTGTCATCATAATGTCACATCAGACTGTCATGGTTCATAACTGCTTTTTATCAATTTCTTAACATAAACAGTTCTTAGTTGAAAGACTGGACAAAGAGTAGTTGCTTGTCTTTGGAAAAATAGCCGTGGGCTTCTAAGCTGCTCCCTCTTACTAGCAAAGATAAAATAAAATAATTGTAAAATATCTACAATTGTCTTATAATCTGAGGAGAGGCTAAAGGGAGGCACAGAGATACTTTTAACAACAAATCTGATTTGTATTTAGAACTTGTAAAAATGAAATAGAGACAGCACAGCAATATAGAAAGGCAAAGGTAGCTGTGGCCCAGAAGAGAAATTTTCCTCTAGGCAACCATTTCAGATACTTGGCAAGAGTGTTGCCAGGAGCATCACCAATATAGTGTGGAACTTAACTGATTTGACATATAGGTCTGGATTTAGACCCACCCAGAGAAAATGTTATAACATCTCTATTTTTTCTTCTCTCACACCAGTCAGTGTCACTGGATCAGCAGTACCTTTTTAAGAAAGGATGTGAATGATATTATACCAGCTGTGTAGACAGCTGGCTCTTGTTCATCAGATAAATATCCTTGCTTCACTGAATCAGTGAAAATTTCTTTTAGCATTTTAATCTGAGCCAGCTGTCCTACACAGACATCCCTCAACTTCTGCATATCCCTGTGAACAATCCATGGTCCTTACCCCTTCCAGTAACATGGTGAACTCTATTCTTACTTCTGAACAAACTTGTAAGGATAGATTTAGACCCATACAAATGCTATGTGTAGAACTGGAAAAAAAGAAATTCTTATTTTATTTCAAAACCATCTAGGAGGAGAAGAGATCCTGCATGTTGGTAGGCAGAATGGACACTAAGGGTTTTTTTTTCCCCAATATGGTTGTTAAATGCTTAAAATAAACTTAAGAGATTCTGCAGTTAGAGGATGATTTTTTTTTTAATTGAGCTCTGTATCATTCATTATTAAAGTTAAAATTACTTGTAAAACAACATACACGTGTCTAATAACAGAATTTCTGGGCTACTTACGTAATATATGCCGTGATGTCCCACAATTGGCCTCATCCTGCTTTCAGGAATTTGCATTTTTGACACGGTATGGAGGTTAACCAAGTTAGAATCTTGATGTTTTACCAAGAATATAAGAGAGAGACTATTTCAACTGCAGGTCAGCAGCTTGCTTTGTAGGGATGGAACATCACATGGTGGCAACATCTGGGACTGACTTCAGATGGCTTGTAGCTAGATGCTTATAACACTCAAAAACGTTTTACAGTAAAACTGTATTTTATGTAATTATTTTTCTGTAATCCAGTTGTCTATTTGTAATTTTCAACTAGAAACTGTTGATTTAGCTTTCCAGATGCAAAAATCTTTATTGTACTGCTATTGCCTCTAAACCACCAGTATGTTTTTCCCTTCCCTCAACCACCATTTTGAACAAAATAATTTCACAGTTTCATGGAGCAGTAACAGTTGAGACAATCACTTTATGCAGCTAAATTTATTCTCAGAACAGATTACATTTAAATGTGGAGTAGTGGTCAACAGCAGGGAAAATTGTCCTTTTTGTTGTCAGTCAGGTACTTTTATGTAAGACTGGGCTCTGCTAATAAACAGTGGTGTGTTTCCTTGTTTTTTACTGCTGTTAACTCAAACCTGCACTGGCTGACGGGACAGCACATGTTGTGGCAATGTGTTAATTAATGTGCCCAAGAAAGGAGTAATGCATTTGGTGGTAATGCTGAAATGCTGAGCCCATACTGGCTCTTGAAATGAGAACATTCTCTTTTCCATGGGTGATGTACTAACACTTTTAGATTCCATGGTAAATGATCCATGAAATGCTTGATAAAATTAAGAAATGTAGAACTCTTGGTGACAGAGAACTGGTGTAAGCTATTAGATACTCCATAATTTTTGTTCCTCTGCCACTAAAGGGCATAATATTTCTGTAGGTACAGGTGACTCTGCACAGGAAGTATATCACTAAACCTCGTTTTATGTGAATGGATTCTATGCCATTCCTATGCTATTTTTGTTATTCCCAGTTAATCGCCCTGTAGGTAGCCTCCGTAGCCTCGCATCTCCCACACCTCCTTGCTCCCCTTTAAGTGAAACAGTAAGTGGCTTAAATAAAACCTACAGCCAGCACTACAGATTTCAAAAGAAAGGCTTTTATCTATTAGTCATTGACCGTGAATATAAATCTCCTTGCATCTGCAAGGGAGTGTGTTAATGGCATGACTGACTGACACATGATACTTACCTCTAACTTACTACTAGCATTGAAAAAAATGAAGATTTTAGCTTTGCTTTACATGATTCTTCTACAGACTTCAATAAAAATGTGACTACAAATAATTACAAAGCCTGCCTTTTTTTAGGCAACCTATAGTATACAGAGTGGAGAATGTTACAAGAGCACATCCAATAAAGACAATACATAAACATAATAATGCAGGATATTTCAGTAAAAATAGAATAAATAAAAATATTTTAAGCTGTATTTAACAGGTTAAGTCAGAATATGGCATCAGACATACAAGGCATAGTGAACATGGCTGCCGGCCTACAGAATCACTAGGTATTATAAAAAATGCATAGATAACTGAAGGGTTGCAATAACATCAACTAGAACAGTTGCAGTTGCTCAAACACACACACCCCCCATACATACTTTTTTGGCCATGGTAAAAAGAGTGTCTGAATATATTGTTAAACAAAAGATAATAGGCTTTGCAATATTAGGCTCTGATTCTGCAAACACTTGGGTGTATATTAAATCTTTTGGAGAATAAGGAGCTCTACTGAAGCAAAAAGGCCACATATAGTCAGATCATCAAGCACACTACTTAAATATTTGCAAAATCAACAGCATTTTGTTATCAGACATAAACCTCTTAAAACATACACTGGCTAGTTATGTATAGCTTTTCAAATACCTTTCTGTCTTCTCCTCAGCCCTGCCTGCAGTTGCACACATTGCTAATGAAAGCTAACCAGATGTTCCTAGCCTTGACAACATGGATGTAGAACCTTTACACTGCTGTTTGCTAAGTGTTGGTTTAGTTAAAGAGAGTCTAGATCTCTCTTGGGGAGAATCAGCACTGTGCAGATGTAATGACAAAACTTAATTATACTGTTTAAAATTAATTCACTGTTGTACAACAGTTGCCAATCCGAAATCATGACATTGTCAGCTGGAACTTTAAAAAGACACTGTCAAAATATTTAATTTAAAATAAAATAAAATGTGAATCACTAGCACAATGATGAACAAGGAAACCTTTATCTCTTAACTTCACAATCCTACCTAAGGGTATGGTGTTAGCCACCACAGTTTGAGAGCAGTCATCCCTGGAAATGCGCAAGGCCAGGTTGGATGGGCAACTTCGTCTAGTGAAAAGTGCCCCCCTGACAGGGGTTTGGAACTAGACAACCTTTAAGATCTCTTCCAAACCAAACAGTTCTGTGATACTCTGATAGGAAGTGAGTTTATACACTGCTCCTAACAGAGGTGACTGGGATCAATATTGGAAACTATAGAAGCTATATGCAAGCTGCCATCCCCATGCTTTGTGATCCGGCTCCATAGTCAGTTAAACCACTGGTACTGCTAAAGGGGGTGGGTTTGTTTGCATCCCCTCCCCTCCAGCTCTCCCTGTGTACTCAGTATAAGCAGCTTCTCCAGCTGTACAGGCAACAGAGGTGGTGCAAAGGAGGTGGCAAGAGTGTAAGCCTTGAGAGGGGAAAGAGTTGCTTCAGTGCCTGAGGTGCAGAATCGTGGTCATGAAGAGATCTGAGATCCATAGAGAATCAGCTCTTCAGAGGGTACTGCAGAAAGCTAAATTTAATTACAATAGTTGCATAGCCAGCCTTCACCTGACACTTGCTCATACATCACACTAAGTTTAGTAATGATTTTCCTGCAGTTTTCAATGCGGAAATTTCTTGAATCATCATTCTTTTCCTGTTGTGTTCCTAAGTTACTTTGCCAGGTGTGGTCATTAATTTCTTCAAACAAGGAAAGAAAATAGCTTGTTTATAACAGTCTCTTGCATAGTAAAATAAAAAAAGAGTTATTGTAACAAGATGCCAGTGCTCCATTATCACTGGAGTATGACAAGATTTGCAGACTTGAGAGACACTTGCAGTTTGGAACCTAGCTATAAATGGAGGCAAAACATTTTTAACACTAGTTGAACATATTTAATGTTCCATTTCCAGAATTTGTACCAATCTGTAGGTCTAGACAGAAGATGACAAAGGGAGAGACTGAAGATGCATGACTGCATTTCAAAATTAGCCTGAAGTACAATTTCAAGGGCAATGCTGGGCTGATTTGTGAGGGTCTGCAGGTGTGTAAAACAAATCAATTAGATGAAGTCTTTGGAGCAAAAGCATTGAAATCCAATTGTACTAGCTGAAACACCGTCCTGTTAAAAAACAACTCTCTTCTTATTTTGTTACAAGAACACTAAAAGTAAAATAAATTTAATGAAATTTTGTAAGTAACAAGAAATGTAATTGTTCTTCTTCTGGCCTGCTAAGAATTCAGCAACAAACTCTGAGGGGAAGGGGGAGTTACGCAATCAGACACTGAACTGAACATTTCATCAAACACTTGTATAGAGAAGGTATGGAATAATTTAGTCTCTATAACAGTTGTAAGACAATAAAATCACTAACTACTTCTTTCTTATTCCTGATTGGTTTGAGCCCTCCATGAAACAAACAGTATTTTTGATGAATTAATGATAGATTTAGGTGAATAAATTTAACAGCCAGTAGTTGAATTTGTATGTTTAAAGCTAAAAAGCTTCAGTGGATCATCCTGCAACTCAAATACTGAAAACACTTCTGGATTTTTCATCATTGGCTTGGTTTTAAACACAATTCTTCTGTAAGACCATCATGTGTAACCAGAAGATGACATAATGACACTATGATTCAAAAGCATGTCAGGGAGATGTTAAAGTAGTTGCTAGACCAATGCTGACAAACAATTTAAAACTAACAGGTGTAATTCTGTAAAAAATAAAACTTGGTATTTAATCTACAGTAATTCAATGGTAGCTAATACTTGGTACCTATTCCAGTGTTGAAAACAGAGCAAAGTGCTGTAGAATTTAAGATTGGTTTGTGACAAATCCAGCTCAAGAAGGTGAAACTTTTAACTCAGGCATCATTCACTCCAAGGACTTTAGCATGAGTTCACTGGGAGGGACGTGGCCATATTCTCCTTTTTCTGTGAGTTTAGGTAATGTTCATGTATTTACAATCAAACAGACCTTCCATTGCCCATGATGTAACTCACTGACAGCAAAAAAATTATTCATGCTTCTTTTCATATCACACGATGGTGGCAAGAACGAGAGAACATGCTTGTCTAACATTGTTTCAATAGGGGTAAATTCTCTGGAGAGAAAGCATCAGCAACTGAAATGGAAGGTCAGACATCGTCCGTTCATTTTCCTTAGTGTGGCTACTGTTATCTTCAGTCAAATGTTAGGAGAATCTTCTCTCTTACGCAGCTATGGCATCTCAGTGACCGGACGTTTCTGTTTCAAAGTGTCAATGAGAGACAAGACTCCTCTTTTTACGTTAGTGGTAACTCTTCTGGTCACCGAGTCTGCAGGAGGTGGGGGCGGCCGAACTTTCTGTGAAGGAGGTCTGGCTACTAAGCACTTCTGATACCGTAACTGCAACAAAACAAAGCCATTCTGCAATCATTACTGGATCAAATAACTTCAGAGACCATTTAAAATACACTTTTGAGTATTTTCTCATTAAATACGGTCAAACCTCTGTTTTGGCTGTGACAAAAAGCTCAGCTGAAGTAAATGGGAAACTGGTCTGTCAATGTTTGGGCAGAAACTGTCCATTAGCACACATCAGATACTAAATCACATAAATACCCATTTGAAAACTGAAAATAAATTTTCTGGGTTCAGCTACTCTAGAACAAGGGTTATTTTCACTATATTGCCACTGGATTTCATAACACAACTCCAAGCAAAATGTTTTTCTGGCATTAGATAACTTGTCTAGTGAAAGGAAAGATTTCTAATTTACATAGATTGTTGCAGAGGTTAGGAGAGAAAATTATTAAAGGGGCATTGTTCACTAAGCTGGCACTTCAAACATTAAAATGTTTGGATTTTAATTGATTAAATATATCATAATATCAATTCCTATTTTTATCTTTCTTTTCTCTGCCTTGAAATTAACATAATTGCAAATTTGAAAAAAACGATAATTTATGGAGGCAGTGAAAATCTTAAGTGCTATTAGATGCCTTTGAAGAAGGTCACTTACCATACAAGCAGCTTGAACAGCTTCTGACACATTGCCTGCATTTGGTTCACACCAAAAAACATGACACTCAAAATGCTGGTTTCCTGTGTCCATAATGAAGGCGAACGTGTGGATGTCTTTGCCTACTCCCATGAAGGACAGGAACCGCACACGACACTCCACCATGACTTCCTCTTCATTCTGGTCGTGAATCAAAGGATTGATCATTACTACTGGATACTCTGTGGAACCTTCAATTTCGAATAAATGGGAGGATATACTCATATTTTTATTTATTTATACAGGATATACTGTATTGTAATTCCTTCTTATCTAGCTACATAAACTAAGCATGCCCAAGCCTGGGCTGGATCTCCTCTTCTAGGCTGTCACCAGAAAACCAAGGCTTTGAGCATTACCACAAAATTTTAAAATGTTGTACGTTTTAAAAGCTGCTTGTTTTGTGAAGAAACAAAACAACATGGCTATAATGACTCCAAAACATGCTCCCCTATCACTGGTATGTTATAGAGATGTTGGTTTAATAGCTCATCGAAAGACATATATAAAAGACTGCATTAGTAAGTTTCACTATATTAAACTCTATGGAAAATGCTGTACATTTTCTTCTGTAACACAGACTTATATATTACTCTTGGCTTCCCTACCAAGAATAAAGCAAATGCAGTTTGGAATTTGTGATTGCTACATCGGGCTTAACCTACATTTTAGGCTCAAAATTCCTGGAAAGGAAAACACTGAATTTGAGTATCTAATGAATACTTATAATATTTATTTCTGAGAACATGCTTGGAATGATAAAGAAAACTAAAGCTGATATGAGCAGCAAGAGCCTCTGCAGACTCTGGAAAGAAATGAATGCAAATAAGCAAATGAATTTTAGTTTACATTAACCCTACTAGCATTTCTGTGTTCCTGGTTTTCAACACTCATAGTATGTTAACTGTGTTTAAAACAACACAGTCTGCCTTACTCTTTCATTGATGACTGTGACAGTAGCATCAGCAACGTTCATGGTAACTGGCATCCAGTCGTCTTTGCTAGAGGAAGCCATTAGACTTTCAATGGCACTGTTCAGAGTATCCATTCCTAGAAGAGAATAAAATGCAGTAGTGAAAAATAATATATGTAAACAATAACAGATTTTTTAATCTTCACACAGCAGTATAGAAAACAGATTGTTTTGGATGTCTTATTAAAATTAATATGATAATGGAAGTAAATATTGGGAAGTTGTATTTCTCCATCTGGAAAACCAAAACAGATGCCTCTGGCATGTAAAAAAACAGGATAGCATCTTGTTTAGCTTTTGTATAGTTTCGGTTCTTTAGGGCCCATCTCATTAGTAGCAGATCTCATATTCAGAGAAAGCTGAAAGAAACTTCGCCCTCTTGGCAGCTCCCTGAATACTGTTTGCAAAACACATGTTCATATGATGCCCTGAATATTAGGTATCTTCATGCCTGATTCATTTGACTGAAACAGAAGAGTTGCTACCCTTCAAAAATCATGCACTGGCAGCTGACAAGCCATTAGAGTTTAAGCAAGGTACTTTGGAATTCACTTAAGTGTTACATACCTACAGGTTTAGCTACGGGTAGCATGCCCAGGTACTGGACGTGGAACTTCTGTACCAGTTCTGTCTTTGGTGTTGGGAAATCTACTGCATGGGAACAAAAGTCAATTTCTGTTAATCAGCATTCACAGCAGGAAAAACCACTGTTATTTCATCAATAACATAAAACTGTTTACGCATTAATTGTACTCTGAAGGTACTGCATTGATTAAAACAAATTTTTACTCCTTCTAACAAGAACAAGCCTCAATAATTTCTAAAGGAATTTTTGGTCTATGCTAAGAATAAAATCACATTATATTGCTGCATATTAAAATGCAGAAAATATAGATAAATGGGTCTCTGAGATACATAGACCTAAGTTTCACTGCAATAACTATGTAAAATCTGGAATCTTCTTTTAATACCAAATAATTTTGCTAATATGTTAAACACAGTCTCCAAGTAATCAATACTACTGCCTGAACAGTACACATTACACAGACCATTGCACAAGCAGATGTATGGATTAGGAGTAAGATATTCAGTACAACCTGGTGGATCTAGAAGTGTATAATTTGCTGTAAAGCTAACACAAAGTATATTTGTTCTCCTGGAATACTTTCAAAACAGCAGCCACTAAGATGTGACTAATAATGGCATGCAAAGGCAACGTCCTACTACCATGCAGTAGAGTGTGCAAAAGATGCTTCAGCTGGATGACAACCCCCTTGCACCCTTGCCTCAGAAGTTGCTGAAATAGATGCTGAAACCTAGGAGGAATACTCCTATGGCTCTTCTGAATGCAAGTGATTAACTGGAGTATATTCTGGTTTTAAGGAAGATTTGGCCAACTGGTGCAGTCTCAAGTCAGGAGGTATTTTGACTTGAAAAAGACAATATTCTGAGTAGCCACAAATAAGTAAGACTGTTTGCAACACTTGCATTTCAAAATGAAAGAGGAAATGGACAAGTTGACATAACTGAGCAGGAGTCCACAACTGTCACCATAACCAAGAAAAATACTTAAAGTGAAACAGGAACAGATTACAGTCAGTCAGATACATTAATTAAAAGGCAGGATTACACTCCTGACTTCTCCCCCCAGTATGTTCCATTTTGGTCAAAAGCTGCATCAGAAACAAAACTTATCTGAAATGGGACCATCCTGAGGATACTAGCTGTAACACACAGTACCTTGCAGAGGAACATCAAGGGTGACATTTGTCCTGTCTTGCAATGAGCTGCAAGCCATAGCTTTAGCATTCTTCCGTTCGGCCATAATCTGAAGACAGTGATAATACAGCATTTAAAAAAATATATAGTACAGCAGCAACTATAAAATTACCCCTATTATAACCCCAGTTTCTGAAATCTGAAATAAGTCAGAAGGTACATGACTAAGCAGGTTATTCTTTTTAAATAACAACTTTGATTTTACTCCGCTTCATTTACCATTCCTTAACTACATAAAGAACCTAAGTAGTGTCCAAGCCCAGATGAAAGAGGGGTTGAGGAGGAAAAAATCTAGTCATTTTTATCAACAGCAAAATTATGGTGAGGAGTAATAGAGCAAGAAACATAAATATTTAACACAGAGAGAGGAGGTATTCATTATGTTCCTCTCTGAACTATCTTCTGCTGTGTAAACTTTTTTCCCTCCATTTTTATGTTTGTTCTGGAATTAAAAATCCTATGCAAAATACAACATATCCTTCCCTCAAAATGTGTAGTACTAGCAAAAGAGGAAAAAAGCCCCTCTTGTAAATAAACATTTTGGATGGCTATTCCCTACAGATATATGACTGAGAAAGGATCCATGGAAGCTAACAGAGGTTTTCCAGAGCTTGTATATAAACCACAGGTGTCTGCTTCTTTATGTTATGACTGTTCATTGTAATCAAGCTATAAAGATAACTGGTGTTACAGCAGATGACACTTGGTCTGAAAATGCTTCTAGTGAATTTCTTTCCTCTGCCACCCTCCTTTTTTTTTTAGGTTTTATGTTCTGAAAGTATTTTCTGTTGCAGGGACATATGGGAATATTCCTGCCCTCTGATGAAAAATTATACACAGTAGCTTAGGAAGAAACCCTGACCCAGTAAAGAGGTACAGCATGTCAACACAAGACAAGTGCTTCCCTGAATCAGGATTACATCCATTGCTGAATTAACTGTGTTACTGTTAGCTATGGTTTTAAATGCCTACTTGTTCTCTTATCCAAAATTAGTGTCAAAAGTTTCATGTGACAGCTCTACTCCCTTTCTGATATTCCTGTGTAAAGCTACGATGGCATTTACTTGATGTTGACCTTACAGGATAAAGGCAGCAGTGGTAGGGCCTGTGTAGCACGTTTTTCCCTGCTAGACTTGCTAGAAACATCTGTGTGAGTTGGAGAGTTGGAGGAGAACTAGGAAGAACATAACAGGTCTCCAGTCAGCCACTGCTGCAGTGCTGGTGTTAAAATTCACCAAGCGCAGCCTGCAGCTCCTTGACCAACTTGAGCAGCTCCCCGAGTGCTGGCACTCCCTCTGGCACCCAAACCTGGACAAACCTGCCAGGCTTTGCACAGTTGCTGGGCTACCTTCTGCCCCAGGCATAACTGTGCTGCCCAGAGGGTTACAGTAATGCACCCTGTGTAAAGGCTCACGTTGCTTGTATGAAACACCACAAACAAGTTCAGTACCATGTCTTCAGTGTTGCAAAAATGAAAAATTTTTAGACTACACAGCTGACTACAGAGGAGGGTTTGGCATCACCAATTCCATTCACTAACATGAAGACAAAATGTAAAAAGCAAATGACAGTCACACAGCAGAATTTTAAAACCTGAAGGTTTTCTAACTAGCATTTCTAGTAGAGCTGTGACTCATTACGAGAGAAGTTACACAGGGATAACCGATAAGGTTATTCATCTCCACAGCCCACTTTTTCTGTGATGCAAACTAACATGCTTTAAGGAAAACCAAAATGAGCTACATGATATTTTTAAAAAGGGGCAGTCTCAAATCCACCACATCTCAATAAAAGAATAAAAGAAGAGTTTCAAGTAGATTAGTTTAACTTCCTCTTTATAAAGCATTTCAATCAGATTGCCCGCTGTAAAGGATGTGGTGCATTGTTACTGATGCATGAAATGACTGTACAGAGGACACTCATAACTGATCATCCAAGAAAACCAAAATTAATAACCAGGGAATGGTGTCAAATCTGTAAGGTAGAATGACTGAAAAGAACAGTCCTCCCCAGTATTATGGACAGCACTATCAGAGCAGGAACATATCCTTTAGTATACATAACTAGAGTACCCTAAAACCCTGCTCCCCCATGATTTTTTAAATACAGCTAGCAACTATTTTCCTCTGTGTCCTGCAGGATTGAATAACCATTGAATAACACCATTCTGGTGTTATTTATGATTTATTTGTGGAGTTTAACATCATTGTTTATTATTAATTGAACCTCTGTGTCCTCTTTCCATTTTTAACCTGCAGCTTCTTTATTATTCAGGAAAGCCTTCAATCTCCACACACACTTGTCGAATCAAAAGCACATATCGTCCTCCTCAAATCTAAATGCCCACTCTCCCATAATTCCCATCCATTTGTGTCCTTTCCCTTACAAATGCTCTATGCTGTTTCTTGTTGCCAGTTATATAAACTAAACTAACACTACGTACAAGCACTGATTACATGTATAAGGCTCAGGGAACAGACAAATGGAGCTGATTTTAAATCCACTTGCCTTTGAGCAGATTTCGTGTAAACTTGTAGCAATGGCTTTTGCAGGTGTGTCACATCGAAATACATGACATTTCAAAATTCTTGTGTCTTTGTCTCTTGCCACATAAGCAAAGTCTCTGTAAACAAGACAAATGGACACATTAGAAACATACAAAGCAAATTTTATGACATTACAATCAGTAGTATTTTCAAAACTGCAAGTCCTACTTCAGTTTAACAGGTGTATGCCTCAGCTCTCAAGGTATAAAACACATGCCTTCGACAGAGCAGGTCTACAAATGTAATAAACTGCTTACCCATGAAATGTGTATCTGAAGTTTTGTGCTTAATCTGTGTAATTCAAAAGCTCATTTCGGTTTCCTAACCATGCAACTTACTCAAGTTACAACCCATAATTCCAAATGCAATTGTAAATAAACAGCAAAATTCACTCAAATATGTTATTGAAGATGAAGTAGGGAGAGAATTACATATTAAGACAGAAAACATATGCAACTCTCAACTGCTAAAAAACCCCAAGAAACAGCACACAGGAGTGTAGTCAGAGAAAAATCGTATTTCAAAGGACTGTATAAAGTGTTTAAAATATGCAGATAGTAATTAGAGATCTGGCTGCATAAGGGAGATGTGAACCTGCTGAGCTTTGCTCACACTAATTGCCCTAAATTTCTGACCTTATTTTTTTAAAAGTTAAATAAATCTGCCCTACAAAAGAGGTTTTTGCACTGTACTGGCTAGTCACCACAGCACAGTAAAGCTTTCTAGCATGGATGAAGGAAGTGCCACGACTAGGTTTATTTATTCTCAGGCTGCTTAAGAGCTGGAGCTCTTCTGAAACAGTCAAAGTGATACATACTGAGCCAGGAACAAGCCTGGCTTTGCCCAGTTGCCATCCTTGCTGTACAAGACTCTCTGTTCACTGGTCTTGCACCTCTGCTTTTTCAAGTCCTCCAAGCAACCACAGCTCATTCCTACTCTGTGACCCTCTTGCTACCTTCAGATTTCTCTGGGACTTTGCTCCAGCGTCTTATGCCTGAGGTCTCTTTTCAGTGCCTTTCTGCTTTACACATAAATAATTACTAGCAAGACCCTAAGTGGTGAAGAGATAGGAGGGATATTCCTAAGCCACAGGCCTAGTATAAACTAAAGTGTTTCTGTATACAAAAGTCTGTCAATATTCCGAGCAGAGTTTAATGTAGCATGGATGGCCAATTTTCAAATTCATTTTAAATGCTCAGTGAATTGAAGAA
The DNA here is from genome assembly GCA_013399195.1 of Dicrurus megarhynchus. Classification (NCBI taxonomy): domain Eukaryota; kingdom Metazoa; phylum Chordata; class Aves; order Passeriformes; family Dicruridae; genus Dicrurus; species Dicrurus megarhynchus. Next base: position 548,408 of record VXAD01012870.1, read on the forward strand.
TTTTATACTGAAGCTCTCCAGGGAGAATCAGAGACTGTGGCAGATGGATTGCTGACCTTCCTGCTGTGTAGGAGATGTGGGCACTGCCCTGCAGTTAAGTACTGTACCTGTATCTAACTGAACAGCAGATTTTGCTCTTCGTGAGCCCTCGCAATGTAAGGGCTGCTCAGTAACAGGAACAGGTGGCTGCTCCATCTAAGTGCTTTGCAACCTGAAGTCTGATGAGTAATATTTAAAAAAGCGCAAGCCACACAAAACTATCGGGGATGAGATCTGAAAGCAATTCCACAGGACAGAACCATGCAGAAACACAGTGAAGCTGGAGGCCCCTCTCCATTTTGCTGCATCCCAACCTGCAATGGCATACATTATGGCACAGCAGGGACAGGAGGCAGTGGGGCAGCACGTGGGATGTGCTGCCACCTGAACCCTTCCTGCATGGGGAATGCAGGCCATGGGCTGCACTGGCTCTCGCTGGCTGCAGCACTGCCCTGCCAGCATGTAACACACAGGCATCCTGGGGAGGGACAGTGTTTTACCCAGCTGATTGTGACTTGCAGGAAAAATCACAAAGCAATAATCCAGGAAGGTGCTGTCTATTACACAGGATGCCCCAAGGTTTCCTAGCTCCAGCCTGACCCCAAGTCCCTTGGCCACAAAAGCCTTTTGGCATGTTGTTCCCTTTTTTTGCACTGCAAGATCACAGACAAGCTGAGTTTCAGCTGGAATCTTGCCCCTGGAAAAAGACTGATGCTTTTGGCTCATCTGGACATGTGCCAAACCTTGCTTTAGAATGGTTTCCTCCTCACTTAATGCTTCAAAAGCAAGCTGAGGACTCCTAGCTGGACTCCAAGAGAAGAGGGTATGAATCACCTGTAGCCTATGAAAAATTAGCAGCTACAGGGAAAAAAAATGAAACAAGGTGCCACATAAAAAACCTTTGAGACTTTTGCCTTTTGACATAAACTTTCAACATTACTGAAATGCAGGGCAAGTCTCTGGAAATGCTCAGGCTCACAAAGTCCCACATATAATATCCTGAGCTCTGACAAGATCTTGCCTGGTTTGAGAGCTGTAAGTGAGGAACTTCCAAAAATCCTAAGCATTTCAGATTTTGTTTTCTATGTGCTTGGCTTTAGCTGCAATCTATAAAATGTCTAAAGTTATCAACTTCACATTTTTGAGTCCAAATTCCTTTCCCTACAAGTATTTTAACTGCAATACAAAAACATAATTCACTTAACAGACATGGATTTTCTACCATAACTTCAGTAAGACTTCCCCTCACTTTACATACAAGAAAAGCTTGCTGGCAGTGACCATCACTTGCAGGTAGCAAAGACTGCATAAAAAACCACGTTATTACTGGATCAAGGTCCATTCTTTCAGAGGGCAGACATAGTAGCTGAAACCTCTGTTTGCATTAACTTAAAGTAAAATTGAAAGTCATCTATGTGACCATTACATGGTTATTTACTACCATTTACAAGCAGTTACCTCAAATCAATACTATTCCTTTGAGGACTTGAAAACAGGTGATTTATGCATTCCTTTACAAAATGATCCCAGGAAGAGCATCCTGTGTTGTTTTGCCAAGCTGCTTGCACTGCACAGAAGCCTGTTTGAATAAACAGAAATCTGCACATCCTGAGGAGGCTGTCCAATACCAGGATTTCCAATTATAAGGCCAGCACCTTTGAGGAATTGCACACAGCCAGAAGATAAACCTGTCCCTTCTGTTAGCCACACAGCTATCTGTTAGAACCTTATTTTACTCTCTGTAAAAGCTAAGATGGGACAAAGACACCAAAGCAAGTCGTTAGGGCTTGGAGTACATAAAACATTGCCAGCAAAATTGATTTGTAACAGTCCAAGAAATTGTGGTCCAGCCTTTGATGAGTAGCTCTGGCAATGCCCCGGCACACCATGCCTTCCTCAATGAACTACATTGCTTTGCTGTAGGAAGCCACATCAGGCAGGGCATCTCCACTGTGCTGCCAAGTTCCTGATACGTGGGACGACCCCTGAGGCCACAGTAAATCTCACCTTGCAGAGAGCGTATCTGCGACCCAAGCTCAACTGCAAGGGTTTTCAGCCTTAAGGGAACCTGTAAGGTAGAACTAAATGTGTTTAGTCAGCACGTTATCTCCCAGTGGAAGTAGGACTCAAAGGACTGGGGAGATAAAAATAAGTCAAAAAATTAAAACTCTGTTAAACTAAAGACTGAATTCTGTCATGATCAAAGATTTTGGCTGTAAAGGAACACAACTTATAATTATGCCCCGTAAGTGGGAAACATCTCTGATAGATGTATTTTCAGCAGCATTTTAAGGGCAGAGAGTTTGACTTGGGGTGGCCTGCTCAGTCTTGAGCTTTTTTCTCAAGTCTAAATTTACTTTCCTGTACAAAGAGAGCAATACGGAGGGCAACGCTGACAGTAATGAGCTTGCCCACTTTTCAGTAAGAACATTTCTCTGTTCCTGGAAGGTTAATGACAGCCAAATGAATGAGCCACCGTGCAGGGCCTGGCTCAGCAACCACTCTGAAAGGTAAGACCTGTGGCAAGGGCAGCGAGGAGTCTGATGAGTGTTAAGGATGCAGCATCTGTAGTTGGACACTGCAGGTGACAAGGAGGCTCATCTGCCACTTTAGTCTTGCCAAAGAAGGGCCTGCAACCCAGTGGTCCCTGCAAGAGAAGGATGACAACAGCCCTGATAAGACAGATGTGCTCTGCATTTGCCGAAGAGCAGATGACATCCACAAAAATGTTACTCAGAATGCAGTGTATTGATTTTCTGATGGAGCTGGCAGCAACCCTACATACAGGCTACCTAAGGACTGCTGCAGGACTGCAGGGCTTCTTTTTTTTTTTTAATTATTTGAGTATAAAGAGATGGGAGGATTTAAAAGAAAGATCATCTAGTCCAGTGCTCCCACAGTGAGCAGGGACATCTTCAGCTAGAACAGGTTGCTCAAAGTCCCATCTAACCTGACCTTGAATGTTTCCATGGATGGGTCATCCATCACCTCTCTGGGAAACCTGTTCCAGCATTCCACCACCTTTATCATAAAAAACTCCTTCCTTATATCTGGTGTGAATTGACCCTCTTTTAGTTTAAAACCATTATCCCTTGTCCTATCACAACAGGCCCTGCTAAAAAAAACCCCCAAACGCCCCAAGACTCATTATTGAGGCCTTCCATCAGAGGACTGGCCATGATCCACAGTGTTGTATCAGGCAGTGTAAAACTCCCTCCCTGGGGGGCAGATCCTGGGCATTCCCACCTGAACCTGAATGTATATTAACCCACTGAATTTTTTGTTTTGGGGTGTTCCCCCACCCCTGATGAATCAACACTGTGACCATCATGTCGACCAATGAATGCCAAAATTGCAGCTATCAAGTTTTGTTGCTGGATCTATGGGTGGTGATCTCTTCTTCCTTCTCTTCTCTTCTCTTCTCTTCTCTTCTCTTCTCTTCTCTTCTCTTCTCTTCTCTTCTCTTCTCTTCTCTTCTCTTCTCTTCTCTTCTCTTCTCTTCTCTTCTCTTCTCTTCTCTTCTCTTCTCNCTGATATTTTCATACTTTTGTTTAAACACTGGTCATTCAGTGTCATTTCACCCTCATCTGCCCCAAGGGATCTATTAACAAGAACCTCAGTTACCCTGCCTTCCGGTGTGGGGTTGTAACACCAAGAGACCTCTTCTCCGGGCTGGACAAACCCAGCTTTCTCAGCCTGTCTTCACAGCAGAGATGCTCCACTCCTCTGATCATCTTCATGGCCCTGTTCTGGACCCTCTCCCACAGGTCCATGTCTTTCCTGTGCTGAGGACTCCAGAGCTGGACACAGCACTCTAGGTGGGGCCTACAAGTCTAGAGCAGAGGGGCACACTCACCTCACTCACTTGATGGCCATGTTTCTTCTGATGCAGCCCACAACATGGGTGGCTTTCTGGGCTGGGCTGCAAGTGCACATTGCTCTCATCCATCAGCACCTCCAAGTCCTTGACAGGGCTCCTTAATTCCTTCATTCCCCAGCCTGTATTGATACTGGAGTTCTCGTTGAAGAAACAATGATGCCCTGCTGTATGCAGCAAAGTCTCCAGGGTGTGGCCTGGAAAGCCCATGAGCCTGTGAGGAAAGTCTCGTCTTTGTTCTGTGAAATACCACGCACATTTAGTCACTTGTAGAAGTTCCAGAAATGCCATTTCCTGCCCACAGGGTTGTTGGTGGGTGCTGGGAAGGAGCTGCAGGACCACCTGGCCCTAGCCTCAGTTCCACTAGTGCTGCATGTAAGGCTTGTGTTGAGCCTCTCCAGCACTCGGTCCTGCAGCTTCTGTAAATATTTCTGCTTGTAAAGGTATGCAATCATAAACAAGGCTGTATAGCACAACTACAGAAGAACATGACACACCAGCCAGTACATCAGTTTCAAGTACTGAGAGCTAATAAAACCCTCGTGGTGGTGTTGCAGACTCACACACCAGTGTTTCACTTTAAGCACCTGAACAGCTTGAACAAAGTAAATCGGCTAACTACATTCATGGATTGTGAATATATATAAACCTTTAGATGATCAGGGCCTGCATCTACTGAGATAAAGTATGAAATGTGAATTCTTCTAAACCTGTGGTACTGCATCACACTCAACCCTGCCGGCACCATCTGTTTTCAAATCATCAATCAAAATTAGCAGACAAACCATCCTTCCCCCTTCTGGCAGTGCACAGACAGTACCACTGGTTTCATTAATTCATGGAAGTCACCTAGGTGCCCGTGTGCTTGCACCAGTGGCCCTACATGGCAGCCCAGCAGCCAAGACCTGGAGATGGGGGTACTGGCTGGTGGCAGCTGGCTCCTCCACTGCCAGTGGGAGCCTTGCAGCCTTGCTTCAGGCATTTCTAGGCATTCAGAAAATGGAGCTCCACAGTTCCTCTTGGACAAGAAAGGTATGGCTTTCTGAGGATTTCAGAGTATCTGCTTCCGACAGCAACACTAAAACACAGGAAAAGTTGTATTTCCCTACGCAGGACCACAATGGAACAGCTTCTTTTTTGTCCAAAGCCTTGAATCCCAAGTAAGCCAGAAGACCAGTCTCTGATTCTTCTTCCACTTCAGATCCCTTCTGGGTCGTTTCACCTATAAACCTTCATTTGACTGCAGCTCACTTGAAACTGATTAACATTTAAGTGAGATTTATGGGCAATAGGCCCCTGGGATAATGAAGAAGTGCTGAGCAACGTGTTTGCAATAGAAATTTACAGAAAAGGGCAAATGCCTCCTCTTACCACTCCCCTATCTTTACATTCTGCTGGGAAAACAAGCAAAAAAAGAAATTTAAAAGCCATTACAAAGCCCATGGCTGGACACAGAGCTAGCACAGGGTTAACAGATCACATCTCATCCAGCTGGATGAGTCTCTGTCTCCATGGGGTGTGTGTGTGTGTGCACATGAAATCTGTGGGATCTGAATGACAGCTCCTGGTAAAATTTAATTCCATGTCAGTGGAGAGAGCAGCAAGGTGTTTAGTGGGAGAATGATGTTGCAAAAAAAGCTGTATACTCTTGAAACTTTATAACACAAGTGCAACAATTCTGTCAATACAGGACTATAGAGAAGAGGTTCTGCATAGAAGGTAATTTTTTTTTTTTTTTAATAATTTGCACATGTACTACATCATCCATTAATAACCTTCCAGTTATAGGAACTGGATATAAATCAGTATTCTGGACAAAAGCTAGAAAAACAGAAAAATAGGTAAGTATTTTGCACAAGAGTGGGTAAGACTGGTTCTGCTGAACAGTTAAAAATTTAGTAGTAATTTATTTTGAAAGAAAACAGGACTAGAGAAAGACATTTAAAAAAGCAATTTTGAGAGTTGAAAAGACAATGTAAGGTGCTAAGTAGAAGGGAATTTAATTTTTATTTGCTCTTTTACTCTCTTTAATTGGCAAAGGTCTACAGTCATTGACTAAACCTTACATAGTCATACCTATTTAACACCTGGCTAAGCATCACTTAGCTGCTCAATCTTGGATGAATATAATCACATTAAAAGCAATTTATGCTAATGCTGTCCTGTTTGAGTAGCAGTTATGACCATTTGCCACTATTAGGCTAAAGTCCTAGGAGGCATCCCAATGAAGTACAGCCTAAAAGAGTAGCACATCCTTCATTACCTTCTCACTATAAACTTATTTCTTCAAAGGACTGTCAAAAAATGCAGAATTAATTAATCCATGCATTAATCCTTTTTTTGTTTTTTGGTTAAAAACCCCAAATATCCTAGCCCTAAAGTATGAAATAAAATTTTTTACTATTCTCAATAAAATTAAATTGCTGCTATTTAAAACACCTAGATTAAAAGGATACACATGCAGGAAAATGTACATTTCTTTACAGATTTATGTATTACAAATTGTAACAAGAATCCTTGAACCAGAAAATTATATTCTCTGGGTTTGTCTTAAAATTGATTGAAATTCATCCAGAATATACTACAGAAGATGATTTCTCTGTACTGGTATATAGACTTCTGTGACTGCAGGGTCACAGAACAGATATGTCAGGCTGTGGAGAAACCATCTTCTGAGTCTATAACTTTCAGACTTCACTTTGCTTTCCTGCAAACAGCTGACCAGAGACTTACAAAAGCAGGAAACAAAAAGGGGAGGGCAACCACCACTACAGCAGAGCAGGGTCAGAGGCACCTGGGAGGAGGTTGCCATTCAGTGTCAACACTTGAATGTCCATGGGAGCAGAGGAGGAGAAAAGCAAGAGAAGGGAGAGGAGGCACATGATAAAAGCAGGTAAATATAATGCCATCAAGACCATCCTCGGGTGGGGTTTTTCCATGACACACAAATATTCTAGTATCATGAACGGCAGAGAAGATAAAGTGCAAGAAATCCTGTAGTAAAATGTATGTTAGAAATTACAGATCCTCTGGATTAACATTTCAGGCTTTTTATCCAGACTTCTTATTCACATAGGGGAAAGGAGAATGGCTTATAGCTGAAATAATGTTTGTGACTCTGTTCGGGTCACTTGTCTTTTTATTACGGTCACACCAAGGAACTTGCAAAGTTAGTGAGAAAAATCCAAAGGTAAGAAAACGATAACTAGATGAAACAAGCAGCATTCACAGATGCTGCAAAATCTGTTTGTAAAGGATTTACTGAGGACCTTTCAACTACCAGATACCGAGTGAAACCACTGCTTCCCTTCCACACGTTCCAAATAACACTCACAGCCCCTTCTCCAGGTGACTATACACCCAACACTTTGGAATCAAATCCTGGATGAGGAGGAAGAAAAATAACTACTCCCGAGAGTCTTCTCCTTCCCATTTCTCTTACACAGCAACCACATCCACCATTCTCTCCTCAGTGAGGAGAGCTGGAAGAGATATGGGGGAGAAAGAATTTCCCCTGTGTTTCTGACAGTTGTTAGAAATCCTAAACACACATGAAAGCCTTCCAATTTTTCTGCACTCCAAGCGCTTCAACTCAAAGAGCTCCTCCACCTCTTTAGATGCTCTCCAGCTACGACTCAGAACGGCACACTTGGCCACCAAGACATTACCCTGGTGATGAATTTTGGATCCAAGTAGTTAAAATGCCCTCCCCAAGAAGAGATTTCTGGGAGACTTTTCTTATTTCAGTTTTTACACAGTTTGAAAATGGATTTCCTTGCAGCAAAACATCAATTCTGCATTTTAATAAATTCTCCTCAAATGGTCTGGCATTGACAGAGTGTAGCTTGTTTTTCTAATTCAAGCATAAAGTTTGTAGGGCAAATTATCCCCTGCTGAAAGGCTGTTTGCTTCATTCCTTGATAATGTCACTTGCTAACTCTGAAGGAGGAGCTATGGCTACTTTGTGTGATACTCAGAGGCTTTAATCTGGCAGCCCTAAAACTCACAGCTGCCATTTTTTCTTTGATGTCTTATCATTGCCACAGTTCTGTGTGCTTCCAAAATTTGTTAAAACCTTCTCAGAGCTGATATGTCTGATACCCAGCTCAGCCCTTCAGAGCCCAGCACTTCCAAGCCTGAAAGCATTTGCATGACTTTCACTCCAATTTCCTTCCTGCAGCCTGATCCTCATGCAGCTGCAAAAGCCGGTCCCCCAGACGGGCTCCAGGTCTCACTGCTGCCCAGCACCTTCTCCTGTGTGGAGGGGACAGGAGTCCTGTCAGCCTGGCCACCACTGCCTCCACCAGCAAGAAAGGTGGCTCTGATATGTTACAAATCATTTCCCTCTCTGCTACCAAGGGCTTTATTCTACTCCTGCAAAGGGCCACAGATTTGCATCAACTGGCGTCACGTCAAAGTGCAGTTCTCCGGATCCATGAGCTCTGTTAGCACAGTGACAACAGCACAGATTGTACAGGTTAAATACATGTCCCATGCTGGTCCTCATTCCCAGCCTCACCTCCCAGTCAGATGGCCAAAGCACCACCATCATGGCAAGGAGGACAGTCTATGCCATGTGCCGTGCTCACCACCAAGGAGGTGCCCTGGGAACTGCGCTCCTGTAGGACTGGCAGCCCAAGGGGGCCCAGCTGACAATGTGTCACCTCCAGCTGGTGCCTGGGGCTCAGACAGGGCTTACTGCTGCTCACCAACTGCTAGACAGGCATGGCAAACTGACAAGTCAATCAGTAGCTTAGACCTCTGCTTGTTTTATGGATATATTCAACAAAAGACAGAACTTCTGGGACAGATCGTATGACAATCACTGGCCACTACCTTGGTCAACACAAATGTTTCAGGGTGTTTTGCTGGGTTTTTTCCTTAACTACTTCACAATATTTTTGAAATGTGCATGGGCAGGGGGCTGCCTTCCTATCCTGTGCAGCAGTTTTCAAAGAAAAGGCACACAAATGAGGTAGTTTGTCAAGGCCATTATAGTTGCTTCTCCCTTGCAGCATTGTAAAGTGGTGGTTTAACTCCTGAGGATGGCCAGTCTGATGAATCCTGAATTTCCTTTAGTACATGTATGTGTTATTGTGCCTGCGAACCTCTTAACAGCCACTTTGCAGCAGATCCTGTACATTGGACTTTGACAGATTAGTATTTAGATATTTTTGACAAAGCTTCTGTCTTCCAGATCTAATTGGAAGACAAGGGCTTTTGTTTAAAAGGAATATCTAAAGATTTAATAAAGAAATACATCAAGTCAAGATGCTCAAAGCACTATAACAGATTTAACTGAAGACAGCAAACTACACCAGAATAGTTAATCTCTCCAGTGTGATTTGTTTTATAAGCAAGGCTTCCTAGTTCTCCTTTGTTCTTTATTATTCAGATAGAGAACACAGCAGTTGTGCACAGACGCTACCCATGAATCTGCTTGAAGCACACTTGCCAGTGCTAGGTTGGGAGGATCATTGCTTCCCCACATGCATGAATCCTACATTAGATTGCAAAGCCATAATCAAGAAAGTTCAAATATTTCCCTAGGCCAACACTGCCTAAAGAATTGATTAAAAAAAAGTCAGGCCTGGAAACCATTCTCATTGAATTCCACAAAGCAAACATGAGGAATAGTCTACATCTCTAAACCACATTCCTTCCACCCAGTCCCACTTTCAAGTTTTTGCAATTTAGAAGAGCAAACAAACCCCAAATCTCATCTGAGGGAGGCAATTCTATTGCTAAGAGCCTTTGGAGTGGCTGCAGCCCTTGTGCTGCAAAGCACCTGACAACAATGCCTTACTGTCTGCGCTCCCATGAAACAGGAAGCATTGTAGAGAATTCCAAATAATCCCTTTGTACATCCAAACAAATCAAACATACTGGGAACAACTTTTCTTCAAACTTAAAAGACAAGCAAGCAACCCAGACGGACCCGAAACAAATACCAAAAATAGAAAATAAACGTTTACTTTTCCAAATCTTGTTAAACTTAGCTCTTAAATCCCCTGCTCTTAGAATCATGTTTTTCAAAATTTTTAAATAAAAGCTGGGATTTTAACACTACTGTCTTGCATTTCAGATTCCAGAGAACATCATCATCTAAATTTAAATCCCAAGACCCGAAGCAAATATTAAAACCCACTGCATTGCATGATTTTGAACTGTTCTATTATTAGAGGGTTTGGGACCTGAGGAAAAAACCCCAAAACAACCAACAGGCATTATCAACTGGACAATTCTGTTAATAGCAAGGTGAAAAGGTGACAGATATGAATTTACTCACTGAAGTTGATCTTCTGTTCACTGATACAAGCAAACCAATACAACATTTTTCAGTGCATGCCAGAAGGATAAACACAAAAAAGGAAAAATGAAAATCATTTACCTCTCTCTGAATCCAGGGAAGCATGAAGAAACAGAAAGAGCAAGTTAGAAAGCACTCAAGCAGACAGAGCTCCAGCATATGATAAGACAGGGTAGCTGAAAAGTGCTGTACATTTAACATACACTGTTTGTTTGTAGCACAGAGTATCTAAGCATACGGCCACTATTTCCTTTCGACACCTTTTTTCATTGAATCTTGTTGCTCTGAAGTTTGTATTTTTGGAAACATGCAGTGAAGCCAACAGGCATCAGCTGAGGCAGCGCAGACATATCAACAGTGGGAGGTAATAAAGCTTAAAATACCACACACAAGTCCGGGAAGTAGTATGCAGAAAGCATAAATAGACACAGAAAGTGCAGGAACCTTCCTTTTTCCAAAATAACACTTTTTACAGCAGACACTGACAAAAGAAACAAGAATAATTCTTCAGGTTTTGCAAACATTACATTGTTTAAGCTGAAAGAGCAGAAAGATCGTCATCAGTTTTTTTAATGCCTTTTCCAAAAGCTCATGCCCCAAGGTCATTTGGGGTCCTCTGAAAGTTGCACCCTGAAAAAGTGACAGCCTGTGGAACAACCTTCCATGAGCACTGAGCTGAAGCCAGGATGTATAAAATCATGCCACACCTTCATTTCTAAAACACTTCAGCAACCACTAACTCTTGGTATGACTTAACCAACACCCCTTTCCCACAGGCGAAGGCGGGCAGGAGAGGCGCAAGCTTCCCTGGCTGGTGGCTGCCCTTCCGCCCCTTCCCACAGACCTGCTCTGCCTGCCTGCCCCTGCCCTGAAGCCCCAGAGAGGGCTCCCTGCAGGTCCTGGCACCCACCACAGCCTGCTGCTTTCCAGGTCATGCCAGCCCCCACGGAACCCCAGCAGGGTGAGCTGGCAGGGACACGTGTGCTTCTGGAGCTCGTCCTGTGAAGAAAGCACAGTTTCCTGGGATGTGACCGCAAAGGGTTAGCGGGGCTGGGGAAGGAGGCGGGTTGCTGCCTGCTTCTTTGCACCTCTCCTTAAACACTGGACGTCACTCTATGCAATGCATAGTGTCTCTGCAGGGGTAATGGCCCCTCTCAGAAGAGAGCTACTTAGTCCTGCTCTCCCACTCCTGCCTCCTGCATGCACCTCACAACTTCCCTTTTTTAAGAAGGGCTTATCTCTAGTGAGCATCTGAGCAAGGTTCATGCACTGTGTGCAAAAATGTGGGACCCTACATCATCCCAGCTTGTAACTGACTCTTGAGAAAAAAAGAAGTGGAGTGGAAAAATCATCACATCTCTAGTAATAAGGGTAGGATTAAAGACAGGACACGCTGAGGGGAAGGGATCCAATTCCTATTAGACATCTCATGTCAGCAAGCTTACAGCGATTGATTTGTTGCTTAGAAATGGCTTAGTGACTAGATCTGGAATAAACATAGGTTTTCTAGGGCAGATTTTAGCTAAACATGCATATGATTCACTAATGCATCCATCCGAAATAGACGTGTATGCATGTAACCAGAGATTTAATTTTTTCTCATGCTGAGATGAAATCTCTCCTGCTGCAACTTGTACCTGCTGTCCCTTGTAATAATCTCAATGTGGCTCCTTGTGACGAACAGGAATTCACTGCAACAACCTCTCCATGGACATGTTAGAGCTCCCATCACAGGAGGCTTTCAATATGTGACTGGACAGGGTGCTAGACTAATTTAGGCTCCCTTTCCCATAAATGGCTGGATCAGATGGTCTTTTGATATTCCTTCCAACCGGGGCTGTTCTATGACTCTATGAAAGCAGCTAAGTTGGAAAGATGATCCATATTTACAAATGTAATGGACATTCCCAGAAATTTCACAACAGAAGCATGAAACTTAGCTTCATTGTAAAGAAGAAACGCGTGGTGCTCTGCTCTACTCCTGTCACACACTGAACTTGGAGTTTCCCCTTTTCAATACCCAATGGTGACCTGTGTGGATCTCCCCAGCCAAAACCCCACTCATTCCTTTGCTTCAGCTACATGGGCTTTCTACTGGGCTTTGCAGAATCAGCAAGCACTTCAACTATTGTTAACATTTTATAAAATTAAGGAGTTAAAATTAGATCTCAACATTGCAAATACTGGAAGACTTTCAAGCCCAAACATCATTGATACCATATGTCAGTGCCAATATGAAAATCAGAATGGAAAAAGTAGTATCACTTTCACTTTCTGAGAAAACACAATGTGTTTCTAAGTAGTATGAGAAGTAAAACATACACGATTTTCTCTGTCTGTTAATCATTGGCTTTATATGAAGTGGTCAAACAGAGATGTCCATCTCTCAGAAAAAGCATTATATTGGAGAAACTGTCCTGTAATTTAGACACAATGTACTGGGGGGAGGACAGGAAAAGAAATGTCTTAGAGACACAAAACATGACCTGCTGGAGCAAACTCTGAAAGGGAGATCTGTTAATTCCCCAATTGTTATGCAAGATACAACTGTACAGAACAATCACCACTGCAGCTGCCAGCACAGAGAAAAGAGCACTGAAGGAAATTCAGGAAGGTGAGAGAAAAACAAGCAGTTGAGCTGCTGGACTTCCTCAGGCTTTGAGGAATGAGTGGGGCTCTGGCTGCCGTGGGATGCATATGAATCAGGGGAGGCTGCCTGCTGCTTCTAAGCAGTTAATTACCGCTTTCCAATTAACCCAACAACTTCTCATAGTGTGTCTTGTAATTCATGAATTATTTTCATACAAAAGACTATTTGCCTGTATTCTCTTTACATTCTAGTAGCTCAAATATGGTTGAATAATTTACCTTTAAACTTAAACAAATTTTAAAAAAATCACCCCAAGGCTAAAAAGTAGATACAGAAAGTTTCAGTTCAAGTGGCAGATTTTGTTGATTGCTCTAAGTGCCAGAAATGCTGCAAGAGCAGCTGTACAAGTGGTTCGGTGTGGTGCCCTACATATCCCTTTCCAAGCTGACTGAGTTAAAACGGGTCAAGCCAGAGCCTGCCAATAACCTGGGAAGACAATTCCCAGAAAATTGTGTCAGGGCTGCTACACAGGATTTGAGATTCATTTCTGAGGGGAAAAGGCCAAGACCAAGGAAAACAGCCCACGACCTTCTAGCCTGCAAAGGTGTGAGAAAGGATCCCCCCTCCTGGAGCATACCCCGAGAGGACAGTGCCTCCCAGGGAAGGTGGCAACAATCTCTTCCTCCCCATCACTTCTGCCAGGCTCATTTATTCCAGGTTGTTTTCTGATTGGCACCTTTAGAGACAGAGCATTGCAGTACTGGAAGGGCACCTGCTCCTCTGATCCCTGCTTTCCTCCACACTCCTCTTGCAGAGGGTCCCCCAGCCCAGGGATGCAGTGGAGGCAAGAGTTGTAGAGTGGTGTTATATATATGTGTTTTAATTCGTGCCTATAAGGTTTATATCTGTCTAATATTAAATGCTTGTATGGGATATGCTTGCTTAAAAATCCAAACTGTGGGGAAACTGCATTTTATTAAGGGACATTTCCAGTAAGGGTAAAGAATGTATCCCAAGCTAAAGATTTCCGAGAAACCCATTATCATATCTGCAGAACCAGCTTAGCAGAAGATGGGCCATCACAGGGAAATCATCCGGCCATTAACACCACGATAAGATATCGGCGACGTATCAGGACCATCAATCTGTTCCTGGGAGGATACAAGATTTCATCAAAACTCCATCTCCTCATCGGAAGGACATTGTTCCTCGCTGGAATAACTAAGAAAACCAAATTGAATATCTTTGGACCTTGGACTCTGAATACAAAGTTGCCTCCAGCAAAATAAACTGTATAAAAACTCATCACTCCGGGACCTCGGTGTGAACAGAGCTTCACTGACACCCTGTCAGGTTGCTTGTCACCCAGTATCCGATCCCGGGCTCGGTACTGTTTTTTTTCTGCATTGTGGCTTTTAATGCTTTTTATCCTAAAACTCTGCCAAATTTTCTATCAATAAATTTGTTCCAATTTTTATTATAGGAATCTGCTCATTTCATTTATAACAGTGGTGTAACTGATGGGGCACTGCTTGAATACAAGACCATTTCTTCTTTCAGTCCCAGGTTTCGTACATCACTGACTGACACAAACTGTATCCCGGGGGCTGGCCATTGATGTGCAATGCCCACCCCACGAGCGGAACGGTGATGGAGGTTCCACTGGGAGGTGAATAAACACCCTTCCACATGGTGCTCAGGAGGCCATATTTGCATGCAAGTTTGGGCTCACCAATCCATGGAGAGTGACAAAGTGGAGTGAGCCCAGCCAAGGGCAACCAAGGCTGTAGGAACCATGATTGTTTAGCCTAGAGATGAAGTGGGCTTGTTTAGCCTGGGGAAAAGGTAATGGAGAGGATCTAATTAATGTCTCCCACTTGCTCATGGGAGGGTTTAAAAAATAGAGCTAACCCACGTTTCTTTGCCAAGAGAGTGGGTATGCCCAGAGATATATATTCCAAGAGGCTGTACACCTGTTCTTGGAGCTTATAAATATCAATCTGAAGTGGCTCTGAGGTGATCCTGAACCCTGCCCAGGTTTGGGCAGGAGGCTGGTCTAGCTGACCTGTTGCAGTCCATTCCAGGGCAACTTTTTTTCCCTGACTCTGCAACAGAAACACCTCAAAGCACAGATAGGGGATGCACTGTGCTGGTGGACATGGTGACGCTGTGTTTATGCAGATGACCAACCTTATGGGACTGTCTCAAGAGGGAAGCCGGCAGGGATGAAACACCATGCCCAAGAGCCTCAGCAGCTCAGGTGCCCCACACATCCATCCCTGTGGCTGGGACAGCAGGAGTTGTCCTGGACTCCAAATACTCCACAGTTGCTACTGTGTCTTCTACTTCAGTAAGGGCCACTGTAAGACTACAGTGTGATGGAGAGCAAATCACACCAAGAAACCTGACAGGTTTTTTGTCACCTCCAAAAAGGTACTTAAGGATCAAGGTGATGGTCTCATGCTTGGATGGTGTTTTAGTGTGGCACTGCACTGCACATAAGCTTGTGAGAGTGTTAGGAGTTTAATCCCCTGTAACTGGCAGAGGTCTACAGCCCCCCCATTTTTGTGACTGATGCATTCAGCTAACTTTGTGAAGACACGGTTAACACTTCACACCTCTTCATTCCTGTACCTTCCCCTGGAGTCTGGCATACTTCCCCAGTTGTCTTTCTTAAGCAGATCAGAAAAAAAAAAAAAAGGCTGCCATGTGTTAACTACGCCATACAGAAGTACAAAGGTCCGCCCTGCAACTTCCATGGTCCTTCAACATTTTCACATGGGACTACACCCATCAACAGCAGCCCTGACCATCTCTCTTCCGAAGAGATAACAACCAGCTGAAATGTCTTTGCTGTCAATTACCATAGAGTTTTAATGGAGTAAAACATATTTAACTTCATTAAAAATAGCAATGCATTGCATGAGCCTTTCATCTTTATTTACAGTTACAAGTATTTGCCTGAACACATCCTCTGAGGCACAGAAGAGGCCCTACTCTGTTTCTCTAATTTGTAATTACAAAGTCTAGTAGCACTTAATGCAGCAAAATCCCTATGTAAAATGTAGTTACACCTCAACAACACAACGTGAACAAATAAAGGAAACAGCCTTCATTTCTGTGCATTTGAAAGCCTCCCGTTGCTTAGACAATGATTTTGTCCTTCCCTTTTGCATGCCATTAGAGAAATATAGTTTCTTTTAATGTAAGGAAAATAGCTGTGCTTTATAATTTCTCTAAGGGTTTGGTAACTTTTTAACAGGTTTTTTTTGTTGTTGTTGTTTGGGGTTTTTTTTCTTGGTTTGTTTGTTTGGTTTTGTTTGGGGATTTTTTGGTTGTATTTTTTTTTAAGTAGTCCTTAAGCCTTTTATCTCCCAACAAGTACTGAAGTTGCAAACTATTCCAGCAGACTGGCCTTGAGTTTCTGGGTCCCTGCCACCGCCAGGATGGAGACTGAGTAGAAGTAAAACTAACGCTTTCTGCATGAGTCCCCTGTTTACTGTGGGCCAGATTGTGCCATCAATTTTTAAGCAACTCTCCACTGGCAGCAAAGAAGATGTCTGCTTAAAAATTGATGGCTTGATTTAGCCTTCTGTTGCTAATTATATATTATGAAGACTACTATAACCTAATCAGATTCAATTTTTAAAATAAAAAGAAAATATGAGGCACCCTGACATGTTACACAAATCCACATTTTGTACAGACTAAATTGTACTCTTGTAACCACAAGAGCTTGTTTTAGAGTACAGACTTTCTGAATCAGTAAGCCCCACTTACTGGGACTTTTGGTATTTTGTCAGATATCAATGTGATGTCTAGCACCCAAATGATGAAAGTTTCATAGCGTGGGAGTTAAACATCACATTTGTATCTGACAGCCAAGCTGGTTCCTTGTTATTCTTAAGTCCTCTCCATAAATAATCAACCTCAGGTCACTTTGCCATTCTTTCAGGGTTTCCCTCATCTGCACACACTGTTCAGTTACTGAAGACCTGAGATTAAAGAGAGGGTGCACTTAGAACCCCCTGAAACACATGGCCATTCCAGGTACCTCCTCTCCTGATGTAAACCAGAGACATCTATTGTAATACACTGCAGATCATTTCCCTCTCATTAGGACATGTTGCATTTGGCTGGTTAGGGAAAACAAACACATTTCTGGAAGCACAAAAAGAATGTTGAACAGCAGGCCACCTTTCCCCCAAATCACTAGAGCACCATTTTAGATGGATTGGTTGGATATTCTCAGGCAACCAGCAATAGGACAAGAGGACACAAACTTAAGCTGCACCAGGGGATGTTTAGGTTGGACATTTAGGAAGAATTTCATCACAGAAAGGGTGATTAGACATTGGAATGGGCTTCCCAGGGAGGTGATAGAGTCACCATCCCTGGAGGTGTTCAAGAAAAGACTGGCTGTGGCACTCAGTGCCATGGTCTGGTTGACAGGGTGGTGTTCGGTCACAGGTTGGGCTCGATGATCTCAGAGGTCTTTTCCAACCTAGCTGATTCTGTGATATAAGAATTTTTGGTTCAAGTTATTAAACCATAAACATATTTCCAATTTGGAAAATTCTTAACACATATAAAAAGGTTTTAATATCACATCAACATCAAATTAGTACCAAAAAAAAAAAAAAATTGTTTTGTTTGGCAGATACCAAAAAATGTTCCAGGACAGGCCAGTTATTTTCTAATAGGTGGAAATGAAACAGAACACTTTTTACTGACTTGATATGCCTGATTTAGAACTGTTATATTTCAGTTTGACCTATATTAACTTTATCCAGAGAATAAGGTTATCTCAGCCTATCTTAAACTACATTGAAGCAAAGTCTGCACTCTGAAACAAATTTAAGCTTTACAGTGCAGTTGAATCAATACTAGCACTCTAATATCAACTGTATCAGAACTTTGTGCACTGTAACAGTTTTACTCATGTCATAAAATACGGGAAACTATGAATGGTGAATCAGAAAGCCTTGATGAATTCCCAACAGACTGCAACAATACAAGAAATACCACAGACCTTCAGTACACACCTTGATTATCTAAAATACTAATTAAAATGGTTTGTTCTCCATCTGTATTGCAACTGATCTATGTTTAAAATGTCTTCATAGATAGGGTTTATGTATATACATCCACTTGTTGTAAAAGGGAAAACTAACCTGTACTTAAAAAAAAAAATTCAAAAAAACTCCCTTAAAAAATTATAACTAGTGTTACGTAAGAAAACCCCCACTATCTTTCCCTTTCTCTCTCTTAAATCCTTATGAAAATAAATAGGCCACTTTTTACTGAGAAATGCTCCAGGGCTAAATAATATTCTTTTCCTCACTCACAAGTTGTTATAATTACATTAACCACAAAGCAACAGCTCCAAGAACATAATTAAAGCCATAGTTTTAAAAGATGAAACAGATCATGTACTCCCCTCATAGACTCAGCTATCCTTTAAGAAAGCAAAAATTACTGCACAGAGCAGGGAGAGCAATGAGGTTCCATAACATGTGAGAAAACTAATTGAAGAGGGAAGCTTCTGAGTTTAGAGAAAAAGATAAATGTGTTTGTCTCTCTTCCTTCCCCATGCACCCAGCATAATAAGGATTCAAAGCTATATTAATTATATATCTATATCAATTAACAAATGAATGAAATTTCTCCTGCTGCAATTTCTTTATAAATTCAGATAGGATTAAGCAAGCACAGAGACCTCAGGGCAATAGACGACATTTAATTGTGAAGTTTCTTCTTCTGTCAAAAGAGCTGCTAACCACTTCACTTCAACTAAATATATTGTAACATGCATGTATACCCACACATAGTGCAATACTTTTGTCATTAAACAGGTTCACATCTTTCCAAGATTTACACAGATTGTTCAATCTCCATTGTAAATTATGGGCTGAAAAAAGAAAGCCCAGACTGTCTAGCTAGAAGTTATCTGGGAATTAGACATAAATAATTATACAGGTGGTGTGTGTTGGGAGGAAAAACACACAGAGCTTTCTTCGCTTTAGCAAATGAGGTTTCTGCTGTTCTTAACTACAGCATCTTTTCATCCACTAACATGGCATTACAAGTAAAAACAAATTATCATCAGCCTCTACAGAATCAGGCTGGTCAGTATGCAGTCAGTAACCACAGCCAGTTTATGAACAAGTAAATCTGAGCTGAACACAGTCCCCCAAACCTATTAATCATCAGGATCCATTAGTTAGCTTACTGCTCAAATGAGCAACATCTGAAGGGATAAAGGAGAGGGAGAACAGCATCAAATACTTACCGCTCAGCACACAGTCCAGCATTTCTGCTACACTGCTCTCCTGAAGGTTGTTAAGTGTCAGCTCTTGGAGAAAAGAAATCTGACTTGCCTTTGTCACAGTAGGAGCTGTAATTTGCCTTGCAGGCACCCACACGGTAGCTTTAGACTAATAGACCATAGCTTTGAAAATACAGCTCGAGACAAAGGCTACACTAATGCAAAACTGTTGNGAAGGGCTGAGGGTTTTTTTGGTCACTTTTTAAGTTTCTTACCTTTTTGTTGCGGCAAACAGGAATTAAATGCCAAGCACGTCATACACAAACACCCAAGTCAATGCTCTGACTGGTCCCCGTCTCCGTTAGTGTGTATCTAGCCATCAGATGGTGCAAGTGCACTTGATGCAGCCGTGTACTTGTACTTCAACGACGGGGGCCAAATACCCCTGAGAACAGCAGCTCATTCATTTTGCATCGAACTGCAGCACATCATGTCAGCTCCCACTCTCCTCACGGACTGTGCATGCTTGTGTTCGCCGGCTCCAGCTGTGAGCGAGTGGGTGCTTCTCCCCGGCAGGCCCGCTCCGTCAGGGGTGTGTCTTTGCCTCCCTTCCCATCCCCTCTACCCCTTGCGCGCTCCCTGCGCTCTGACCCGCACAAGAGGTGTCTCTCCTCCCCCGTTAACGAATCTTCACTGCTACGCATTGTGTTTCTAGCCACTAAACTTCAAAGATTAATCTTTAGTGACAGAAGTAATCTTTAGGGGAAAGCTGAAGTGCACAGGGAGTCTGCCCCTCTCAATTTTCCAAAACCTCTGCAAAGCATTCACAACGTAGCTCTGTACTGAATGCAACAGGGAAAGAAAGTCTCTTGAAAAAGGCAACAAAGGTTTACAGCTAAATTCAAAAATTCAGACACAAGTAACAACTGCATTTACTTCAACGAAATTACATCTGTTTATACTAGAAGTGCGATTTATCCTTGAGCTGTAAAAACAAACACACCAAATAATTTGATTTTCCAGAACTGGCATATGCAGTTATAGTAAATCCAATTTAGCGGTGTTGCTTGCACTAAAGGTTACAGTAAACACAGTGGTCCTGGAGGTCTAGTTTTTATCTGGCAAAACTCCTCATCAAATGTGCTCAATCAGCAACAAAGCTGTTCCTGGCAGGGACTGCACTTAAAATGTATCAGGGTTTAAACCGCATTCCAGATTATTCAGCTTTCACAGCTACCTGAAGCATGGCACATCACTCCTCCTCAATGCAGGGGGAGGACTGGGGGAAGGCAAACTCTGACCAAGGAACAACCCCAAGTTTGCAAGGACATGGGTCACCACCCTGCAAGTTACTCTTCTCCATCCAAGGGAATTTCTCCTTCAAATGTGCCAGCAGAGCTGTCTGTGGGATCACACCTGTCCTCTCCAAGGAAAATGAGCCAACATGAAAATGCTCACCAAGAAGTCTCTTTAAATTATTTGACCTCAATCTGCGTGAAAGTAGAGCAAGGAACATGACCATGGACATTTCCACCAGCAGAGCTGAGATGGTGAAAAGCAGTTAAGGACAATTTTCTGGCAGTCACTTCTTTCAGCCACACAGATGCATAAGGAGCAGGATGTTTTTTTCACCACCTAAATATACCCTGAGAGTCTTGTCAGATTCTTTCCTTCCTTCCTTCCTTCGTTTCTTCCTGCTTATCATCAACAAGGTTTGGCAGGACCAGTTATGCTGAAGCAACAACCTGTGCCATCCCAAAAGCTTTCCACTGATTTCCAGGGAGTAACAGGAGGGAACTTAATAAACAAATCTGTTGATGCTGCCTAAGATAAAATAGCTCCAGCTCCTCCTTGGATGCACTGAATGCCCAGTGCTAAGAAGAATTCAAGGCCATTCAATTTTTGCACTGTCCATGTAATCTCAAAAGTCTTGGCACAAATGTGGAATTCACTTGTGGGGAAAGAAAGGGGCATTTTATGGACAAAGTGGCACCTGAAACTGGTTAATGCAGTAAAATATAAATGCATTAAATTTATAATCTAGGTTCCAATATGCATTCAATGTAACTTCTTTACATTTGAAAATGAGGACACAATTAATTTGATAACTATTAACTATTACAACAACCCTCTCCATTGCTGTTGTCCTCTTTCAGTCTTGGTAAGTAGAATACAAGAGGGTATGGTAGCTTTCCAGCTGGTCAAACAACAGCACTCATGGGAACAATGTCAGACTTCTACTTAAAACACTTCTAAGGAGAGAAGCCAGATTTTGCCATTTTAATATGCTGGAACAGTCTGTGGGAGAGAACTGCTCTTCTCTGATCCTCCTTCAGGACAAAGAAAGGAAAAGATTCAGCAAACTTAATAAACCTGTAAAAAAAGTATAATTAAAACTGAATCCCAGTTTTCAAATTATTAGTTAGCTTTTCAGAAAGTGAACTGGGGTTAAATTCTAATCCTGTGTTGGTTTTGATACTTTTTTAGATGCCACACTTACTGCCTGTGCACCTGTCAGTAATTACATGGCTAGATACAAACGCGTTTCAAGGAATAACTTGCCCTGGTTTCAACATTTCACCTTCCCTTGCCCCACACCCTCTGTTCCTCCAGGTTTGTTGCTTCTAGTTGCTGTGTATGAAAAGGGCAACAGATTTCCTCTGCCACCAGATATAGGAAAATCTCCCAGGGCTTGACCAGCAGGCAGTTTCTGAAAATGAAAAACAATCTGGGCCAAATCTCTTCCCATTTGTGCACAAGCAATTTGCTTAGTAACTACAACTGTGTCATTGTGGCAAAACTTAGCTTTACATATTCTCAATCACACCCAAAAATGTGAATTCAAACATGCATTAGAAGTTTTAGGTATAGGCTTCGGGGTAGTGGTGGTGGTGTCTGATTTCTGATTTCTTCCAGTTCACTTGGCCAAATATCTTTATTCTGAAAATGAAAGGTGAAACTCACACAGAAGTCTTCTTTCATGACCTGTGTTGTAAAGAATAATCATCATTACGCTTTGAGACCAGTCCTGGAAGTCACAGAACTCTGCACTGGCTGCCAAGTTTGGCTGACAAGCTCTCCCTAGCAACAACTGCTACCGAAAACACAGTGAAAAGATTTCCAGGGCAAACACTACACTGAGTCCCATTTCCCACTGCCAGCCAGGCACTGTGAACTTACAGCCAAATCCTTTGGCAGGAAGGATCTTCGTACTGCAATTTACCTGCAGGCTGCAAAAGAAATAAGCTTGCAACAAGTGATGGGTCAAATTTACAAAAACATCACAAGCAGCCAGCCCTGGAAAGGTGAAAACGGCCCAGGAGAGCTCTCAGCTCATGAAGACCTGACAAATTCAACTCCTGCACTGCCAAAAGTGCCAAATCAAGGTAGAAGGGGTGTTTTGGGGCATGCCTGGTATATAAATAACACCGGTGTTGCTCTAGGCTCTCCCAGCTATCATGTGCTGCCCTCTCACGGGTCCACAGCTGGGGTGTATTTCCCAAGCTGCTGTGTTTCGCACTGCGGATGAGGTTCAGCCAAGCTCATAATGAGGGAATGGGTATTGTACACCATAAAGAATTTGGGCAGATCTCCATGCACTTGGTAGCAATGACGTGCCCAATTCTCTGGTTAAACTGCCAGTGAACAGCAGGGCACCTGAGTAAGTGAAATTAGCTTATCCTCTAGACACAGGGGTGGGATCATGTTCTCCCCAGACTGATCAAATATTCCCATTGCATGGCCAGAAGCTGCATCTCAGAGTGAAATACCAAGTACCCCATCACACACAGCCCATCTAATACTAGCAGAGCTATAGATGGGCTGAAGAAACAAAAGCACTATCAGCATCTGAGATCCTCATACTCACTCTGAGCATGTGCAAGGACTGGATCCAAGGGTTTCACTTACACAAAATTTTGAGGAAAAAAGAAAATGTGTTTATGAGTATGGAACTTGGCTTCAGGTTGAAGTTTGTTTCAGTTTGAGCAGAAGGAAAATGATACTAGAGCAACATATTCATGTTGCGAGGCCAAGAATGTATTTTAGTCCTAGCAGCTGCACTCATACTGCTGGCTCACAGCTGTACACTTGCAGTCCTACACTTGAGGTAAAAGCAGGAGCAGGTTTGTATCCCACCTCACGCTCCCACAGCACTCAACTTCTGCCCTACAGGAAGAGAAACAAATGCTTCCCAAACTAGCCCTGCCTTTTGCTATTCTGAAGCATCCATCCTATCCCTGACACAAAACATTTTGACATTTCCAAAAATTCTTTTTGCAAAACTCCGAGCACAACAATATTGTTTAGTCTTTAACACCCTAGAAGCTTAAAACCTCCCCTCATTGTGATCATCTACTTCCACCACAAATTATCAAGCAGTAACAGCAGTGCCAATCTTCTAATTTATCTGAAATTTCCTACTATTTTTGAAAAGAGAGAAGAGAGGGTGAGAGGCAAGTGAGGAAACATTTCAGAAGTTTTAAATCCTGAATTCAGACAGGTATTTGAGAATCTCTATACACATCACAAAATGAGTTTCCAAATCCATGGATGGATGAAGAAAATTTGAAATACTGCCTTGAATCCTAAAGACTCCAAAGTGACAAAATGAATATAACATTTATGAATGCCTGAGTGGGCAATAGTCCAGAAGAGCTTTGTTTGTTTTTTTAACATTAAGACCCTTGAAGCCATGTATGTAATTCATAAATGAACAGAGGGCAAGAACAATTGCTCAGTTTGCTTTGTCTAATTCTTCTCATTATGTTCCTGATGGTGGCTGAGCAAGAGCAGAGATGCAAAGCTATTTTCCTAAATAAATACACACAATTGTCTTTCAAGTACAAAAGGAAAAAAAAGGAATCTTCCTTAGTAATTTATTTTCGTGTGGGTACTATTAATCTTAAATGCATATCTGCATTGTTGGAAATACAACATATGAAGTTTCTTTAGGTTCTTCGGACACTGCAAAAAAGGAACAGGCAGAAAATAAACTTAATCAATGAAGAAAGACTGATGAAACACAACTGCAAAGCAAATGCAGTTCAATACACCCTCAGCAAACTGAACTACACCTGTGATAGCTTGCCAAAGGAAGCACTTTCACTGCTCTGAGCTTGTCTGCCATAAGGTCCCAGGTGGGCCCTTTCAGTCTGAGCTACTTAAAAATAATTCTGGAAGTAATCTACAGCACCTCTTTCTGCATCTTGTTGACAAATACAGCATCCCTACAAACACTGCTGCGTCAGTACGAGGTATCCCAGAACACAGGCAAGCTCACTTTCACAGGTTCTTGTCTGAAGTGGAAAACCTCACTTCACTGATGTTAAACATGGGATCAGGAGAATACTAGGTCAAATACTGAAGGCAGCCACCTTGCAGACCTTTAACTCTTTCATACTCTTTCAAAATCCATGGTAGGCTCCTTACTTTTCTTCCTGCTGTTTTGTTCTTGTATGAGAACCTTAGTCCTGCTAAAGAAATAACATTTACACCATCCTGATGCCCCCAGAGGTACTACCTTGATTTTGCTGAGCAGTATTCAGGTTTTTGAGGTCCACCTCTGTAAGTTACGGACTAATTCAACTCATGGTGAAGCTAATAAAAAACTTCCCATCAATTACAAGGGGAATTTAGTCCAACTCAGGGGGCACAAGTGTACATCCAGCCAACTTTGAAATTAATCAAGGTGGGGAGAGGGGAACTTCAAGCAATAAAATATTGAAATTTTAGAGATAATTGAGTTCTATGTTTAATGCATCATTCAGATTACAAATTGAATTAATTTTTATGGGATTAAGATGAATAGAATTTGTCTGAAGATGACCATCATTAGAAGATATATAACGCACACAGTTTTTTCAATGTCACTAAGCACAAATTTCTTTTAAAAAATCCAGATGTTAATGTAACAATTTCTAAATACAAAAACATGTAAGTCAGTAAATAAATCCCTAAATGTTTAAGACACTTGAATTATCTGTTGACAAAAATATTTTCATTTGCTCAAATTAGTGTTTAAATTTCTGCTAATCAATCTGCACATATCAAAGAGGCTTCAGCAGGCAATCTACCTCCATTGCCAGAGGCCAAATTGTGCTGAATACCACTGACAAACAAAGGCTCTTTTCCCTGGTGGAGCCAGTGTTAGGAAAGAAGCCAACATCCTATTCTCAGAATTAAAATCCTGAACTGAAAATGCTTTCTAAATACATGGAATGGATAAGACAGTATATGCTATGATTTACATAAAAATGCACTGCATATAAATATTTGAATTGCAATCAGCTAGCAGCAAATGTGAAAAAGCATCTAGAGGCAGATGTGACACTTAAATAATTGAAGTGGTAAATTGACAGCAAGAGCATCCTCTTGTATCTTAGAGGCACACTTCAAATTATTATATAAGTGTGGGTAGTCAAGTTTGTGACTGTGCTTAGAGAGAGACACAGGACAAAAGTCTGTACCTCGTTTTACTATTGCATATAGCAAATGCCAGAAGACATTCAGTGGTCTACAAGTACGTAGATATGTCACAAGTTCTCTTCATATCTGGAAAAGCACTCATGCAAACATCAAAACTGTTTTTTATGTAGGTGGCTATAAATATTTACACAGAAAAAGTGTATATAGAAATCCTACCCCTCTCTCCAACCCAGCAGTACAATACTGGCATAAGCTGTTTGGACAGGAAGAAGAGCTACACAGGTCACTTTCTGTCTGTACTTTTGCTTTTTAATTTGCAACATTAGAAAGTTGTGAATGTCCCTTATTTCATTAATTAGCATAACAGTGAGATAATTGAATGAAATACTTTCTACTACACAAAACATTTTTTCCTCTCAGTTACTTTTTCAGAAATTATTTGCCTAGTAACAATTTTTAGGAAGTCAAAGTTTTGCTTACAACAGAAAACAATAAGCAAAGTAATTACATGTCTTACAAAAGGTTGACATTTTCAAGTGAACCACCACACAACAGAGAAGTCTTTCACTGCTCATACAAACATGCTGCAATCAAAGTGGCAGAGAACTTTAGGGAACTTTTAGCCAGCAAGGTGCTAGTAAATACTCTTACCACAATTTTTCTTAAAACACTGTTCTTTTTTTCAATGGCCTATGCTCTCTGTGGCTTTTCTCCTCAGAAGGTTTTTTATATGTTGACCTTAGTACTAACTGAACAGCTTCAATATACATTAGATAACAAAGTAAAATCACTAGTGGACTAATTTGGTTTTCTCTCATCTGCTACAGAGGCCTTAGACTCAAAAAGGTCTTGAGATGAGAATGAAAGAATACAGTGAAGTTGCTGTTGGGTTTTTTTTGTTTTGTTTTTAAGAAAAGCATTATTTAATTATTTGACAGCCATTTATTCCATAGGTGGCTCCCTCTATACACAGTCCCTACGTTGATATAGCCTCTGAGAGATGTGTAATTAAGAGTAACTTCAGCACTGCTGAAGATAAAGGGGGTGAATGAAAGGAAGGCGCCTTCAATTGACTCCAACTGGTTTGGGAAGGAAGATGCTAGTTTTTGTTTGCACAGCCTCCTTGGAGAGGAATCAACGGAAGGTGTATGCACCCAAGTGGTGACCACACAAAGTAAATAAGGTGAGTTAAACCATCTTTGACTGTGAAGTAAGATCAAAGCTTCCAACTGCGTGTTGAAATCCGGGAGGTTTGTAGAGAGTCTGGGATTAAGATGGATGTTTCCTGCTGAGAGCTACAGAGCTGTTTCTTGCATCGCTTGCAACACTGTTTTGCCATGGAGCTGAAGCAGCAGTTACTTACAGAAATCCAGTCTGGACACAGCATCTGCTTGACTAACATACAGTGAAAAGAACAGTAGAAGAACTCATGAGATTTCCACCCCAAACTGGCAGTCAGTAGCTCTCCTGAACCACAGACACTTTCACAGGCAGCTCAGCTGCTCTCGAGGGACCTCTGTGATAGCCATTTAAATTCACAGATTACCCTAGCTGCATCCTAAAGTGTTTGAGTTTAATAGCTGAAATAACAGGGAATGTGTGGAGATTTTCTAGCACAAATTTGTACAAAGGCTTTAAGCCAGGGACTCAATCAATATGCCATCTTATTAATTGAGACAACCTGACTATATCTCAGTGGTCTAGACTTATCATCTATGTTAACTGAAACTTTTACAGTTGAGTAATTTAAAGTGTTACTTTAAAAGATTCCAGCTGGAGATCAGGAGGAATTTCTTCCCAGTAAGAGTGACTAGACTTTGGAATGGGCTGCCCAGGGAGGCGGTGGGGTCACCATCCCTGGAGGTGTTCAAGAAAAGACTGGATGTGCTACTTGGTGCCATGGTCGGGTTGACAGGGTGATGATTGCTCTAAGGTTGGACTCAGTGATCTCAGAGATCTTTTCCAACCAAATTGATTCTGTGTTTTTATGTAATAAGTTTTCATCTCATTAGTGACATTACTCAGAAAGGATAGAGGGATGCTGCCCCAACACAGTTGAAGCCACCAGCAATAGAAAACCATTGGTACAAAACTACAGGTGTTTCAAATTATGTAATATTTCAAGTTAATACCGGCCTATTTCAGTGCATCTTCAGTCTACTGTGTCTTTCATGTTAAATCCTGAAGCTAAAATAAACCAGTTTAATGAATCAAAGTATGAATGCACACACGCAGCTTTTTGCACCCACTTAACCGTATTTGCTTGAAAACACATTAATTCTGTAAGCTTGGCTGGATTCCCCCTTTCACAGCTGTATTGTTCCATTACTCCCTCCTAGAACACACTGCACTTCCAAACAATAATGTCAGAATTTATGGATATAAATGGGAAGTTTTGCATAAATAACCCCCTAAACTATTTCTTAGTGAGAAGGGAAAATGCTCCCAAAACATAGAGAAAAGGATCTTCAAGTGCAGCTGGCTTAGGGAAGAAGAAAAAGCAAAAGATAACTGTAAAAACCTGGCTAAGAAGAGAGGTCAGAAAAGCCAGTAAAATCCTTTTCCTCCAGTGTAATCCTTCACCTATGCCCTGTTTATGTGATTCCTTACAGTATGTTTTGTCCTTATTCCAAGGTCACAGGGACCGAAGGGAATAGGCAATATTGATTAATGGTGTTTCAGAGATTGAAGAGCTCAGCTGAAATTACACATTCTTTGAGAGGTGTTATCTTTTCAGAAGAGCAGGTGCGAACACCATTTCAGTTTAATTTATTTTATTTTCTGCTCTTCTTGACCATATCGCTAATGCAGAAGAGAAAGTTTATTATTCATTATCTCGTGCAGTTTGATAAGCTTCTCTCATAGAATTGAAGAAAGACTCAGAGCACATTCAATCATCACCTCAAAGGGAAGGCAATCCAAAAAACCTTAAACACCTCCCTGAATGATGCAGCTAGAAGCCACAATGCATCACTGAAGCCTGTTGTGATGCTTGTACACAAAATATTTTCAGAAAAGGTGAATGATAAATTACAGCCAAAAAAGGATATCCCAAACATACTAAAATGGTATTTATTGTCTTAATTTGATTTAGCTTTTAATTGTCTAATTAAGGACAGGTTGTCTTCCTAAAGTCTCATGTCCATGTGATAGACATGCACTGTAGCTCAAGCCAGGTAATATCTGTAAGTACAGTCTCAGCTGTTACAGAGTGACATCAGACAGGCAGTCGACTTGCACCACAGCTTCCACACTCCCCAACACACCTCTTTTCTATCCTCTAACAAAGCAGTTTTCAGTCAGACATGTCCTTACCCCTCTTAGTTGGACACACACTCAAAACTAAAATGAAAATAGTTAACCTGCTGTAGCACCGTTGCTCAGTTGAAATTTTCCATATCTAGATGTCTAGAGAAAGGTTCCTAAATCTGAATTTAGACACTTGATTTTCAAAGACACAATGTGCAGAGATCCTACTGAAGTCAGTGGACAGCACAGGTGTTAAACACCTCTGAAACCTGGACATTTTTGTTAACTGTGGAAAAAGCAAGACAGCATACTATTTTTAATTCCCCATATTCTGAGGAACTTGAGCCATAACTTTACATCATTTCTTCCTCATTTTCCACAGATTTGTCCCATTTTTCTCACTTCTATCACCCCAATAGTTTTCTCTTGTCCTAAAAGCCCTCGAGATAAGAGAGCTCAGATAATTTGTATAATTATTAGCACTTTCTTCTCTTTCAGCCTTGGATGATTACATCCATCTGACCTGGGGCATCTATTCATTTAGTTGCCTGCTCTCCATTTCTGAGGCAGCTTGAGCCTCATCTTTGGTGCATCCATTGTTCTACTTTCTTCAAGGCCCTGTCCGCCTTTTTCTCCTTTTTGAATCTCAGCTTCATTTTATTTCTATGTCTAGGCAGCAGAAAACCAGCAGCAGTTCAGAGAAGCAGGACAATGGACATCCACACAGATGAAGGGATCCCCACCTGATTAAATGGGCATTCTTAGGGCAGCGGAAGGAGCACAATACATTCACATCATCCAGTCAGAGTGTCTGTGGTCAGAAAACCCTAATACCAGAGAACAGGCCTCTCCCTTCACTTAAGAACCAAAAGCAACGAGGCTCCCTCTTCCACCTGTCAGGAAAACACAAGCTATAGATCAAAACCAAACCTACTCTATGTGGTGACAAAGCTAGTGGATGAAGAGACAAATGCTATGTGTTATGTCCAACATACCAGGTGCCTACCCCACCCAGTTCCATATTCAGTCCCATCAAAGCTGTCTCCTGAGTTCACCAGCAGCCCTCCTTGCCAGCTAACCACAGAGTATTTCAGCTGGATATACTGCTGTTGTATGAAG
Source organism: Dicrurus megarhynchus (assembly GCA_013399195.1). Taxonomy (NCBI): domain Eukaryota; kingdom Metazoa; phylum Chordata; class Aves; order Passeriformes; family Dicruridae; genus Dicrurus; species Dicrurus megarhynchus. The sequence continues at coordinate 578,286 of VXAD01012870.1, forward strand.
GAGAGAAGAAACTGTGACCTTTCAGGCAATTGAAGTCCTGTGGATTTTTTAAAACTTGAGGTGGGCTTTGGACTGGTGGAAGAGCAATGAAGGTAAAGGAGGATTCAGGGAAATGTGCTAATGGAATCTCATTTACAAAACTGATGGGCCATTGCTTTTTCTCTCTTCCTTGTTAGTGAGCTACTCAGAAAGCAAAGGGCATGCACCAGCAGTCCAGGAGGAGAGACAAAATCCAACCTGAGGAATGATTAATGTACAGTTGTGCAGCTTGCAAGTGAAAAGAACAGCCCTTTTATAGCCTCAGTAGGCTGAGGCTGTAAACCTGCCTTTAACGACGAGGGAAAAAACATGGCATGTTCAGCTTGTTAAGAAGCAAACACAGCACTGACAATTTTTCGCTGATACATCTGTGACACCTCCATGTGACAATGACCTTACTGATCTTGAAATCAAACTCTTTATGCAACTGCAAGGACCGTTCTTATTTACAAATAATTCTAAATGAATCATCATGACTGTTTTCACTACAGCAGGAGAGGAAGACTGTACAAAGGACAGTGGTTTTTCCTTCTAAAAATCACAAGGTATCACCTAAGAAACCAAGTCTGCCAAAGGGCTGCATACATACAGTACATTTATTTTCCTTTAACGCCCATACATACATGTCATACATAGGAGCTCAGTGTACACATGCATACATGCATACCCACCAATTTCTGGGAATCTGCTTTTGTTCATGATAATAAGAAGGCACTCCAGCCCTTTTAAAATCAAACATATTTTACTGACTGATCAGTTGAAAACAAGGGATGAAACACAACATCAGCACACAACCCAAGTTAGCCAAATGAGGAAGCCTTTGCTTACCCCAGGATTGTTAAATAAGAAACTCCAAAGGTCAGGATAACAGTGTAACGTATGGAGACAGTGATTACAGTCTCCTGGAAGATGCTTCTGCCTGAGGTGAGTTAGCAGCCACATCCTCCGATTAAACTTTCATCACCAGATCTCTGTATTTCATCAATCTTTCATTATGGCAGAGCTTAGAAAATCATCTGCTCATGTGTCATTAGAAAATCTCTTCATCTTCCAAAGCAGAAACTACCCAAATAAATTAGTACAAGCAAAAGAGTTAAAAGAAGGGCCTGCAGACCATTTTGGGGTTCAAATAGGTCAAAATACAGGGAAATATACATTTCTACAGTATTTTAAAATTGAAATACTACCTTTCACAAAAAATCCAGTATGTTTTATTATACAGGTTCTTGGATGAAAAGATACAGCTAATTAATGAAATTCATGTGCAACAACTTCTGGAAGAATTTCCTACCAGAAACTGGGATTTCATCAACTTCATGAACACTTAACCCACCTAAGCAGCAATGTGATCCCCTCACCTTTTTCCTGGTGATGGCAAACTCATAATCAGGGAAAGTTGCTTTTGCAGTCAGTGAATGGCTTTGGTATTTCTCACCTCAGTAGCAACAGGTGATTTTACCAGGATGAGCCCAAGGACTGTGTGCTAATATATTCATGAAAAGAGTTGCACTGCAATTTCCAGCTCAACAATACAGTTTTCTCAGCTTGTGTTCTCCTGTCACCAAATGCTTTCTTCTTGTGTTAGTGCTTCTTCAGCAAATGCTACATCTTTTATGCTACCCCTCAAAGCAAGGTTCCTACACTGAACATCTCTACGCCCTAAACAGATTGTACATCTGATTATGCAGTCATAAGTTTGTTCTTTCTGTTTGTTGTTTTGATCTTCTGCTATTTAATACCACATGCAGTCTGAGTTTACTTACAAATAATGGCTACACTGCTTTTCCTACAATCTTATTTTTTTAAATGTGTCAATAAAACATTAAACAAATTAAATTTCAAAAAGAGTGGGCTCCAGTCCTGAAAGTCATTCTGGACACAAAATTTCTGTAGAAGCACCTATCAAAATTCTTACAAACAGCTATGAATAGGAAAGTTCTGAAATAAAATTTCTTATGATGAAAAAACCCCAAATTCCAATAAAAGTGGCTAAGAACATTTGTGTGCCAACAAATGAAATATTAAAGCTGGTTTTGACTTTGTGTTTAATATATATTGTGTTTAGATATTAAATTTTAATAGACTATTTCTTGCTGTTCCTTACAGCAACTGGTCAAGAGAAATCATGCTCTCTAGAAACAAGAAGTGCTCGCTTTGAACACAGAAAGGCCCACTCCCACTACTGACAGTAGAAACATGAGAAAAAATTAGTTTATTTCCTCTGTCAGTTTCTCTGTATTGTCAATGTCACATATAAAAGCTCTTTTCAGGAAAACAGTTGAGAAAACTGCTACTTTTTATGACCAAAAGGAAGAACTGGGTTTGAGGGGTTCTTGTTGCTTGTATTTTTTAAATTGGACCTGTACTTCTCCCACATATTCCATAACTAAACATTTTTTCTTAATAGAGACATGAGTTTCTGCACAAGTCTCTGCAGAACTGGAATTCATCTTTGCTCCCCAGGTATGGCATGAAAAAGGGCAGGAGTGGGATCAGAGATTTCCTATGTCTTGCACATAGTTTTTGGTAAATGTTGTGGCATACCACAGCAGGTCAGAGCAGACGGAATAACCTGTGCACACACAACCTTTCCCAAAAGCTCCTGCCCTACTGAAAGGGCTTATATTCATCTAGGAGAGTCTGCTATTCCCTCCCACCCCCAGATACATTTCACCAAAAGTATACAACATTATTGGTGCCACATGATTGCAAAAGTACATTTCTCTTAAATTTTTCCTAAAAACATCCATGACCAGATTCTGTCTTTAGGAAAAACAGGTACCCAGCCCGAAGAAATATGATTCATTATCTTATTTTATAAAGAACATAGTGGAATTATTTTATTTTACAAAGAAATGTAAGCATTTGGGAAAAGAACTGTAAATGCTTTAAAAAAAAATTAATGAAAGTCAAAGCTGGCATCCTTTACTCGGTAAAGCTGCATCACATTTAGGTGCCCATTAAAATGCTCTATTTATTTTCTGACCGAAGCAAAGTACTACAAAAACTGACTTGAAGGGAAATGTGTAATGCACCCATTTTCTAATGCAAACAAAGCACCCTAATGGTTTATTCATTATTCGTTAGAACCTTTTTACTTCCCAGCATTTCAAACTGGATTTGACCCTTTTAGATCTCTCAAAAATCTGTATCAATGGAAGTGAAAAACAGTTAATCCACGCCCAGTCAACCATCAGTCATTTATAAAAGTAAAAAAACTAGAAACCTTTAGTCACCCAAAAAATTAGTCACCTTTCCTTTTGGAAATTTAGCCATTGATAATCATAAACTTTGAGGAAGATGAAACTTGCTTTTTATCTTGAAAATCTTTTACTGGGAAAGATTTTTCAGATTTGAAATTATATTTCCCATCAAAAATTAGAGACAGAAGCCCCCAAACTCCTACTATTGCAAATATCTCAACAACCACAGAATGGCTTGGGTTGGAAGTGACCTCAAAGATCACCTAGTTCCAACTCCCCTGCCATGGACAGGGACACCTTTCACTAGACCAGGTTGCTCAGAGCTCCATCCAACCTGGCCTTGAACCCTTCCAGGGATGGGACATCCACAACTTTTCTGGGCAACCTGTTCTCGTGTCTCACCACCCTCACAGTAAGGAATTTCTTCCCGAGATGTAATCTAAACCTACCCTCTTTCAGTTTGAAACCATTCTCCCTTGACCTGTCACTACATACTCTTGTAAATTGTCTCGCTCCATCTTTCCTGTAAGTTCCCTTCAGGTACTGAAAGGTCACAATTAGGTCACCCCTAAGCTTTCTCTTTTCCAGGCTGAACAATCCCAGTTCTCTCAGCCTTTCCTCATAAAAAAGCTGCTCCATCCCTCCAATCATCTTGGTGTCCTCCTCTGGACTTATTCCAGCAGGTCCATGTCCTTCCTGTGCTGGGACCCCAGAGCTGGATGCAGGGTTCCAGGTGGGGTCTCACCAGAGCAGAGCAGGGGGGCAGAATCCCCTCCCTGGCCCTGCTGCCCACGGTGCTCTGGATGCAGCCCAGGACACATTTGGCTTTCTGGGCTGTGAGTGCACATGGCTGGGTCATGTCCAGCCTCTCACCCACCAGCACCCCCAAGTCCTTCTCAGCAGGGCTGCTCTCCCTCTGTTCATCCCCAGCCTGTGCTGGTACTGGGGCTTGACCCGACCCAGATATAGCACCCTGTACTTGGTTTTGTTAAACCTCGTGAACTGAGGGTGTATTTGATACCTTCATCTATGTCATAATGAAGATATTAAATAACACTGGTCCCAATACAGACCCCCTGAGGGCCACCACTTGTCACTGATGTCCATTGGGACTCTGAACCATTGACCACTACCCTCTGGATGCAGCTATCCAACCACTTTCCTATCCATCTAACAGTCCACTCATCAAATCCATCTCTCTCCAATTTAGAAATAAGAATATAATGGGGGACTGTGCCAAAGGCCTTTTAGAAGTCCAGATAAATGACATCTGCAACCCATCCCTTGTCCACTGATGTGGTTACTCCATCACAGCCAGTATCAGTCAGGCAGGACTTACCTGACCATTATCAAACATGGACACAAAAAGCAGAAGCTTGCTAATGTTACTTAATCCTTACTGTCCCTGTGTCAGGATGGGTACTAAGATCCTGGATTTTCTCAATGTGAATGGCAATGTTTTTGCTACATCAAAATGCCCAATCAGACAGGGAGACAGCTCACTGTCCTGCTCCAAATAAGTAACTTTCACAACCCTGTTTCCACAGCAACGTTACATGACAAACAAGAATGCTACCAAAAGATCACTTAGGAAGGAAACCTAAGGAAAGACTGTTTCCAGGGCAGGAAGGCCTTTAGCACACACTCCTGGTTGCTCCCTACCACAAGGAAGAACTTCAGCTCCCAGGCAGGCACATTTCAGGGACAAACCTTAATTTTCTGCAACACCCTTGGGGATTTTCTTACATCAAGAACTAGAAGTAATAGTAATGGCTTAAACCCATTACTTTTCCCTCAATCAAACTTTTTTCTCCATCATATCAAGTATCTCAAGAAGGTAGAAACACACACACACAGTCAGAGCATTGGCAGTACATTTAACTTGGACCAGCAGGAAGGCATGCTTTCACATAGCCAGGAGAAACATACTACAAGATGTATTTGAAAACATGCTTTTATACCAAAAAGTACTACATATACCTGCAACAAATCACTGTTATGCCTGCAGTTTTATGCACCTGACTGAATTAACCTGAACGGCTTGTTCAATGCAGGTTTAACAAAACAGCATAGAAGTGATACACTATGAAAAGCAGAGAGTTTAAAAAGTAACACCAGCAACAGAAAGAAGAATTTACCCACCTTCTCATAGCCCCTGGGACAGAATTACGTGTGCTGTGTATTAGCAGACTGAAATAGCACCAAGTCAAGATAGACAAGGAGAGCAAACACTCACCGACCGTTGTCGCGCCCCACGCCCCAGACTCTGATGCTCACGATGGGCTGCGAGTGCAGAACGGTGCGGTCCATGGGATCAATCAGGTTCAGCATGTCATTTTCCAGTATAAGGTACATGTCTTTGCCCTGCAATTCCAGATGAAGTACAGTTACGCAGTACCTCACCCTTTCAAACTGGCTGGGCTCAAGGTGTTACATCTGTGCTGTTCAGACCAGCTTCATCTTTACTCAAAGTTTTGGTTTGTTTCAAGAGCCAATGAAAAAAGTTCATATACTTCTGGTGTGAAAAAGATCTAAGATGTTATCTTGCTACTATATTTTTAAACAATCCCAATCACAAAAATCTTTGATGTCTTTTAAATGCAACTAATTCAGACCCAAACTACTGAGTTACTCAACAAATTATGTGTTTATCTTTTTTTCAGTAAATTCTTCCAAATATATGAGAAGTCACGGTCTCTCTTACTACTAAAAGCTTATATATAGTAATATATGTAATGTATACTAAATGTATACATTAGTACTGTATACTAAAACCTGTACTTTTGAGACAGAGTTCCTTCCTTCAAAGTGTTTTGTTTCCATAAAACTTAACCAATGGATTATGGGAACAGACAGCAATTTGTACATGTCAAAAGATTTATAGAATACTCTTTGAAGAAAGATTAAAGGGGAAAACCTAGCATTAAGACCTGAATGTGAATTATGCTAGTGACTGCAGAATCCTGGAGGCAGGACTTCTCCCCAGTTCTTCTGGCATGTAAGAACAAGGATAATGCTTTTTTCTCTTACAGGAAACAAATTTAGAGACAATTTTCCTTTTGATGCTAATTCACAAATGCTCATCTTCCTCCTCTTGATAGTATTTGTAATAGGTCTGCTGCCTCTTCTATCACATGTAATATCCTTCTTCTTGGAGGCTGTATACAGACTCTGCAGACCACAAGATCCCACAGAAATGATCCTGGAACTATTGCTGAGCAGTAAGACAAGCTCCTGCCAATCAGAAGGTAGAAACTATCAGCTAAATATAGAGTAATTTGTTTCCTCTCTTGTGCCAGAACCCATACATGAACAGAAAGAATGGAAAGGGTCTGAATCCCTACTGACTAACGTTTCAAAACTGACCTTTTTCTTCACCTCGGTGACACTGAAACCCTCTTCCCGCTTGCTTACAGTGGCTCAAGTCTTAATGATGCTTAATTTTGTGTCTGTGTGAGAAATACATTCATGTCACTCTGTGGGGGCTTTCTGCCACTGTTTGTAGGCAAGGCAGCAAGGGGCAGGCACTGCTCATCTCCTCTCCCAACCCCAGGTCTCCTAATGGATTCAAAGGGAAGCTGTGACACAGAGCTGGCAGTGCAAGTACCAAGAGGGTTGGGGGAGAGATAGGTGACACCTGGTATGGGCAAAGCCAACACAAGCATATTTTGCCTGAAGGAAAAAGCACAACTGTGGCCAAGATGCAAGGCTGGATATATAGGCTGCTCCTAGAGAAGCAGAAACAGATGTAGCTGTGATAGTCAAGCAAAAAAACTGGGGCAAACCAGCAGCACTGAGCTGTTAGTGGCAGACAGATAAAGAAACACCACAAAGAAAAAGAGGGAGAAATTTGCTTGGAGGACAGAAGCAGTAAACAAATTGTGTGAAGAATGCTACCAAGTGTCACAAAAATTGCTTTCTGGGCCCATTTTCTACTTATATATTTGTTCCAGAAAGAAATTATTACAGGAAGGTAAAATCTGTTCATCATGCAAAATACACTGGGATTAGAGTAATGAAACTGAATCCAAATTAGCTGGAAAAAAATTGGAGAATGGGCAGATAAGCAACATAAGTCACAGGACATTATCCTTGCAATGCTCAGGGGGATCACTTGTCCGCAGCCAGAAGCAATATATTTTGCTAAATTTTGTTGCCTTATTATACAAAAGCTATTTTAGAGATGAAAACACTGCATAGGTCAAAAAGAAATTATTTAGACAGACTGGGAGCTTGAACATAGGCTTTAATGTCTCAGACTGCTGAAGAGCTGCAGAGATCTGATGGTTCGAGATGAGGAAGGGGAAGAGCCATGCAGGGAAAGTGCATAAAGGAAAGAGAAGCTCAATCCCAGCAGTTTTTCTGGAAGTGTTACAGGCTGCTGTATATAGGTCAATGGCAAGAACATATCTTTTTCATGTAAGTGGTATTGTAATGTACAGAAATGTAATTCATGGCAAAAGAGCAACGCAAACAGATGAGTAGCATTTTTCTTTTTAGATTTTACAGAACAGTTCAAAATCTGTAGGTAATTTCTTTTGGAGCAAAGGGCATGAAATCCCACATGAAATTCACTAACAAAGCTTCTTCAGGGTCATGATTTTACCCAGGGTGTAGGAGTTTTTTGTGGTTTGTTCTGCAGTTTTTAAAATCATGAAAACTTAGGGCTAGTCCTAACCCCAATTTCACTTTTGTTACATTCTAGCTAAAGTAAATCTTCAGGCAATCTTAAAACTCCCACCTGCAGTCATCTAGCTTCATAATAGATTCCTGCTATAATTGCTCAATCTGATACATCAGTGATGGAGTACAATTTTTCAGATTCCTCTCTAAAACATGCCTTACATTGCAGGCAGGAAAATGTGGTTGGATGTAATGAACTCCTTTAAAATCAGGAAGACAATTTACTTCAGGAGCCACCTATTCAAGCACAGTGTCTCTATTGTTTTGTCAGGCTGACTTTTTTTTTTTCTTTAATGAATAGCACTCTTAATTTAAACACCCCCAGCTTGGCTTGAAAAACTGCAAGGGTTTCCAACAAAGAACGAGGGGATTGACAGAGAGAAACAGACAAAAATGTGAACATTAACTCTTAAAACAAAACAAATCATACGAGTTCAAAGTAAACAATGTATTTCAAGTTGATCATAGTGCTGCCATCTGAAAAATGGATGAGATTACGAACATGTAAAGATACTGGGATTTTTCCTCTCCATGGGTCAGCAGTAAGTCCAAAATCCATGACTGACACATCTCTAATTTCTTGTCTAGCCATATTATCTAAATAAAACTGTTCCCAGGTGTAAGAAAGAAAGGAAAACAATATTATTCTGTTCATTTATATGTACAATATATATTTCTTACATATAACCCCTTCTGAAATTATTTTAAATAGATAGAACTCTGTAAATGTGTTCCTTTAAACATAATTTTAATTTTTAAGAGCACTTTCTCCCAGTTGCTCCCCCGTAGCGTCTCAGCATTGCTGTGGTCATAGCCAAGACAGTGAACTCGAGCCACAGACTGCAACAATAACTTGGGAGACTGAATGTTATTTTTCCTGAACTTTTTCCTGAAATGTAGACAAGCCTTTCTTTTGATTTCTTTTTGTTTGGCAGTGTCATTTCTCTTAGATCACACAAGGGAAAGTTACAACATTCACTCTTTTGTCACTTTTGTATGCAGATCTTGTGTGGCAAATCCACATTATTGGATTCCTTCTGAAAATACCTCAGGAGAGAGGTAGAAAATAAGATTTGGCAGAAGTTTAAGTTGTTCCATGAACAATCAAATAACAAAGATGTTTTACTGTGGTTTTGTCTCCTATGCCCTCTGTACATCCTACCTTTTCATTTCCTGACCCCTCAACATCTTCCAGTTCTTCATCTGTCCCCAGCACACCTATTTTCCCCATCAAAAAACCTAAAGCTCCCTTCAGTTTTCCCCAAGTTCCCACAGCGTTATCCTCTCTTTGCTGCCAAGTCAGAAAGAAGCACAGAGCAACTGTGATTCAGTTGATGAAGGCACACTGACCCTTCAGCAAACGAAAAAGAGGAAAGCTGGGCTCTCTCTTTCTCCCTCAGTGTGTGGGAACCTGGCATCCTTCAAAACTGCATGACACTGGTGCACAGATTCAGGAGTTATTGGAGAAGAGCCAACAGACAGACTGATGATATGTAATTAATTTCCTTCTGAAACACTGATAAAATAATCATCCTAAGATAAACCATCTGTCCATCAGTTCCAATCTCCTCATACATTTCAGAGCCACAAGCCAGGCCAGTGGGTTTCCTTAAAGCCCTTTGTCATTGTGAAACCTTTCAAAATGCTGTTACAAAGCATCACGTTCAAACCTCTGGTCAGGAGGACCACTTATACTGAATTTCAACAGTTTGGTTTGTGTGTCCCCAACACTGCCATTGCACAGGTGTGTACTAGCACAGATGTAACATGGAAGCGAGATCTTTGTGGCATCTGCTGTCCTGAGCAGTTTGGAACAAAAACGTCAACATTTTCCCTGAAGCCTTTTATATATAGGGCAGTGCCAGGCTGAGGTAGTGAAATCCCAAACATGGAACACAGATGTATTTGTCTACAGAATTGTTCCTTTGGATGATGCAAGAGGGATGTTCCAAGAGGAGGAGAAGTTCACTCTGTTCTTACCTCTCCCCAAATGCCAACAGTGTCTCTGATGTCATTTTTACAGTAAGAGAGTTGTCGGATGCAATTGTTCACAGCAACGCTGCTCTTTCCAGGAGCCAGATCTTCTTCTGCCATTTCTACCCAGCCCAGAGATCGCACAGCAAAGCACTACAAAGAAACCAAGAGATATCTGTCATACAACAGCAATTAGGTAGTTAAGGTTAAAGGTCTCCATCTAGAACAGGAAAAAAATTAAGGCCTTGTAGATGGGTTTATGCTCAAAGATAAGCAAATGAAAATATAATTTGTGAATGGCAAGGTGAAAACATTCAAAGGAACAAAGAAGAATGCATGACTTGCTATGAAAGGTATCTGTGGAGGTAACAGTAATGCCTTTCAATAAAATACTTCTGTTAACATAAAGGAGGAAACAAGGGAGCAGTAAATATCAGGACACACACAAACACAAAAAAAAAAAAAAAGGAAAAAGCACAACTATTGAGTAAAATTGAAATTTTAGCTAGGATCTAGAGCTCTAATTGAAAAGCAAGAAAAAACAACTGGATTATGTCTCTCGTGAGATACCCACTGTCTGGCTTTTAACCAGAAAATGACACTTTTTTGTGGATTACAGCAATCACTTCTATAGTAAGTTTACCTAAGGTAGCAAACAATAACAAATTCTGTGGGAAACACACAAAAAAGGTAGAAAGGCTTTTTAGGGTGAGAAATAAAAGCAAGTCTCAGAAATAAAGCAGAAGAGTTTAGGGAAAGCTAAGAAAAAGATAAGCTATCATAAAAGGAAAGCAGACTTTTTCTAGAAGAAATTAAAAATTACCTTTAAAATAAAACACTCTAATTACACATTTTTTGGCAGGAAGATGTTTAGCCAACCAGAGCACTCAGTTGGCAGAACAAGCCAAGGCAACATTATTTTGCACATATGGTACTTTTTGCAGACAAAACAAAATGGAAGAAATTGAACGGCACCATCTCTACCCTACATCTACTAAGGCAGAGAATAAAAAGTGTTAATTCTGAAAAAACACCAAAACCTGCTCATTTGCTCTCAGGCTTTATGGTGGGAGAAATACAGACATCACACTAAGTCAATAGGAGTTTGTCTGTGAGACCAAGAGCACGTTACAGGTGTCTCACTCTCAACTACGGGTGCGCCGCCAGCAACGGGCACCACAGCCTTACTGCTGTGCCTCCTGAGCAGACACACCCAATGCTTACGATGGTCCCCAAAGGTGCAGCAGCAGCAGACCAGCACTTGTGGTTCAGCGCTGCTGCCCTGTGCCACACAGCTTTCCTCGCTGTCGGCAGCACCCTGCGGGTCCCCGGGAAAGCAGACAATGATCCTGGGAGCTGCAGGAAGGCAGGCAGCACCAGGAACTGCTGGGAGCCCTGCTGCCTCCAGCAGCACACTGCCACACGGGCACACAGCCCAGGAGCTGCAACAGCAGGCCCTTGCTGGAGTTACCAATCCTTCTTCTTAAGATACAGTAAATAAATCAGCTTCAGAGTTCAAAAGCTGAATATTCATTTGCCACCTTCTAAAACCTTCTGTGAAGTCAGTGAGTTGATCAATCTCACAACACCATCACTGGTGTGCCATTTGGGAACAACTGTCCTCAAAAAAAAAACCTACCCCAAAACACCAAGGTACTTTAAATATGCATGATATGTCAGCTTTGGCAAACTAAGGGAATGAATAAAATTCACCAGTGAATAAAAAGATTAATGAGTTTCTCCCCTCCCTTTAAAACTTGTCTCCTCCTTCAGCCTTCTTTCAGTTTGCACAATGCAGTCATTCATTCAGGCTCACTTTGCCAAGCAGGAAACCCAGACTAAGAGCCTGCCTCCTGTACCTCTGGTACCCACTCCAATGAGTCACTAACAATGCATCTCATCTCAGGTATCAGACAGCAAATACACTCTGCAACTGTGTAAAACCCTTTAGTTAGTGTCAGTAAAAAAATTAAAGCCTTTCATGCTCCAGCTTTTTTGTGGATTTTTTTTCTTTTTTTTTTTCTTTGCAAACAAGGGAATCAACATGCAAATTCTCCCACGCTGCTGCTTCCTGAGCCAGCTCTGCTGGAAACCCACAAAAGCGCTGACTTTCAATTCTAAAAGGCCATGAAGGAGAAGGTGAAAGAGGAGACAAAGGAGGGGTCAATACTCAGGGGTGCTCTTCACTTCAGGGCTACACAAGATACTAAAAAAACCATTTTTTAGCAATTATTAGGGTGGTCTAATCTTAAGATTGCAGAATTGTTTCAAGCACATCAGATGCTCATGAATCTTGCTAAAAGTGCTTCTATACCCACTGGGGTATTAAATATTTATCTTTGCAAGCTTTAAAAATACTCATTTTTTCTGTACCAGAAGAAAGGGGTTTTTTAACAAGTATTTAAATATTAAACTGAATAGCAGAATACTACTAGAGAGAAATATTTTCTAAATCATAAGAGAGGTGAAGAACTAAATATATACAATAAGCATACTGTTTCCTTGTTGCTCTTCACATCTCAACCACATCTGCAATTTTTTAGCTGCTCTCTGAATGCAAGGATAAATATGGAATCACAGAATGCTTTGGGTTGGAACAGACCTTAAAGATTATCTAGTTCCAATCCCCACACTGTGGGCAGGGACACCTTTCACCAGACCAGATTGCTCAGAGGCCCCTCCAACCTATACAGCTATACAACTTATACACTGAACAGAGTGTATCTTAAGAAGGCCAAAAAATGATGAAAGACTATCAGTTCAACTTTACAGCAGGTAAATCTCTTATTAGTAAAGATGGTGAACAGTTTTGCTATTTTTTTCCTGCCCTTTTTAAATTCCAAGTTTCAAATTCTCCAGTGGCAGCATCCACTGTATTTATTCAGCCCGCTGCCATAACAATACAGAATGCAACTCTTATCTACCCCACATATTGCCCTCCATGTGAAGGACCTGGCTTCCTTCCCTGCTTCTATGCCCTCGTGGTGCTTTCAAGTGAGGTAGACATGAGGAAGTCCTTGGCTTCTGGCACCTGACAAGCTTTTGTTTGTATTTCACAAGAAGGCCTTACCATAACCCAAACAAAATGCTTCAGAACAACTTCACAAAAACAAACCAATTTCCCAAAGACTCACTGCAAACAAAAACCTCTTAACAAACCCTAAAAAGACTCAACACTCTACTCACAAGGGAACGCATGTACCTGAGTATATATATCTAAAAGTAACTTTCTTTTGCTCAAAATACACCTAAAGCCCAAAAAACTTGTATTTTGTGGTTAACTGAATACATATGCTGATGTGACTCAGCAGGCATGGCTGACCTTGACATGGATTTTCAGAACTGAAAAACAGGAGGACCCAGTAACATGTGACACATACCAGGGTCCACTCAGCATCAGTAAAACAGAACTATATAAACACACACCTGTGGAGTGGGAGAGAGGTGGAAGTCTGAGCATGCATGCCTGTATGTCTGTCTTCTCTGCATATTGCCAGCAGCTGGATTATAAGAGATCCACTTCACGTTTTATTGTTGGTTGCTTTTTTCCTCCTTCATTGTTTGACTTAAAGGTCCCCTTAAAACAAACGAGCACAAAACCCAGCAGAAACCAACCACCTAGTGTCTCCAGTCAGATATGACCTAATTTTTAGACCATGGCTGGCTGAGTTAGGTGTGACAGCAGAATTGCTTAGTACTCTAACACATTAACACAGCATCATGGTTCTCTGCCTCCCACCAGTGCTACTGACAAGCCAAGAGACAAAGTATTTCCTTTGACCTGAAAGAGCTTTGCTAATGCACACTCTTTTCTTCTGGAACTAACACCTAGAGGCAAACCAAGCCAAGCTAAAAAACAGACTGTAGCTCTTCTTTGTTAAGAGTCTATCAGCTCAGTAAAACAATCATTCCTAGTAATGCCAGTTTGTTAAGCACCTCTACTGGAGGGTCACAGATAATTAGTGGCAATTAATAATTATAGGCCTGTCATAATTTCAAAGTAATCCCAACCCCAATGCCAACTTTTGGCTTACGGTAGTCTGCCTAATTTCTTGTCTCTCTTAGAGAAGGTTTTCTGTGCCTGGTCAGGCTGTCTGCTTGCCCCCAGACTCTTTTCAAGAGCTGGCAAAAAACCACAGGTTTGGAGAAAAACAAAAGAAGTTGATAAATACAGCAGGATGAAAGACACTTAGGAACTGTATACTGTGTTGGGAATGCTGCTGTTTGGGACTGGGAAGATCAAAGATACTATCACAAACACTGTGTGGCTGAGAGAAGTGAATGAAAAAATGTTACATAAACCATGGTATGTCAATAATCTTGTATTTTTATCTTGACTAGAGACTTCACATTTCCTGCCTGGATACACAGGACATTGTACAAAGAAATTGCACAGAGGAAAGAAATCCACCTTATCACACACTACTCCATGAAAAGAGAGGTAAACAAAAATGAAAACACAGGTATTGCTGCTTGGTTTTACAGTTCTGGGGAACCTATGTTCGCATAGTTGCAAATCCAATTAATGTTTCAGGGTTAATGATCTGTAACCTAAGAACCAAACTCATAAATGTTGTCATCTGAAGTCTGTATAGAGCTGTAAACCTCTCTTGCAGTGCAGTCCTGATCCAAAACATTGCCTAAAGCTGGGGAACTTTAGGACTGAAGAAATGAACAAATCATGGATCACACTTTGGCTCTTTGGCTTTGCAAGCTCTTCACCACAGGGCCGGGTTCTGCTGTGCAGCAGCTTTTCCAAGAGGAACCCTGGAAGGAGCTTTGGCAGGGACACAGAACTGTGACAAAGTTCTGCCCGTAAGTAAATGCACACTCTAGCTGTTGTCTCATGCAGTGCTAAGTATGTAGTATTAAAGAAAACAAAAATAAAATTTTTGATAAAAACAAAGCAAATACAATCCCCTACTAAAAAGAGGACAAGAGATCAAGTGCACATGACTGATGGCAGAGTAGTATTGGAAACTGGATGGATCATAAAGGCATGGGTAGAAAAGATCCCACTATAGGGTGAAAATTAATTAGAACATCAGTTTGAGAACAACAAATTAATGTACATTACAAGACCACGGACAGATTGCTTTTCACATTACACAGCTGCTGGCAGCCACTATGAACACATCTGCATTAAGAGTCTGTTTGCCTTGATGCTTTAAATCTGTGCTACTTACTACTTCTCTACTTCCAAGCCCACAGGACTTGGGACTTGGTTTTGAGCAGTTTCCCTTTGTTTCCTTTTATATTTTTCCTTTTTAAAGGTTATATCTGCCTGCAGACATACGTAAATCACTACAATATTTAATAAGGCCTTTTATCACAGACCACTGAGCAGGTTTGTGCCTGAGACACAGCATGTAGGTCACATAATTAACCATTTATTATGCACCCAAATCTTTGAAATTCCACTTGCATTTTTTTTTGACAGTTTGAAAATAAAAAAACCTATTGTATTATTTTATGCTTTGGAAGATCAAGTATCATAACATATTGTCTTTCTATTCTGAGAAAGAAATGAGGAAGAAGTATGTTCCAGTATATTTGCCTGCTACATAGCAAGAAAGATTACATTGATTCCAGATGAAAATATTGGAGAAGATCAAAGATGGACTAACAAGAGAATAGAAAGAACTTATGCAATTAATGAACAAGCACTTAAATTTAATTGACATGAAGAAACTGCAGTGCATCTACTTTCTCAAAGAAATACTGAAAAATGTCACATAAAAGTTCTTACCTACAAAAAATTCAAAATGCATAATCAAAAACATACTAATAAGACTTTTCAACATGTCCAGCTTCCTGTTGCAGTTTATCTTGTATTACTTAAATTACTGAAAATACACATTAAATACAAAAATAAGCACAGAAATATTCAGGTCACAACAGAATTCAGAAATCACTAATAAATGCTATTTCAGGCAGATTATTATAAACTAAACTTCCATAGAATTAAATATGGGGGCTTTACAAATACTGCAAAATTACATTTATAATAAATTACTTCTTCAGAGGAGGTCAATAATAAATTTTCTGCTCTCACAGTCCCTTACTCATTCTCCAAGCCACTACAGTTTCATTTTTTCCAAACTTGCAGACTTCAATGTGTAGGATGACAAAAGTCCCTCTCTTGTTTTGAGTTTAATACTTCTGTCTCAGTAGTGCCCCCAGCTTACAGCCAGAGGTCAAATCTGCTCTATCAAGGCAAGAAAATGTTGCAGTAACATTGGGCTGGTTCAAGATTTTTTAAAATCCCAATTTCATGATTCTATTTCTGAATCAAGTGAAAATCTAGTCATTTGAGCAAAAAACAGAATGGACACTATTATTCTCTACTAACACCCCGTTCTGAAGAAGAAATTAAAATCACCTTATTCTTTTCTCCAGTCTTCTCAGCAAGAACAGGTTTTACACTTTAGATGCTTTACAGATACTTTGACTTCCAATCCTAAAGCAATGGGTTTATGCACTTTGCTTTGAGCTAAGGGTGGTTTGGGCTTCATTTTAATACAGTGAAATAAAACCCGTGCTTCCTCATTTAAGAACAGGCAGTCATATTTTTCACTAGAAACTAGTAAAGGATGTTCAAATTTGCGTCTATCTTGCAGAGTAACTTAACTGTTAGGATAACTCAAGCAGATTTCACTATCCTGCAACACACAAGCATGACCCCAACAAATACACACATATGCTTTGTCAGTAGAGACAAGCCCTGCAGGAGTTTACAGAGCATAAAGAACGTGTGCATTCATTTCTTTAAAACTAATGCTCTGCACTCGTTAACTTTAACCTTAAATGCTGTATTTTCCCACTGTAGGGTCTTCTTCAGGCTGACAGATGTAAGTGGTTCTAATGCCACCAGCAGTATTTTACTTAGTACTGTGGTGCATAATTTCAAAGGGAATATGCATGACGTCCAAATTTAAAAAAACCCATCAAGACCCACAAACAAACAAAAACCCCTGAAGAGCTCCCAACCTTTAAGTGAACTCTTGACCTTACTGAATCAATGGACAAAAACCTTCCAGCTTCGCTAAAGTCAGCATTTCATGTCTCTTTAGAAGCAATATTACTACAAGTAATTTGATTTCTGCAGAAGTTATGTTTACGACAGGACCCAAAGTCAATGAAGTTAAATCACTATTGATTGAGTCCCACTTTTAAAAAAGACTCAAATAAGCACAAATGCAGAATCCAGAAATCTTAAGCCCAGGTGGACCACCCACATTTGAGGAGCCATTTGCTGTCACGCTGTCTCCTTGGAGGAGATGGAAGCACCATGGAGTCATTATCTTCAAGTACATGGAACAAGGCATAACTGTGCAACACAGCACTGTGATGTATGGCACATCTCATGCTTTTACATCTCTCAAGAGATAAATATTATCCCTTTTCTCTTGGATGAAATGCAGAAAATTTTGACAACAAAAACTTCTCATTTTTTAAAGTGAAATTTAGAAGTAGAACTAAAAATAAGCATACATGCTGGCTAGAGCTATCTAAATATTGCTCTGTCATTCAACACAATGTTCCATTTTAATTGATTTTTAAAAGAACTTCCTCCATCAATGTACCGTTCAGCAAGTCCACAATGGACAAATAACTCAACAAGTTTGTATCATGCTGGTTTCAAAATGTGCATGTGCAATATATAACATAAATAAATAGATATATTTATATACACACATAAATACAAACAGCACTTTTTTCCATTGAAAATCTATGCCATGAAATGGTAAACACTGTAACATTTCAAACTAGAACAAGCTATTTCACTGAGCTGCCCTAAACTCACAAGATAATGTAAATAATTGAAGAGAAATACAAAAATACCTGTCAGTTCATTTTGTAGCAATACGATGAACAGACATTCAAGAGGCAATTCACAACCAACATGCCATTCTAAAGCTGAAGCTGACAGAGGCTACATAGATTGCTTTAGAGGTGGAATGGTCAGTCTCAAGTGGGGAATACCACGGGTTGCAAGCTGTGATTACCTCTGCACTGTATTAGCAGAGATGCTGGTGAGCTGACAGCAGACCAGACCTCTGCTGGTGGGAGGTCTGCCAGCAATATCAGCCCAGGCTGTGCTAAACTGGGAGCTGCTTGCTGACAGAATCCATTGGTCTGCAGAACGGCCACAGAAACTTTTTGCCTGTGGCACATGAGTATGATGAACTGCTGCTTCTTCCAGTTTCTGTCCATTCCTGAGGGTTCCTTCATCAATTACACACAGAGTACTGCTGGACCATGAAAACTTTACTGTGTTGCACCATAAAACAGTGAATAAATTGCGATTAAAAACTATTAAAAATAAGCAACATTAAAATATCAAAAAGTGAAGATTCTTAAAAAAAAATTGCTTAGAGCAGCAGCCTAGGGTTTTTTGTATTCTACTGAACCACCACAGTTTATTAAATGGCTGTGTACATCAAGATGCTGTACACAGACTCCAGCCAAGAAAAAGCAGACTGTGCACTTCCATGAGAAAAGTACTGAAGATGACACTGGCACTTTGACCTAGTGAAGCAATAGAAACTGCCACCACTGGAAGAAACAGCATCATTAAAAAAAATTTTAAATGCGTATATTCATGTTTTCTCAAACATAGCCAGCACTTCCCGGTAGAGAAGCTACAATTTTAAGAGCACTGTTTCCCTTTGGAAATGGTGTCCCATGCCTCAGAGGCCATGGCAGCGCATTGGGTGTTCCACAGCTGCAATTCCAGAGGCAAGGCTGCCTCCAGTGCTGCCTCACCAGGCAAAGCAACCAGGGAAGCTGCCTCCCCACAAGGACAGTGGTCACTGGCATGCACCTAAACTGCCCACAAAACCTGGCACTCAGGGCAAAGGTAGGAATTGTTCCAGGGGCAAAGCATGACCCACACAGCTCCCATCTGCATCATTCAGCCTCCTGTAATGCCCTCGGCATCTGTGTTCTTACTACCCCAACAAGAATTCTGGTCAACACACCTGTGGCAGGCAAAGCCACTGTCAATACTGGAACTTTACAGGCCATGAAGATACTTTGTTTTGATTTGAAACAAAGGTGTTCCTATGTTTTATCTTCTCTTTCCCAGTCCTGCAGAAATCTCACAGCCCATACTCTGTACCTTTTGTACACTGTATCTTAATAAAGCAACTCCTGATAATGCCTCCAAACTCAAGAAGTAATTCCTGCATTACGAACTTAGAAACTAATGGTAAATTTTCAAGCATTTTCCATTCTCTTTCACATGAGGAATGTGTTTTTCTAAGGAAGACTATAAGTAAAATCTCTCCTCTACATCCCTCCTACTGTTTAGGCACTCATGTCCTGATACTGCATGTTAGGTTCCCAGCTAATTAGATCCCAGAGATATATGGGATTCCTAGGTGTGAAAGACATGTCATATTTTGCAGGATCTCATTATAATCTTGAATGGCTTGAGAAATTAGGCTACATTATCCCTGATATTTATATTTTACATATAATATAACAAAAAAACATACTGTAACTCTGTATGCCCTTATAAAGTAAATCCATGAGATTTGGGAAAATGCTACATCCTCCTCTGCCCTGAACTCACCTTCATATTTTATTAAACAAGACTCCATTTAGGAACAAAGTGGAAGCAAGTATCCTCTAGATGGAAATCTGTATTATGATGTACATCACATCATGACATCAGCATTTTTTACCTAATGACACAACAGATGTCAATAGTAATAACTATCATTCACAGAGATAAAGAACAAGCAAAACCATTGTCTGAAAGGTCTAATGAGCAACATGAAAAAAACTATTTAAAAAAAAGAAATCATTGAGGATATGTATTTTAGTGCTTTAGTTGGCTATTTCTAAATCTGCTTTTGAAGCAGAACATTTTCAAGCACCTGCATCATTTACCTGCAGCATCTCTATAGATGGGAGGGTGCCTTCATGCTGCTAATGGCAAACAGCCAAATTCAGAAACAACAAACCAGTTTAGAAACAGCCATCCCCATCACTCACCATTGCTACCCAGGAGCTGCAAAGGTGGAATGGCAGATTACACCTGAATCAGTTTGCCAGTAAGATTAGCCAAGGCAGATGAGCCCCCCACAAAAACCAGAAACTTGAAATTAATACATGGGATTATCAATTGTGGTCCCCTTATAAGAGTAAAGGAATGGGTACAAGATTTCTTCTAGTGCTATTTCCTAGGGAATGAAAATAAAAGATTGTTTTGAAAGAAACAAATTCCTAATCCAAAAACCAAGCCAAAATACAATTTTGGCAGCAAAACTGTTGAAGATACCTTATTTCTCTTTTAGATTTAATCTACTTTTGTAAAGAGACTTAAGATGGAATAAACTCCTCAAATTTAATTAATTGAAATTAATTGAATTGAGGCTTTCTGCAGCATTTCATGAGTTCATGAGAAGACTGTAATGCAGCCTGACGTGGACTGCTGGGAAACGCTGAATACTCCCTGCTCGCACCAAGAATTTTAGAAGCTACTCTGACTGTAAGAAAAGATTATGTACTTCTTTTCAGTGAAAAGTATCCTTTCTTGAGATTGCTGGACATGGCAAAAGCTCCTCTCAGGTTAAGTCTTCACTAGGATCAGAAATCAGATTCATGTCTATCACCAAGGATATGTGCTGATTATTTACACGTGATCCTGCGTCTAGGCAGGGTATTTGCTTCTGGAAAAGACCAGAAAGAAGCAGCTATACAGTGCCTCCAAAGCACATATAACTGCTTCCATAGTAAGAAAAACAGCCAAGATATGGATATTAAATCTTTGGGGGGCACATAGTATTTTGTAAAATTATTTTGATAGTGCTATTTACAGGCCACTTTCATAACAGCCACAAGCCAGCTTGCCAAAGGCCAACTGGTTAAACTCTAAAGCCTAGCTAATCCATAGGAATTCATCACCAACTCACTTTCCATGTCTCCAACTGTGTTTTCATTCACCTACAGGTGAAACACTAAATTTAAATACCTTTTAGGAGCATCTCCAGATGCTCTCTCTCTTGGAAATAGTCCCATTCTCTTCCTTTGAGATCCAGAGCATTCATTGGTTTCTAAAGTAGAAAACAGTCTTTTGGAGTAAATGCCTAGTACTTCCACAGATTTAAATACATTCTTCCCATTCTTAGATAATTCTGTATAGCTGAAACTACTCTAAAATGGTGAGGCTGGAAAAGTGAAGCTTTGCTGAGCAGGCTAATGTGGACAGGGAATTTGAAAATCCATGCTTGAAAGAAAAGGCATCTCCAAATGTCAGGCCAAACAGGCCAATCTAGAAAAGATTTTAGAGAAAATGAGTCACATGGGCTTTCCATTTTTCATCCATTCCTAGGGACAATGACAGGTTTCCCAGGAGGTTCCATTTCTCTGCATGGCCATAAGAAAAAATTTAGCACCTTCCTATGTTTTCACATAGGGACGTCGTATTTTATAACAACGAAAAGAAAAGACAACCCAGAAGAATTTACAGTGTGGGATTGGTAAAAGCATCTTTTGCCTTCCCTGAAACTCAATTAGGAAGGCACACATTGCTCTATAAATTAACCAGGAAGGTTACGATCTGTCTCCTGGGAAGCACCAATTCAAAACTCATTTCTAGTTGTGCATGTTTCACACGCAGAATTAGGATCCTCATCAAGCGCAATGAGCCATCTCTTCAAGACATTTCTACCAAAATAAATTACTGAAATCAAGAAGCTGGATGTAATAACTCTCCTCTTTCCATTTCTCCATTATGACCTTCTGCAGACAACCTGACCGAGACACCACAGATACGAAACTATGAACTGCATCTTCAGCACATAATACATAGAGAAACGTTTGTTCTTTACTGACAATTATGAATGCTTAAATGTGTTGCTGCATAAGTCACTTTTCTTACAACAATTACACAAATTATATTACATGCTTTTCGCAAAACAGGCATTTTTGCAGTGCTTCAATCTTTGCAGAACTTGACACTCAGGAAGACAGCTACTACAGCTTTCCACAAGGTGGCAGGGTTCCCTTTGCTGAAATACAGTATTAAACGTGCCATGGAGAAGCTGTTTTCTTCCACAAATGTACTGGCCAATGTCATAAATAGGTTTAAGATCTCTAACATAGCTCTAAAAAAGTTCATTTTACCAAATTCTTCCAATAGATAGTTTAATGAATTAAAAAAAGCTTCCGTCTCTTATGATGAAATGAAGAAAAAGTATCAGGGCTTGCTGCCACACAAAAGCAAACTTCAATCAAAGATAGTTAAGACACATAATATGGCAGGGGAGAGCCTAAAGGGTTAAAAATATCTGATTTTTCCAAGTCATCAGTTTCAAATCCTATCAGACTTCTTTCAGTCTCTCAATATTTGGGGTAAAACGGACTAGCAAGGAATCTACCTACCTCATCTCCTTCCCATTCATGTGAGAGAAAAAAGATCCCAGAGCATTTTCCACAG
Organism: Dicrurus megarhynchus; assembly: GCA_013399195.1. Classification (NCBI taxonomy): domain Eukaryota; kingdom Metazoa; phylum Chordata; class Aves; order Passeriformes; family Dicruridae; genus Dicrurus; species Dicrurus megarhynchus. The sequence continues at coordinate 600,636 of VXAD01012870.1, forward strand.
GTGAAGATTTTCCCTGCTGCTTCTGGACCACTTCCCATTCCTGTGACATAAGGCCATACTTGGGGCAGAGGCAGATGCACTGAACAGCTCTGCCCCCAGCCCCTCCTGCTGCATATCAACATCAGCACTGCTGAGCTTCACCTGCAGCACCCCACATATGGTCACTGCCGCCCCTGCACAGCATCTGCACTGGGCAGAAATCAGGTAAGGTGCTTTGACTCAAGTGATTTTAAAAAAGTCAAAAACATGTCTAGTTTCTCCTCTATTTCTTGTCTTGCTCCTCTCAATCACTTCTGTGAATGTTTCAGTGCTTATTTTTGATTACCCATTTAAGCATTATCAGCATAGTTTTGCCTGAACTGGAAAAACAGAACCAGTTGTGATAGACAAAAGAGCTGTTGGCACCACCCCACTTCACAGACACCAGATAGTTACCTGTTCCATGAATATTGAAGTTTAAACAGCAAATGAGACAGGGAAGGGAGATCATGACACAAATTATTTGTCCACAAAACTACTGCCATGGTCCTCCATGCAGGAAGGGCTCAAAAAATACTCAATGCAAATGACCTGGTAAAGTCATAGACATATCAAAATACTGCCTCCCTATATAGCTTTCCACACCATAAGGCTCATCATGAAAGGAACAACTCTATCGTTCTCAGGACTGGAACCTAATGCTCCTTACTCTTTCAACTCCATTTACTGTGCTCGGAATTTAGTTCTTGTCACTGTAAGGAGCACAGCTGAAACCCTTGCTTTTAAACTACCAGCAGGCCAAGCAAAGTACAACTATTTACATCTGATTCAAACATCACAAGCCAAATAATCAAGATGACAAAGAAAATTAAGTGCCCTGATCAGTCTGTTTTCTCTCTTAAAATATATCATTAATGCTATTAAAATTATCAACTCTGTTACACACATAATTGTTCCTGCAAATAAGTAGCTTCTGATCCTGTCAGCTGCTGCAGCTGTATGGCACAGCCAAAACACTTACTTCAATTACTTGGATTTCCAGTTATAGAGATTCATACACACCCTTAATAATGGATGCAAGCACAAGGCAAAACTATCAAGAAGACAAATATGGAGATAGATATGCAAGCATTCAAAACTTTCTGCCGCTTCTTTCTCCTCAAAACCCTTAAATTACAACAGTAAAAGCTTTGATTTTATTATGATGCTTCATCACATAATGGTCTAATTTTTCCCTATGAATTGCATTCTCCAAGTAGGTTGCATTCTAAAACATCTAAACTCTTCTAAAACATGAAATTTCTTGTTCTAAATTGTAACTTCCTTGTTAGTAGCTGTGAGCTGAAGCAGACACATAAAAAAGGAAGAGTACTTTAAAAAGGGACAAACTTGAAAGTAAAGAGCAAATTCTGTCACTGAATGCCCCCAGAAGCCATCCAGACATAATAAAAAACAGAGGCCTCTCTCACACAGACACTCAGCTGTGCAAGAGGACAGTTATTACAGTTGGACACTAGAATCTTGAGCTCTAAAATCCAATTTCCTGGCTTATGTGATTTTAAAATAAGTCACTCTTTCCTCACCCAACTGAATGAAGCTTTAAATCTGCCAATTCCTTTGATGGAATTAGTCTTGCATGGTCAACCCACATTGTGCCAAGAGGAGGGGTACACTTAATTTCAAAACTTAGGAGACATTCTGCACCTTGCAAGTTTATACTTACAACTGCTAGATTTTTAATTGTTATACAATTGTGGATCTTCATACAGACCTTGGCTTCTGGATCACTGTTGATGCTACAAGAATCATCATCATCAGATTGTGGACCATTTCTGTGACATAGGAAAAAAAAAAAAAAAAGACAAAATCAGTCTTAAAATCATATGAAAATTACAGCACAACACAAAACAGAGCTGGTCATTCCACTGAGACTTGTGAAGTCATTGTACCTGAGCTTCAAAGAGGCATAGCGTAATGTTGCTCCTTCAAACTCTTTCAGACTTGGGTCTGGGTTCACAGTGGCTGCATGCAGGTCCTAGAGATAGAGGCAGTGCTATTAGTACAGTTTTAATACTATTATAATAGTATTAAGTACACCATCATGTTACTTCTTATCTCAAAGGGAAATTAAATCCTCCCTGCAAAGAAGCGATAGTGTTTCTGGCTGAAGTTGAAAAGAGGCATGCATATATATAAATATATGTATTTCTCAAGCTGCATTTCATTCAGTGCAGGCATCTTATTTGTTACATCATGGCAGTTGCTCTGCTAGTTTAGATTGAATCCATTCCAAGTGGAAAGATCAGAAAAGGCAGCATGTTTGTGAGCTAGACATCCCTAGCAGTACCCCCAGTCACTTCGGCCTAGGTTATGAATGACACTCATGGAAAAATAAAAGGGGGGAAAAAACAGCCACTGCCATGCAAAAAACAAGGGTAATAGTAGTAAAGGTTCTAAAATCTGACAATATACTTGCCTTCCAAATGTCACTATTAATCTTTCCCCCATTCAGTACAGCAAAATCACTCCATGGCTGTTTCTAGACACATAATTATTCACACAGGAAGAAGCACATTGATAAAAAAAAAAAAAAAAAAGAAAAAAAGAAAAAGAAAAAGAAAAAAAAACACAAGACACTGTTGTTAGCATTGATATTTACAGGATGGGTTAGGGAACAGATCACCTCAAACTTCAACTACTTACTCCTCTATACCATGGCATTTGGAGGAAAGGGGAGAGAAGACATGCCTCTAACAGTTACTTACCAAAACAAATGATTGAAACAAGAAAAGTTAATATAAATTAGGAACAGACAATGAAATTACTCTTTAACTATGATCTTAAAAGCAAGCAAAATGAATCTGAATATGAATGTTAGCCACAGCTGCTACAGCCTTTGATAAACAGCAATTTAGGGGAAACATTAGGATTTCCATTTGATTGGCACTCTTGTTAAAAGACCCTAACAGTACTGGAACTAGAAATACTAAAACACAAAAAATACATACAAGGTTAAGATACATACAAGGTAAAAATCAAATCTTTCTAGAGAGAAAGCACAAGAAAAGGGCAAGGAAGGGAAGGAAAATTAGTAAGGAGTGCAGAGATTTCTTGCTGAAAAAGTAGTTTTGAAAAGTCCAGCAGCTTTTTAAAAAAACAACCCCAAACCAAACAAAGCACCCACCCTCTCATTTTCCATTCAAGTTTCTCAAAAATTTTTGGAGGTGTTCACTGATACAATCAAGCAAGTAGCATTGTGTTTAGCACTAAGCAACCTGAGGTTCAGGCTTTTCTGTAAAGCTGAGAGGAACAGCTGATGCTGGAGTACCTCTCTCCTTTGTCTCACCAGGAAAGAATTCCCGCTGTCCTCAATAAAAGCCAGGAGATTTGATTGCTGGGAGACCCAGAGCCACCTCATTACAGCTTCACCAAGTCAAGAATTCCTGAAATTAATTCCCCTTTCAAGATGAGCTCTGCTGGGCTGTCCAGCTCAGCCCCAAGGTGAAGTGGTACTCACTAATACAGCCCAATGCATTAATCTGCAAGGTGGACTTCTCACCCTGGAAGCATTCTCAATACATCCCCACTGGAGCAAATATTTTGTGAGAAACAACTCCCAGGAGTAACCCTTTCCTAACATGCCTTTGAATTAATTGAGTTGTTACCTTTTCCTACCAAGCCCCTTCTCTTTAATTATTAGCTGCTAATGGTTATGTTACCTACAGAAGAACTTCTAGAGGTGATCAAGGCCTGGGATGAGTTAGGCTATAAGAAGACACAACTAACATCACCAAATACTGCTATGATCTCAAAGAAGGTCTTATTGAAACTTAAACACTACAGCTTTTTCTCTGCACAGGAAATGGGAGAGGCAGCAAAATTTCTAAAATGTGAAATATAATGTTACAAAAGACAAGGATTCAAAAAGGAAGTAATTTGACAACACACAAGAGAAGACTGATCTAAAACTAAGTCAAATTTAAACAGCTGTGCAAAACCAAAATACATTTTCATGCTTTTGAGGGGGAGGAAAAAAAGGAATGTCACAGGTTATTCATATTTAGCATTTATTAGCATTTCTGTTAAATCAGCAGGATTTTCGCATAATACTTAACCCATAAATGCTTTGGATTGAAATTGACTGATTATCTTGTGAAAGAAAAATTGCCTTGTAGTGTGCGTAAAAGTACGACATTTTCACATTATTTTCCTTTTTAAAACACTTTTTGCCATTTCTATGCATTACAGCATCATTCCTCCCTACCCATTTTTTTTTTTGATTCTCTGTTCAACAGTAGTAAATGCTTTTCTTTATGCTAAATATCCAGAGTAAGCTACAACATAAAAATGGCTGACTTGATCTGTTCATTGTTGACTGCCCTCAGCTGTGAGCCACATTCTACCAAATGAAGCAAAGCTTCTGTATATTACATCATTTAAGAGACAGGGACACAATAAAATAAAACGAAGAGAAGAAAAAGGAGGAAACAAGACAAAGGGTAAAAAGGTTTTACTCTGGGAGGGCGGGGAAAAAGGTGTTTCTAAATGTTTGTTTGACAAACTCAAAACCTGAAAGAGCCCAAATAAACTCATTTCAAGACTGGCACATGCTGCTTCACAGACAAACGTGACTTAGATAAAGTATTTTTATGGACTCACAGAAGCCAACTGGTTCAGATATTAAATGCTACCCATGCCAGTCCTCAATCCTAGATTGTACTATTTCATCTGCCTAAAACCCATATATCCCCCAACCTTTTCAGAATGAAGCAATACAAATCCAGCATGAGGGAATGAGCTAAACCAGCCCTCTCAAAACACATTATCTTGAAGCACAGGCTTCTGAAAGCAATGAGGGAAACAGCAGTACACAGCTCACACACGGGTCCAGCTTGGAGGTAGAAGCTCTCCACCACAAGTGACACTGGCCATGGTAGTGCTTGGATAAAGACATTTGGGAGCCCCTATTCTAGACTGAATTCCAAATCTTCTGTGAAGTGTCAGATTGACCTTATCACAGACACCCGTGTTACTCTTTCCCAGGGAGGGAAAGGAGGAGCACTTGGGTATGCAGCAGAGCAGCGAACAGGAATTGAAACAAACATCTCCTGCCAGTGACCTGGAGATGATACAGTGCTGGCACGTACCAATTGCAGAGAAAAACCAAAAATTCATGATAGCTGACACTGTCAAAATTCTTTCATTATCTACCCCTATCTCTTAAACACACACTATGACTTATTTCTCTCTTACTGCTGCTCTGCACTGGGGTTCTGCTCAGAACCAGCTGAATCACAAAGGATTCTTCATCCAGTTCCTTTTAATAATGCTTGGCATCTGTGGTTTCAAGAAATGCAAGGCTCTTCCTAACAGTTCCAGCTATGCCTGTTCTTTGTAGCTGTTTCAGTATTTGGAAGTGGACAAAGTCCTGAGCCCAGTTCATGCTCCTGTTTTGAGCTCCAGTACTGTAAGTTTGCTGGTACTGTATTGGAATGCTCTTAAAAACCACAGAGTCAAAAAGCCAGTACTGCTTCAATGATGGTAAGATGCTTATCAATGACTGAAGAAACCTACAAAAAGCAAATGCTTTTGCCTATACCTCCAACTAAAATAACTACATGTTATTGTACTAATACAAGTTTTGGGAATGTGCTTATTTTCTGTATCACCTTTTCCAGCACAGTACACAGTGTTGGTGCTGCCATAAAAACGTCTATGCATAAATCTTTGCTGGAACAAATTCCTTGCTGAATTAGAACTGCCACATCAAAACTTAGATGAGCCTACTATGTACTCACATACATGTATGTCTTGCTTAATACACCTATACTGTATTAAAATCTATGTTATTGTAATTCATGCATTTTGTACTCTCATGATGCTGCTGAGAATTAATGATTATTATTTATAAACACAAACTATATTTCATTTAAAGCAAACAGAATTGTGAAAGGTTAAAAATACACCTAATACATTACCACAGGCCTGAAATTTTAATTGTAAAGACATTTTAAACAGAAGTAGAAAAATATTTCAAATGAAAATATGCCATTTTTCCTCTGCAGTTTACCAACCATACTGATTTCTTGGATTTTGTGAAAACCATCTATAACTTACTAATAAAACCCCCATTCTCTACATTCTAGAGTAAGAAAAATAATAATGGTAAAGTTATATCCTTCACATGTACATTACAGGAATTTATACTAGAAGCATGTGTAGCACTTTACAGTCAGCATTTCTGAATTTTTTTCTTGTTTTCTACCAGAATGGTAACAGTTACAGTTCTTTCTCCATTAATCCTTTCAGAAATTACTTCCAGCATGACTGGTGCACAGTATGAGAGCTTGACTGATGTAAACCATAACTGAAATGTTGTGGTAAAGTTTGCAGACCTTATGAGTGGCATTATGAATATGTGGGATCAACCTTTCTAAAATAACGAACAAGATTGTACGTATTGAAGCCTATACAGGATAAAAGTTTCAGGGTCAAGATAAGGTAATACACACTTGAATGTCCTTAACTCCTATTAACTTCCATGTAAGTTAGTTTGGTGCATACATGAACAAAATCAAGAACAGAAAAAATGTTCTCTCTAAATGAATTAAAAACCAAAAAACCAAACCCCTAAAGATTGCCTGATCCAAAACTCAGAGCCAGTACAAAGACCTCCCCTGATAGAGCTGTGGACATTTTTCTGAAAATTCAGTATAAAAATAATTTAAAACCAACCTTATTTTATATTAGTATTTAACTCCATAGAAGTCTTCCCAGCATACTGAAACAAAGTGATTGTATTTTTTGAAGCATACTCTTCTTTATAACAATTGATTTTATTTTTCTACTCACATGACACCAAACAAACCCTTGGATTGTGCCTGAAAGCATTATCTTAGAAGGCAGTACCATATACTGCTCTTTCAGCACATGTGGAGGACAGAGTGTATCTCTTTCTGTTTCTAGGTAAAACATGACTGCAACACTGACAGGCATTTGGTACTGGCAGGGTGTACAGAGGCTTACACTTGAGAACACTTCATGTTTATTCAATAGAAACTACCCTGTAAAGGAACTAGTGTCTCAAATGAAGGCTGATATATCTGTTGTGATACTCCTACCAAATGAACCAAGAAGAAAGAAGATGCAAACAGAGTCCAGCCAAAAGTCCGCTATCATGTGCAAAAATTTTATGTATCCCGTATCCATATAACACAGCAATGCTTCAGGCTATGCTACAGAACTGCCAAAGTTTCACAGGCACTGCCTAATTATCAGAGACATGTCTGATTTCATCCTACATATCCAAAATTTAGGGTGTTTGATCAGGCACAACCATTAAGAAATGAACATAGAGAACAGATACTTACGATATATTATCAACAAGTAGCTACACTTTGGGACATTATCAGGCCAGTTTAGCTAACAGCTAAACCTGCAAGCTCAAAAAGTTATTTCAATTTTCCTTACAGTACGCAGCCCACAAGAAGACACAGTAGGTTACCTCAGTTTCTGGAGTAGGAGATGGAGTAATGGAACCAAGCGATCCTTTTCGTGAACCCTGGAGATCTGTTGGGATGGACACAGGACGCTGCCATTGAGTTGTTCCTGTTGGTATGTGCCAGTAGTAGATCCCAGCAATGTCATTTATTTTTTTCCAACCAGGTGGTAAGTCTGGGTCTGTCTGAAATGAATGGTCACTCCATATATCTGCTGAGAACAGGAAAAAAAAAATAGTCACACAAAGACACAGACAGTCCTTCCATGGGTCTGCACAGCTGGTATTGCTGTTGTACAGTTCCTGTGTAAATGAACACCAGAAAAACATACCAAATTATTGAGGCTCAATGTAACATGACAGTGGACAACAGATGAATAACCTGTTGTTATACTGCTGCTCTTAAGCCCTTTTTGAAATTAAAAGTTCCTTGTTAGTCTATCCTTCAAGCCTTCTACCAGGCGTTTTATCGTGGTTGCTTTTTTCTGAGTCTCTCTCCTTTCTGCTACCCATATTTATGCACATACACACAAACAGACACACAAATGTCATGATAACTTAAAATAATTCTTACACCCTGAGATACAAACGAGTCTATTTCTTCCCCAGAGCCACTTAAGAAGTTCTTAAATTACTGATTTACCGCTTGAGGACTAATCTAAGCAAGTTCTGCAGAAGAAATGCTAGATGATATCACTAAACTAAAATTTAATAAAAAGCCTCACTTATGGCCCAATATCTGAAATCAGCAACACTCCCATAACCAGTTCCAGAAGTTCACAAATATTCTAAACACCTGCTTCTAAGTGTCTCCTGTTGTGGCCTCTCTGGCATTCAAGTACGTAGTTCCTGACTCCAAGGTCTTATGTGTTTTAAAGCGTATTCATCTTCAACCTTGACCATTTTTGTTTCCCAACTGAATAAATCAACTGCACTCTTCTCAACCACATAAAAGGCAAATAAACACAAAACACTTTCCACAATTTGGCCACATTATGCAAGAAATAATGTGATGAAACATCCAAACATCACAATGTTATCATATATCTAATATCTAATGTGAAGTAATGTGATCAAATATCTAATCACCACAATGTGTGGCAACATCTGCAAGTCCAGTTTAAGTTTAAAGTTTAGGCACAGCTTCTGTCCTTGCTATACATACATATGGATGTATATAGAGCTACTCAAACATACAGACGGGAAAGTGTTATGCTATGGTTGCATTAAACTACTAATTTCAAACTAATCAACCAAATACACAGAGGAACCAATGTACTGTTATTTATTGTTGCAATGACACGCAGTACCAGAAAGGCCCAAACAGGAATTACTTTGAAGTCAAAGCAGACAAAACTCACAGCAGAAATAAAATTGTTAACCCAGAGACCTAAACCAAAAACATTTCTGCAACAATTAGTTAAAAGAGAAGAAATTATCTCATATGTGAACAAACAGTTGGAAGGAAATAATGTAAAATATCTCGGATAAGAAAATACCACCTAGCTGAGTAATACTAATTTATTTTGAAAACTTATCCATTAGCAAAAATAAATGCACCAAAATATGTTTGCATATGCTGAGAAATAAAAAAGGAATTAGATTTGTTTTCAATTAACATAGCTCAGGACTTTCAAAGAGCAGCACTTCCCACATAAAATGACTGTGATTGATGTCTGTGTACGGGTACTCCTCACACAAAGGAACTGGCCTCAGACCATCTAACAAGCACAGCAGAACAGGACAGCACCAGAGGGCATGTGTTCATCCTGCAACACCAGGCCTCATGTTTGCTATGCAAACCTACTTGAAAAAAAACCCAAACCAGCCCACACTGCAGAATGGGAGACTGTTGGGATAACCTTTTCACAGGCTGTGGTTTCCTACTAGCACGAACTGGAAAGCCTCCCTAGTGCACTGACTTTCTAACAGATGAAAGCACTCATCTCATGCAAGCCAAGCGTGCAAGTCAAAGGTAATGTGGCATCACAAGAGATACCAGAACAAGAAAGATAATAAAATAGGCATCAACATACAAAATCTAACAAGACAGACGAATGCACTTGAGACATCACATATGTCATCACAGGACATCAGTGGCTTTACTCTATTTGAATGTGGAATTACAGGTGGCAAAATAATTTTTCTCTGAATTTGAATGACCCCATTCAATGGCATGACATTTCAAAACACATAATTTTGTTGCACAGCTGCTAAGTGTTATCTCCACTTCCAAGGGAACTTGGTGGTGATGATAAGCAAGGTGTGGGAACAGAGACCAGAGTTAGTGCCTCTCTGCTTAGGTCCTTGTGCGTGAGGGAACCTGGTTTACTGAAGGCCAAGCAAACTTCCTTCCTGAAGAAACTACTCTTAAGTAAGGCAACAGGTCTAATGCAATAAATTTTGTATTGAACTGGGAGATGTACTTGGAAAAACAGACATGTATTTTGCACATGCATCTCTTCTTCAGGCAAAAACAAAACTCACGAATCAGCATAGCTGGGGTACTAATTTATGGACAAAAAGAGTACTCGTGAGTAAGAGGAAATGCAGGCCCAAAGGGCTTCAGCATACATGACTTCAAAATAGAGACTGTAAAAATGCTGTACAGAGTTATCAGAGTGCTGGAAGTTCTGTACCTGGGAGGTGCAGTACAGTAAGAGTATCTATGCTACAGGACAATTTTAACTGTTATTTCACATGTTAAAACCACATTTTTGGAAAATTGGGAGACAGGAGCGAGGTAGACAGAAATACTAAGACAGAAAATATATTCAGGGAAATCTGAGAGGTATTGTTGCATCATTCAAAGGACATATGCTTTGCTTTTCCATGGATTCATTTCAACAGAGGGATCTCATTTTGCCTCCTTGGAAGAAGTAGCAGCAAATGTGAGTGCACAGCCTCTGGCTAATGCAAATGCAGCTCTGCTGGAGTTAGTGGAAGCACTACACTTTCAGTCAGTCTTTCTAGCTTAAGGAGGGCTTATTTCACTGCGTGGTAGCAGAATGCCCAAGTGAGACTCCTTGTATGCAAGGCTCAACATTACTTGCAAACACTTGATCTACACTATCTAAATAGGTTAAGTAATAAAATACCCACACTGTACAAAGATGAGATATCTCTTTTTTGTTTTGTACTTGTAGCTTAGTTATCTCAATTTTTATGATGGTTTTGTAACAATTTTTCTTCTATTAAGATCCTCTGAAGGAAAGGGACACCACCCCAACACCAATTTGATCCAAACTGCGATTGCCCATCACGATCTCAGAAGTATTCTTTCGCAGTAAAAAAATTAACTGAAAAGGAGTGTTCATTGTCAAGGCTGGAAGCATGATGGTACAAACAGGAACACTTTCAGTGTTTTCCAAATCTAAAAAAAAGTAATCTGGCCAATAATAAATCTATAAAGTCACTTCTGAATCTCTGGCCCTCCCATTGCTCACATTCCAGGAATGGATGCACAATATAAATGAAGGAATTCAAACTGAAAAGCACCTTATTTGTAATAAGAGATCTGCATCAAAGCTTCCTATGTCAAAAACTGCGGAGACTGGGATAGCAACAGTATCCAAGAACATGTTGTCCTAGTGTTTGGGCACCAATGGGAAAGCACTAGCTTCATATCTGATGTCTGTCTTCATTGCTGGGCTGAAGCATAATGAAGAGCTGGCCCACCATACCACATGTGTATTACAGATGCTATCCTTCTGGGCAACCGAGGGGAAGCACAAAAAGGAACTGGGAAGACAGGAGGATGAAAAAGGTTTTAATAAAAGGAAAGAGGAGGGGGTAAGTATTGTTTTCTTTTCTGAAGTTCCAAAATCTTGAAATGAAAATGTTTTACTTCTGTCTTCTGCATCTAAATAAACACAAAACTAAAGGAAAAGAAAGCCACAGAAACTTAGTCTTCTTGAAGAGATGCCAATGACTTCAGCAGATCCAGGATTTCATCTTAAGGGAAGCATATCTCCCCCCACCCCATAGGCACACTGAAGATCAAGGCAGGCACTGAAGGGAGAGGAAAACTTTGTATTAACGACTGAGGGCAAACAAAATTCAAGGAGCACTCTCCATTCAGCAGCACAACGGGAAGAACATAGGCCTTGTGTATTTTTATCCCATCTATTTCCTGCAGTGGGCTCAATGTGCAAGTTTAAATTGTTTGGTTTTAACGAAAAGAAGTCTCTAAAAATAACTTCTCCTCACTGTGCATGCACTACAGCAAAATCAACAGCTTCACCTACTCGCATGATTCACACCAATGATGGCCAGCGGGCAGCCTCGCCTAGGCACCATTGCAAGAAGCATAAATGCTGTCTCAGAAACCATGCAGCAAAAATACAAGTCAACAGGTCAAGTAATTATAAATCAGACACATCTGTCTAATTTGGGGAACGTTACTCAACGAGGAGTGATAACCAGCCAGAAGCTGGTCATTTATCACCATCTTTGCTCACAGCATGTAACTGGTTGTCATGACAACCCTGTCATCCTCCTTGCCGAATTGCTGAACCAGCCATCACTCACATGCACTTGGGGAGAGGAAGCTCCTCTAACACTTTCCAGGAAAACATGCTGAAACGTGGGATTTACAGGCACACATGTAATCAGACTCTATCTGTGCCAAAATGATTTGCTGTTTCGATCAACTGTAAAATCAACCATAATCAGAAAAGACTGACTTCATAATAATCCTAAGGAAGTGTGGAATGAATCTCCTGTACTATTTTTCTTTTTCATGAGATGTGATCTTTGTCTGGCTGTGTAACTATTACTACAAGCATAAGAAGCATTCAAGCAGAGATGACTAATCTTAAGGAAAAGAGAGGAAAGCAGATTTGTCAACATTCAGGGAAAAAACCCAAAAACCACAACTAAACCCACTTGCTTTGCTGTCTTGCCTTCTTCTCCCTTTCAATGACCAAAGCCCAAGCTGTCGATAAAGGGACCACAGTACTATACAATTACCAAAGAGAACAAGGGCAGGTGACTTCAGCAGAGGGGCTCTGAAGAACTCTTGACGACAGCCCTGGATGAGGGAAGAACTCTTGATGACAGCCCTGGATGAGGGCTATGGATGATACTAGCCGTCCTGCTTAAACGGGAGAATTTTGGGGCTCTCCAAGTTGTCTGCTCAGGGGCAATACAGTCTGAGGTCCAGAGGTGAAGCCGTGAGAAACCAGCACCACAGCTTGCGTTTACAGGAGTTGATACTAAGAGCAGCAGCAGTAGGAAAAAGTACAGCAGTAAGACAGTGAGGAAAGGTCTGTATGTTCCTTCCTGGAAAATGGGCAAAAAATAGGTAAACACAAGGGGACTAGCCTGTTCACCAGCCAAAAACACCTATCCATGAAACAAACAGAGTCTGGTAAAGTAAGGAAGGAAGACTTGGAGGTGACCGGAACTGCTGTCTTAAGGGAGCTGTTGTGGTGACAGACGGACCAGGAAGAAGCCAGCCTCTGTCCCATCTGGAGGGGGGTGGCTGTTTAGCCAGGTGGAGCAGTGGTGACAACATGAAATCACAGACACATAGGAATGATCACGTCAGCTTGAGCAAAAGCTGATGAATTGCTACCTGAGAGTGCTGTACTGGAGACACATCCTACGGCTCGTCCACAAACTTTATTTTGTGACAAGATCTCAATCTCTTTATTAGGGTGCTGATGGACATTAGAAGAGCTAGGCAACTAAGAAGATATACTGGGTCTGGTTGGAATTGGGTTACTTGTTTTTCTTAGCAGCCTGTAAGGTACTGCGCATTACATTTGTGACCAAAACAAGCGCTGGAAACATACCAGTGGTTTAGTTATTGCTGAGCAGTGCTTGCATAGGGCCGACATCATCTCTGTTCTCAGCCTCAAGCAGACTGGCTAGGAACTGGCCTGCTAGTGCTAGTGTTTGCATCACTTTTTACATATGATTATTTCTTTCTTTACTTAGTAAGTTTTCTTTATCGTGAGTCATGACTTCTTCTCACTTCACTCTTCCAGTTCTCTTCCCCATCCCACTGGTGGGAGGAACGAGCCACCATAGAATTCAAAGCATATTGGCCAACCTAAGATCCAGGAAAAAATAAGCAGGTACCATCTGGGGTGGAATGAAAAGGAGTCCCAAACAAGTGAGGGCAGCATATAAATGAATGCCCTTTCCACCAATTTGGTGCTTAAATGAGATACTATCTGAACAAAGTGCACTAATACCTTAGAAGATTTCTACCAATTAATTTCCAAAGCAGTCAGAATAATTTGCTACTGTTCTAGAAAGTGATCTACTACTTATAAATACATTTTGCATATCACAGAATTACAGAGTGGGTGGGTTTGGAAGGAACTTCTGGAGATCATCTGGTCCAATCCCTCTGCTATAAGCTGGTACACCTAGAGCAGGTCACACAGGATTGCATCCAGGTGGGTTTTGAATGTCTCCAGAGAAGCAGACTCCACAACCTCTCTAGGCAGCCTGTTCCAGGGCTCTCACCATCACCGTAAAGAATACAATCATAATAAATGGGTTTCTAGCTTATTTGAAATGCTAGATGGCAAAAGCTTTTACTTAAAGATTCCACTAGATGGCAAAAGCTTTTACTTAAAGAGTAGTCTAAAACACAGCAGACTGTATACCTCTAATTTGGTCTAAATCCACTGTGATCGTGCGTTGTGTGATTGTGACCCAAAGGATGTCCTCACTGTGAAGGACTCTGAGCAGCAAATAATCCACTAAGAGCAGTATTTTCATTATCATCATTAGCAAATTACTAAAAATGTTATTGTAAGTTACCTTTCAGGGCTAAACCAGTGCAGCAGCAATCTGCATCTGCTTTTCTGATTTTTTTTTCTTGCATAGTATCTCTTCTTCCCATGCCTTTCCCTACAGAGAGCAGAACTGCAGCACATGATCTCATGTTCTGGGTTCATAACATATTTAACTACTCGGTCTTGTTTTAGAAGCAGGGTTTTGTTTGGTCTAAAGAGGAAGAATTAAATGACCACCCCACCAAGGGACTGCTAGACTCGCACGGCGAAGCCTGCACACGCACTTTCGCACCGGCAGGCAGACTGCACAGCACACCACGGGAAAGCAACGTGCACATGCATGGAGTCCAGCCTTCCTTCCCTTCACAAAATTTATCTGTCACAACAGCAGCCAAGCATTTGTTAGAAAACAAATCACGTTGGTAGCAGCTCTGGATTTATGTATTTCTCTCTTAAAATAAAGAGTCTGATTTGCCTGTCGCCTCAAAGTGAATCGCTACGCTAGTGTCAAACCATCCATGGAACAAACCATTGATTTTGGGCAATGAACAAATATACTCTGGAATTTTCACACAAAACAGAAAGATTCAGTCTGTGATACTGACACAAAAAGCAGTTAAACACAGATGTCCTTCTGCCTTCAAGACACAGGATGCCTGCAGAGCAGGAGAGGATGTTGTGCCAATGTCTGGCATACGGCAATAGGGTCATCTCAACAGCTTCAACTCTCCACAGAGGAAGTCCTGCACCACAGTGCTTTACTTACAACTAACACTCTGGTTTTGCAAGCTTCAGACATTAGAGTTCAGTATCTCCCAACCTGTAACTCTCCATTTTACTGGGACTGGCTGTAGACACAAGTGGTTCCCATCTCCCTTATGCTTTCTGCTAGTAGCTAGGGCTACTTACCTTGACACAAGCCATGAAAGACAGAGGAACAGATCTTAATCCCTCCAATACACTTGCCATCAATCCCTGGTACTACAGAATGGCAACCAGGTTGGACTCCACACTTTTAATCCCATTTGCTTGAACCAAGGGATAGCTTTCTATCCTTGCTATTCTATTTCTATTGTATCCTCAATAGTTTAAATTGAGGGTTGGTGATGTCAGTGAGTGCCTCTTTGTCATGGGTTAGCATAGTTTGAGTTTTGAGGAAAGACTCCTTCAGCCTCGGAAGTGATTTTTTGCACAGAGGTGCTTACAGTTTCCTCTAGACCTGACCTAACCAATCAACTGGCTAGTTGGAATATTGACAACTTCTTTAAGCCACTTAAGAAGCTTGGTACGCCTCTGTGATACACATTTAAGAACGAACGGAGGCCGGGAGGCTCTCTCGGACTTCCGGCGTTCGGACAGGTGACTGGGGGAGGCCCGGGGCACGGCCCAGCGGGGCCAGGCCCTGCTCGGCCCGGCCGGGCCGGCCAGGAGCCCACCCTGGAGCGGCCCTGTTCCATCTGCGGCCCGGCCCGGCCCCCCCAGCCCTGCTCCGGCCCCAGCCCTGCTCCGGCCCCAGCCGTGCTTCGGGCGGGCCAGGCCCCTCAGCTGCTCTGGACGGGCCATGCCCCCCTTCACCCACTGCTGCTGCCCGGCAAGGAGAGATAAGCGAATTCCAGCTGCAAGGCCGGGTGAGATTAACTCTTTTAGTGCTGTAAGATTTCTCCAGAACAGATGAAGCTTCCAGACATTCAATCCTCTCCTGAGTCAGAGGAAAAGGACAGATGATGGCACGTGAAATAAACAGCACAGAGACACCAAAGTCAGCGAAGAAGGAGGAGCTGAAACCCTGAGAGAGGAGAAAGAGGAGATGCTTCTCCTGGAAGCTGAAATTCTCTTGTAAGGCTGTGGTGATGGACTATAATATATATCAGTGTTCCCGTTGTAATTTCATGAAGCATGGTGGGGGGAGGCAGAGCGTTCAAAACCGCAACCCATGGGTAGAAGTACCTGTGCTGCATTAAGCAACTACTGAAGTAGCTGTGATTTATTGAGAAGTTTTAACAGAGAGAGTTGAAAGTGATGTAGACTCTCTCGCTCCCAGAGGAAGGCCTCTGTGCCTTTTCAGTTGAAGGTGATGAGGACCCTCTTGCTGCCAGAGAAGAAGGGGGCCTCTGTGCCTAGAGATAAAGATGCACCTACAGACAGGTGAAAAGAACTTTTGTTTTGAAGGAGATGAGGACCCTCTCACTACCGGAGAAAGGGAGGACCTCTGTTCCTAGAGATGAATATGCACCCACAGATGGGTAAAGAGAACTTTTGTTTCTGAACAGCTCATCCTTAAAATGGTACCCCATTAGCTAAAGAAATTAACCCTCGAAAGCAGTTGTGGGGAAAGCTGCAAGTTGAGGGAAGGGACTTTCACAGGCAAGGAGAAACCATTCCGGGCGGCCTTGCTGTGACACTGAGCCACAAGAGAACTGTTTAACTGTTTTCGTGTGGAGATGTCTCCATAGCATGAGCAAGAGAGACTCCTCTCCCTAGGTGGACTGAGAAAGTTCTTCTAGAGATGGTAAACTGACTCTGGAAAACCTTGAGGGTTGTTTTTTTCATGTTGTTGGTGGGAGGAGGAGAAGAAGGTGGGGGGAGGAGAAGTGTTCTGAAGGTTTAGTCTAACTTTTTTTTTCTGCCTTTTAGTTCTGTTAATAAACTTCATTATGCTTTTAAGGTTTAAGTTTTGTGCCTGCTTTGCTTTTCTCCTGGTTCTTATCTCACAGAAGGAAAATAAGTAAGTTATGGGCAATTTGAGCCAAACCACTACACTCTTTAATCTGAATGACAGGAGTAGTAAAACAGAGTATGGAAGAAAGAATCTGACTAGCAGTTACCTTTTTTTTTTCCATTTTAGAAAAGGAACTGCATAAAAAATATTTGCATTAAAAGTCAGGTACTGTGCAAAGGTAATCTTTTCATCTAAAATATAATGAAGCCTACTGACTTCAGGAGTCAATGTAGGGAAAGGAAGGACTGCACTTCTCTGGAGAATATCCTGCATAAATATATTGATATAGTCTGAAATTTTAGGGACGTGCTCATTAGTGTTTTTGTGCTGGCTAATTAAAAGCCAGTGAAGCTGCCCAATGGCACAGACATACAATTCAATTGGTGGCTTTACTAAAGCTGCTTTTCTTTGACAGCTGCATTTAGAGCACTGTGCAAATACATTAGAAAAACCTTTTCCTGAATTTAATGATTCAGTGAAAACAGAACATAAAATTGAATTACAATCTGAGTTACTATCTGAAATTAAATGTTTTACTTCACAAAAAAAAGCAAAGTTTGCAAGAACAGTCATTTCCCCTCTCATATGCAAGCTCTGTGCATCCTTCAGCTCACACAGTGCAGCAGATGCTCTAGGACACCATGAAAATGACTGCTTTATCTTCACACCAACCTTGTGAGGCACGAGAGTGCAAGCCCTGTGTTAAACAGAGTCAGGGAGGGGTAGGAGGAGAGGTCTAAGATGCATTAAATAACTCTCCTGGAGACTCTCGGTACTCCCTGGGATCTGTGCAGGCTCCCTGCACCCAAGCACCAGACAATCACACACAGAGCACAGAGATCAGCCACTGCACTCCAGTGTGTCTACACATCAGAGTCCCCCCTTCCATCCTATGGTATGGACTGCTCTTTCTAATATGGCAAAACTTGGTCAAATAAACACTAGCAGTAAAAGCCAGAATGTGACTTTTAACAATCTATATAATGGATCAGTTTGCCACTTTAAAGCTGTAGTGAAATGTGCATTAGAGAGCAAACTGAAGGCTCCCGTTTTTTTCCAACATAGAAGCTGAAGACCTACTATTTCCCCATCTCCAAATTAATTTCATGTTGCTACAGTACTGAAGGGATGGGAGAATTTGTTATGGTGAAAATCATCTCTTACTGTTAGAGCTGCATAAGCATGAAGTTTTGCACAAGCCTAGGAAGCAGCACATTGGCCCCATGGCCCACAGCCTGCCTGCAGAGAGAGGCACTAAGGGAGAAGCTTGGGCACCACAGGCAGCTCCAGCCCATGCTGAGGCCCTGTAAGACAGTGAACTCAACCTTCACCTCCCAGCCTTCCAACTTGGAGACTTTTTATGAAAAAAAGCCAACAACCAAACAACTTTAACCTTTTCAAAAGTAATTTTGCTTCAGTTGAAGTAAGCCTTTTCCTGCACAATGCATAGAGCCATAGATGAAGTGCAACGTACAGCATCTACAACGGGAAGGCTTTATGAACAGGGGCTTCTGACAGCAGATGGAAGCGCCAGGGGAGCTGGCTGTGTTTCACCTGCCGTGGGAGAGGGAAGCGTGCTGGTAGCACACAGGGGTCTCCCACAGGCCCCCAGTTTATTCAAGTATTTCACATCACTACATTGGTATATCAATTTGTGATTAAATCTTTAGTCATACTGTCCACATACCTTCCGGTATTAAGAAATCTCAAAGATGTTACTCATCTTTGAAAGCATCCATCTAGCATAGAAATACCACTATTTTCATTCTCATATCTACTTCATGGCATTCCAGCACTAAAATTCTGTATTTTTCATAAACGTAATTGAAGCTAGACTTAAAAATGTGCATTTAAGGAGATACAAATGGTATCTCTGATATAAGCAGTAGCAAGAATTAGAAGAAAATTCAGAAAAAATAACTGTGGCCCAGATCTCCCTGGGAAGTCTACATTAGCAAACAGTAGCCAGGAACAAACCCAGCACACAGCAACTAGAGTCCTATGCCAGACAGAATTTGAAACAGAAAAATGAAGGGACTAATTTTAAAATTCTACAGAACAACAACACAATTTCACTTGCAATTAGCACCAGCTTCAATTCAAAGCCCATTAGCAAAATGGATGCGTTGAAAATGAGGATAAACTTCCCTTAGAGATGCATATGCCCAGGACACAACTTGAGACGTTTTCTTTATTGTGAACCCTGAGATAGAATATCCCTGAACACAAACACCTGCTTGGTAAGAATAAAAATATGCCAAAGCACAGGAAATCAATAGACAAAATCTCCAGTGTATGATAAATCACAAGCCACTGAGCTCTGTCAGCACTGTGGAAAAGACCTTCTGGTGTTAAGAAATCTCAAAGATGTTTGTCATCACAAACAGCTGATTGTCATCACATGTCGTCACAAACAGTAAAACAAGAGATGCACAAGCAACAGAATGGTCCTACCCCCAGCTGAAAACAGTAGCTAATCTTTGGTGGAAACCTTACAATTTGTGGACATGCCAGAGGACTGCAGGTGGTCTTGGAAAGCTGGAAAACCAGTTATATAGGATGAGTAGAGCATCCTTTCTGGATTTCTATTCACCTTTGTTGCTGTGCGAGAACAAAAGACTGCAGATAGATCCTACAAGATTGGATACACACAGTTTCAAGAGCTGATTTTCAGTGCAGAACCTTCACCTTTTAGTTTTCTTCTATAGACAAAGATGCCCATCTTCTCTTTTTTATCCATTTCTTAGAAGTTCCTTCACTGTTACTCTTCTGCTACTTCAAATCCTCATATACAATGGCAGGTAATTAATTACCTTTTGTCACTCTGGAAGGATCAAGGTCACCAAGTTTTTTAAAGATAGCATTTTAGTACTCATTGGCAGTTGAAAAAGTTACATGTTAAGAACCAAGATCAAGATAAAAGTCCCTATGCCTAGAGTTTTAATGTAGGATTGAACTACCACAGGACTAGTGCATGCACTTCACGTGCCCTACTATAAAAATTAAGGTAGCAGAATCAGAAAAGACAGACAGATAAAAATCTCTCTGCAGGAAGAGACACTAAGTGAAGTAGGACTCTCCAGCTTGGAAAATAAATGACAGGGAGAAGGGGAGGATGTCAGAGAAATCTGTAAAATCATGAATGGTGGGAAGAAGGCAAGGAAAGGAAATCATCATTCACTAATATTTACTGCTTCCTAAAACAGAAAAGCAATAGCCTTCTAATGAAATTATTGGAGAGCAATTTTATAACACAGGGAAATACTTTTTCATATAATACATAATTCAGTTATGGAGCTCATGGTCACAGGATGTTGTGGATGCCGGAAATACAAATGAGTAAAAAAAAGATTAAACAAATTCATGTTAGAAAAGTGTATCAAGGGCAATTAAAGAAGATAACATGAATGACATATCAAGTCTGAAAGTCCTAAAACTATCAATTACTGAAAGTGAAAAAGATATAATAGGGGGAGGAACACTTTATGCTAGCCCTGTTTTTTGTTTTTAGGGAAGCAGTAAGTTTCTGCTAATGACCACTGTCAGAGAAGTGACCCATAAGGAACTACATGAGCCTAAGGTCTGCTGTATATGGCCATTTGGTGATGTACAACATGGAAATGTAACCTCTTGTGACTCTTGTAAAAGCTCTGCCTTCCATTTACTACAGTAGTTTACACTGGAGATAGTGGAACTAATAACATTATTTAAAGACTTTGACTAAAGTTGCCACAGCAGTTATACTGGATCAGATTAAAAAGCCACATCTGATGTGAGAACTCTCAAACCAATATATCCAAGCTTCCTCTAAGTGATTTATATATAAATATAGATATGTATTCCTAGAAGGAGAATACACAATAAATTTATTCTCATAAATACAAAGGTACACAGTTTCCTACTCTGAGATACAGAATAACCTCATATAGAAATGCAGGAGTTATGAGACTGAATATTATTATCTTCGCACATTTGTCCCCTTCCATTTTATACTAACATGTATCCAAAAGGAAGGTTTTACTACTTTTATACCAAATTCTACATCACCATTTAACAAATATAAATTTATCTATAGACAAATAGAAGAGTTGGTCTTAAGTATCTGTATAAATAAGGAAAGGGGAACATGGCTGAACTACTGAGGAACAGTTAACTAACAGGACATCTGTCTGGTGATTAATGCAGAGACAACTGCTGTGGAGAGGTAATTAACACTACTTACAATACATGCTTTTACACATGAAAATTACTACAGTTCAAAAAAGCTCCCATGTCAGTACGTGTTTACAGTCTCACTGTCCTTATATTATATGCATTTCAGAAAATTTCAGAAGTAGAAAGGAGAGATGACAGCGACGTACTGTAAACAAGATGCTAGCCAGAAATTCAGTCTATGGCACTGATAACGAATTCTCAGTGAATCCTGCCACCTGAAAACAGAATTAGTCCAGATAAAACTGTGGCCAGGAACACACACAATCCTGACACAGTACCTGTAAAATAATAAGTCAAAAGTCAAAACAACCCAATCTGGTGGCCTTTACACTGACCCTTTTGCAGTAATGTCAGCAAAAGTAGAAAACAGAGTTTTCTCTCTCTTCTAAACTTTGACTACCACCTTACCCATGAGCAAGTCATAAAACCACATCCCACCAAAAGACCTTTAGTTTGTTCATTACTGCAGAATTCAAGCTGCAAGCTCATTCCTTTCAAAAAGTTTACTTTTAAAACACTGAAGGAATGAAATATTACTCTTGTGAACTTGTTTTCAGCACTTTTGACAGAAATTTTTATGATTTTGTGTCTTGTGATATCTGGAACTTTTTAACTCCCTAACTGCCGGAATCCTGGGAAAATTGCAGCTTGTCCACTTTAAGAAAAACCCCAAATCAACAAATATTCAAAAAACCTCTCATTACAACCCACAGAATCTCCCACGTTTCCCTCTCAAAAAAAGGTAAAAGCTGAAAAAACAAAATTAAAATTAAAGCTTAACCCTAAAAGATAAACAATGACCTGTAATTTATTCTTGCTTTTGAATACACATTGTTTCTAGACTTCTATTTGGGGACACAGTGTATTTGTTCCAAGAAAAATTTATGTTTGTTTTCCTTTCGTTTTTAATTGGTTTACTGGCATATATTGAAGAAGTTATTCATCTCTACTTTAGCCTTTATAAATGCATACACATAAGTATTCCTGGGCAATTAAAATGAGGATTTAAAATTAAATGCATTGCTAATAAAGGAGCAACATGTGAAAACTCCTGCCCCTCCCTTCTACTTCCAGTGCTTGATCTGTCCATTTGCCCTGTCTGCAGATGGGGTGGTTTGCAGAGGAAAACAAAAGAGGTCTACTATGCAAATGCTAGATGTATTCCTTCACCCACAATAAAGCTTCTGTTGTACACTTGAATCCAAAAAATACAACCAGTAATTACTATTACAGTGTTTCTCAAGTGTGGTCTGCAAGGAGTGCAACTTTTAAATCATTACATTTTACCTGTGGATTTTTTTTTAATACTCTCTGACGGTTATTGCACTGATGTTAGCAAAATTTGGAAGTAGTGAACCTCAAACACCAGTAGAACACATAGATAACATCTCTACCTACTTCTGGCAGAGAGAAAATCCACCCTTCTGCATCATTCCTGGAAAACCACAGCTAAGAAGAGTCAGAACTCAATTGGTTTTATTTTGGAACAGCTGAAGCTTGTCCCAGATTAACAACAGCCTCTGTTAAGTCAGAGACATCTATCCACCAAAAAAAAGGTGATTTCCTCCAGGAAGTGTTGAGTACACTAGACCATGCTCCACTATTTTCTGGACCAGCTTCTTGAAACTTAAAGTGGATGTGGACAGAAGCCACTGGGAGGAACAGAGAATGGGAAAACTTCCACTGTCACCCTATTCCTAAGGTAGCTTCTTTTAAGAAGCTGCATTGTCCCTGAGAAGTAATTGTAGGATTAGAAAATCTTAGGAAAGAGGAGCTTGGTATATTTAAATTATAGAAATCTGGAGTATAGTTCTGAAAGAGAGAATTCACCTGTGACAAGAAACCAAGAGAACTACAGAAAACAAATCTTCTGTTAATGATCATACATTAATTCTGTTGTTGCATAAAAGCCTTATTTCCTATACTTACCCTGAACACATGTAGGCAATATAATTTAACAAAGCCTAATACACCTATTTTAGTGGGAAAAAACCAATCCTGTAAGAAAAATGAAATAAACTTCCTCTTTCATGCCAGTGGAAGTTTAGCCCTGAAACCCCTGCTGTTCTGACGTCATCTTCCTTCTTTTCAGATATCTTTGTTAAAAAAAAGCATTGCTTATGTTTCAGCACAATTAACCAAAGGAAATTAATGTAGCCAGGAGACTACAAAGTTCCTTAGTTGATCTGCTGACAGCCTCCATGGGCAAAAAAGGGAGACTCATTATTCCATTTTAGTTAAGCACAAAGGAAAAATAAGGTAATTTGAGTTTAATACCAAATGTCATCCTGAAATTCTGCTACAGCTAGAGTGTGACAAACAATGCTAGCTTACCCACAAAAGAAAAAAGTGAACTAAATTTCCAATAATTTTACAAAAGCTAAACCAAATCACCGTTTCTTATTATCATTTTGTTCTGTAAGGAGCAAATACAGTTGTGCTATTTAATTACAGTTCCCCAAATGAAGAGAAAAAGTTGTGTAAAGGTTTTGTGCGAATCAGCTTTCCAATAAAACATCCTTTTTCTACCTCGACAAATTGATTTATTTAGAGCTGGCAAGATGGGCGAAACAAAATATCCAAGATATTAGTCAACATTCTTTGACAGCTCCCAATTCAATACTGGCTATAAACTGCCTCACATTTCAAACCCCAAACCCACACTTAGTATTGCAAAAGTTCCTTTACCTTGACCTTTATGGAATGACTAGGGGTACCACTGTTACACTGTGTAGAGATAATGTTTTCTTCCCTTTGACTGCAAGAAAAATACAGGGGAGGAATTTGTCACGTGTAAAGGAGAAATCAAAAGTCTGGTTTTGAATGTATTTTAAATCTATGTAAAGATCTTCGAGTTCTATGGATCGCAAGTATAAAACATCATTTGTCAATTCACTACTGAAATAATGAGCATTCAGAAAGATACTGCTGCAACCTAACCTGTCAGATACCAGCTGATCTTCCACTGAGCAGAATTTTTATTAACAGATAAAATAATTGCATTCAGTATCCAGGCCTAAGTGACATTGTCAACCGACGAAAAATTAAAATAGAAGTGTTACTTACAGTTACTAGATGCTCCCGTATAGTTCAACGTGTACTGATCTGCTAGCAGCATCCTTTAAGTTTGCTATATACATGTCCCAACAGTTTCATACTCTCCTTCTGTGTAGCATCTCCAACTCAAATATGAGAAAATACACTGCTGTGTTTAAACAGACATTTACTTAATTAGCCTAACGAGGAATGGTACTTTGGATGGGAGGGAAGAGAAGCCACCCCCATTCAACTGCCAGTAAATGTAACAGAGGAAACACCACATGTTGACTATATAAATGACTGCACTTTCTAATAAGCAAAGAAAAAATAAGAGAGATGGCTATACATGAATTTCAGCAGAGTGTACACACACTGCATCCTCTACTGAATTCATTCCAGCTCGCATTGATGTATTTTCTGACTGACTCTGCTTAGGAGACAAGCTTTTGAAACAGTCCTTTCAGCCCACAAGCCTTTAGATGACAATCAAATCAAGATTTAATCAGTTTAACTTTGAACCAGAACAGCCCCTCATCCTGCAAATCAACCCCTGAAAATATATTTATGTTGATTTTTTTTCTTCAGCTGCCCGTATAAACATGAAAATTTTAAAAAAAATGTAAAGCAAAAGTCCACTCTTCAAAGACAAAATTCTTCTTATGGCTGTAAACCTCTGACTTCACGAAGGTGCATTGCAGGAATGGTAGAAATTGATTTAGTGAAAGGCTTCTATTAGTGAGAGCGCTGTTCTCATTGCAAAGTCCCTCCCCTTGCTATAATCAATAATTTAAGCAAAGCCAAGAATCATGCCAGCCAAAATGACCAGGATAACTTGACTGTCTCTTTCTTACAGAGTACAAGTAAAATTAAATTAAGGTCTGAATGGGAACGTATTCTAATTTAAAAATTAATTTGGCCAATTTGAGTTGTGCTTTTTGGCTTTCATGTTGTGTAGGGGAGGAGGGATGGGGTCCTTTGTTCCTTACTAAAAACTTCTCAGGTTCAGGGAAGTGCCCAAAATCCACTTCCAAGAAGTAAAAAGCATAATTCTAGATTTAGAGTATTTTATCAGTTACATGCAAACAAGAAATGTGCTCAACATCCTTACTTGTGGATTATGACAGTGCTACTGCTCTCTCAGTGCCCTGCAATGATGTCTGAGTTAATAACTGATGCAGTGTTTAAAATTTAAATTGAGCTCTGCAGAATCTCAACTCAAAGGCAATTAAAAATAGGAAAAATGTATTTAGTTAAATTGTGTTATTGTTTAGGACAAAACAGTTTTATTAAGAAACAGTTTCATTAAGAGTTCTGAGGATGATTTTCAAGCAAAAGCCTTGAAGTAGTCTTACTATGTAATAAATTAGTCCAGTGTATCAAATCATGTACATATAAAATAATCAACACAACAAATAGCAGAAAACAATCCCCATAACACAACACCATGAAAAATGGATTAAAATGCCCCAGAGACACTATAAGCAGGAAGCAAAAATACATGCTTTAGATTTGGAGTTGTCCTCCCCCTCTCTCCCCAAGGACTTCCCATCACCAAAGTCTCATGGATAAATCTACCGTGCAAGCCAAAGGACACACACTGCTGGGCTTTAGACAACCAGATCCAGACACTACAAGGAACCCACTTAATGTCATTATCTTGAGCTCTGTGGCATCCAGATATTGGGCATTTATGGCCTAATCCTGAGTACCCAGGGGCTGTCAAAATGAAGCAATTGAGTCTTAACAGCAAATATATGTGCTTTATTGGGATTGCTTAAAAAAGGCCTCATGTCCCTTAAGGCAGGGACCATACATGCACTCTCAAGCGAGGACTGAGTTCAGAGCAGGGTCTCTGCAGCATGCCAAGTCGTACCACACAACACCTCTTCTGGCCCATGGAGATGCTCAGTACTGCTCTGAATATACCCACCTTCTCTTGACACAACAGCAGCGAACCCAAGGCTGCCTGCAGCACCACCTATTCCATGTCTTGGTGGTACGTGCTATAGGTTTCTGTATGTCCAGTACCATAACTTGCAACAGCACCATTATGACTCAAGGGACCCACAACCCCAACTCCGCCAATCCCATGTTGTTAATTAAACCTGAATTCAACTTCTATCAGCTAATGCTTGACTTACGTGAGAATTCAGCACATGAGGAAGCAGTGCACTGAGAAACTGGGGTCTAAAGGAGCCTCTTACTTGGGGAGATCAAAAGAAATACCTCCAGGTGAAAACATAACAGGGCAGGAACTTGAGTAGGATTTAAGTCTGTGTCCCTCACTGTACAAACATCTCCTTCCACAGGGGCCTGAACTAGGAGATGACTTTCTCTTAGCAGTACTTCAGTATTAAATAACTCTGAGCTCCCCATTTTTGTGCTCTTTAAGTTTTTAGAACTTCTGTGAAATAATATCCCAGCACAAGCAAAATCCCCAGTACTCACTTCTGCTGTCTAACTCAGTCCATCCAATTTACTGTCATTGCCTTTGTGCTAGCCTTGCTTGCCTAACCCACTGTCCACAAACATCCCTGCTTGCTTCCAGCTCTCCTGCAGCTTGTGCCAAGTTCTCATTTATCTCCACTGCTGCATTTACTCTCCTTTTGCTTCTCCCTCCAGTGGGTCCCTCCTCCAGGTCATGTTCCCATCTTCCAGCCCATCTTCCCCACTTCACAACCCACTTGTTCCCCCATCAGCTTTCTCCTCTGAGAGCGGCGGGGAGACCAGCTCACCACTGCTGGGCCCAATGCTGGGATCACAGCAGGGGCTCACAGGCACAACTGCAGCGGCCCAGGCTTTGCATTTCCACTCTGCAGAGTGCAAAAAGGCAGGAATATCTTCTGAGCAGGAAACTCCCCTAACTGTGCTGGCTATCCCCAGCTTGTACACCTGGTGAATCACTGCTAGCCTAGCACCTGCAAGGTCCTAAAAAGCTCAAGGGCCACTGCAAAGACTAGAGACTCATTCTGCTGAGTGGCGATACCATTCCTCTACCACACCTACTGCAGCTGATATACAGGAGCCCAGAAGATGACAAACAAGCACCCAAACAGGCTGCAAAGAGCTTCAGAGCACACAGACCCCATCTAGAAGAATATAACCTCGTTCTCAGCTTGCCTTAACAACCAGAGGCCTGCACATAAAGTGTCCTCCCAAAGGTAGTACTGTTTTTCCCTTCCTTTCCCCAGAGGTATCTATACCCATTTCAAAGCATCAATCAGGTGAATTGAAGTTTGGCTTGACTTCTATGCAGCATTCAGAAGTGCTGAGGCAGAGGTTTACTGGATCGATTTTGGTCATAATTTTTTATTACTTGAACAGCTATATGAACTGGGAACTTCCTTTTTTTTTAAGGAGAGCTGGTTAGTCTGGTATCAGCTTATTTTGGCTTTCCTTCTGTGCAACTTCCTGCCTTATCATCCCTCTGAGATCAGGATCCTGACTTTTCCCCATTACCTTCTCTTGTTTTCTCTTCCTCTTTGCTTGGTCCTCTGTCTGACAATCCTAGGCATAGAAGAGCTTTTCCAACAAGATGCATTCTACCTCAGAGAGGACATGCAGCATCCAGAACTACACACTTCCATCCCTAAACTACAGAAGCTTGAAAAGGTTCCAAAAATAGTTTGTAAAGTTAACTACTTGACATGGTTAAGTTATTCACCACTTCTGAAACTTAAGCCTGCCCTACAGATGCTCAGAAGAGTTTTCCACTTTGCTACAGCACACAAAAAGCATGTCCTAATATCTCTTAACATTACACATTCATGTAAAGTGCATTGTGGAGTTAGGGGAAACATGCAGTGTTCTGGGCATCTTGTGAACTACTCTACTCAGGCAGTAGTATGACGCTGGCATTTACTCATCTGTGTTGCCTTGGCACCACCTCTACTCCCCATTGCCACCTTTTACTTTCCCACACAGGTATTCCACACGTTCCAGGAGCAGGCCCTGCAGGCACTTGTTTATCCCACAACTACACATTTTACTGAATAGAAAAATATTCATTTTTAACACGCTCGAAATCATAGTACTGCACTTATACAAAGCAGCACTATGGTATTTTCTGGATTAGGATTTACACACTTTACTAAGGTAGCATGGGAAGTGTCCCTGAAAAGACAAACAAGAAATGAAATATCAAGGGCAAAACAACCCAGCTTGTTGGACTCCCATCAAGTGGCCAGAAGTTCAGCTGGAGTAAGGTCAAAACCAATGAAGCTCTGTCAGTCAGGACAGGGCCACAAATGACACTATTTGTAGCCAAAGCACTGAGCTAGCCACAGCAATGCTTTAGTAGTCAAAGCACAGCCACCACAAGGCAACTATCTTCAAACTCAATCTCCCCCAGCCCCAGAGCACCCAGGGAGAGATGTCATGCTAGGAGAGAGCTGTGTTTACAAAGAATACGACAAACCATCCTAGACCCTTTGGAAACAATATAGCAGAGATTAAACAAGGAGCTATTTTTAAAACAAAGACATAGAAAATGAACAAATTTCATTTCTGCACTGCAGGGCAGATGTTTCAGACTCTATTCAGCTGGTTAGTTCATCTGTGAGTGTTACTTAATGTGCATCCTGCTCAGCCTGTGATTGTTTCTCCAAATGCCAGTCCTAATTCTTGCCTCTTATCTGCTGCCTGTCTTGGACACCACCAGACATCTCAAGGGACACCAGGTGGGCAGCTGAACCAAGCTCACCCTAGCGAGGAAATTGAATAGCTCTGATGAACTGAAGAATCGTTCTTTATCTTTTTGGCAAACAGTTAAGTATGAAACTGCAACTGTGACCATACAACACATTCTGGAAAACCTTTTCTTATAGTCCCAAATTTTGGTAATTGCAAACAGAGTTTGGGAGAAGATGCTAATCGCTGGTGTATAAAACATCTATTCTGCCATTACTGAATTTAAGCACATTAATTCACCTTTACATATCCATTTTTACTATCTATCCCAATACAAAAGGGTGTTGATTAACACTCTTAATTGTGGAATTTTTAGATTTCAAGTCAGAGCACTTAAGCATCCAAGATATGGATTTAGGTAGCTCCACTGAGAATCAGGGAATAAAACCAACCTGACTGCCTAAACACAGCAAGCAGCCTTCCTCTGCAACTGATAGTGGCAATGTGTACTTGAGAGGATCATCTTTCAAGTTCAATTTACTATCAAGTACAATTTATTTTATGGCCTTCTACCAGTAGATCCTGATACTGTGAACATTGTGTAACTGTGCTGCCCTTGAAGTTTTATTTCTTTTAAACTGATCCTAAAATCTTCTTGTAGGGATGGCTAAATAAGAGACAAACATGCAGTTAGTTACTTCACATGCAGAAGATTACCTACACCAACACTGAGGATATAGAGCAATAGTCACCCTTCTTATTTCATAAGCAGTCAGCAAATGGTCAAGCCTGAGACTATAAAACATGCACTATTCTTGAGTGCATGGTTATCAGTGCAGGATTAAAAAAAATCCAACAGCTCAATATTAAAAGTTGCCAGCCTTTAGGATGCACAGCAGGTGCCAACCAGTGACTCTTATTTCCAAAAAGATGAAAATTGGGTGTTTACTTGGAACCCTACAACTGTATAAATGGTCCTCTCTCTCGTTTTATAGGACTTGTGTTAATCCACAATGTAATTTATTGTATTTTTAGTATATAAATCTTTTTCCCCACTCAGGAACACAGAAAACACGTTCTGAGCAAATAACAGACTTGTCTGTATGAGATAGGTACTGCAGAGGAAAAATCGTGCTTTTAAGAGGGCATCCATTTTAATTTGGTCAAAGATGCTGGTTAAAATCAGAGTCAGAATTGACCACTGCTATAAATCTTTCTGACTAGTAAATGATTTACTATAATTTTTATTGTATTAAGAGGGCTATTCTCCCCAGACGTGCTGTTATTTCAGAACACAGGACTCTCTTTACAGGAGCGACACTCCTGATCCCTAAGGGGCGGTCTCACAGCTGCCATTTCTGCACTGGATTGAACTCATTTATTTGTAACCAGCCATTAAACTGCCCTCTCGTATCCGCTCAGAGACCAGCAGCAGACGACAGGCATTTGGTATATTGCAATTGCACACAGCAGCAGCACTCCTGAAAAAGAGGACGCTCGTGGTTTTAATTCCCCTTTGACTTCAACCAGGGAGAAACAAGGCATCGTGTGACCCAAAGGCTGAGAGACAGGGGAGCCAGAGGAGGCTGCTGCCCCTGCACAGCCTCCCACAACCCCAGTGAGAGCAAGGAGGGTGGCTGGCATAGAGCAAGAAACATCCACAGCTCTCTAGCACCATGTGTCCCACATCTCAGGGACTTTGCTAATTATGGGGCTATTCCTGGCTCTAGAAGGAGGGGGTTTTATTTAAATTAATAGAAAACTGAAAGCAAAAGCAAATTCCAATTTTCTTGTTGGTTTTGAGGCAAAGAGAATTGTGGCGGTGGGTCCAGCCCTTTTCATTTAAGGTGATTGACACCCAGTGGGTGAACTTCTCTGCCCAGGACTCCACTCCTGAGGAGGAGCCTGGGGGAGATGCAGAGGTTTGACATCCACGCCCACGGATGCCACTCACACCTCATCTCCACCCTGTTTCCACACCTTTCTCCCTTCCTTGGTTCATGATTGGTTTCCCTGGTTCATGTTTTATAATAAGTTCATGTACTATGCAATTAGTTTCTAGAAAGATCTTAAAGGTTCTGTTTTGGATTTGATGTTCCAAGTTTGTTCCTCCTCTCCTGTTCCCTGAGTGGTCGGCTGTCATCCCTTGTCATTCCCTGGTTGGTTATCTCCTCTGTCCCTTCCCTTGTTTGTCTGCCCTTAAAAACCTTTGTTCCACCCTTGGAGGGGGCTGTCTTGGTGGCTCCCACCTGTGCTGTGTTTCCTCTGTCCCTTGAGGGACAAGAAATAAAGCTTGGGTTTATAGCCACAAGCAGTCTGGCTCTCTCCTTCTCGCCTCTGCCGTCGCTCTGTAACATCTACTGACTTTGCTTGCTACAAGAAGCCGTCTGCCACACAGCTCCCTGCGGAGCTTCCACTCAGCCCCTGTGGATCTGGGAACTCAAAGCTCCAGAGCCCTCCTGTCAGCTCTGCGGGCATAGGATCACATTGCCGCTGGCCAGGCTCGGGCAAGGAATCGGTCAGCACAGCAGAGAATTCTTTTTATTTCCTGAAGAATTCTCATTTCTAATTCATTAGAGATTATTGCACAGAGCACCGCACTTCACTGTGGCAGAATAACTTTCCACTGAAATTGTTTTTCAGGTGATACAAAGACTAAGAAATGTGCCTGCCTTCTACAGCCTTCTTGGGGAACTTCTTAACAAAAACCAACCAAACCAACCAAAAAAAGCAAGCCACAAACAGAAAACACCACCCTTGTTCTCTCCTAAGTTTGGGCTCTGGGGCATGTGCTTTGCTGCTGCTTGCACCACACAGATTCATACAATGAATACATGCAAATTCATCCAGGTGAAACTGGTGAATACACAGACAGGGAGAGAAGGAATAGGTAGATGGTGTAATAACACAGACGTGTTTTTTCCTTTGAAAACTAGACGAAGGAAATTTTCCTGAGAGAGAAGGAGGAAGCATTCCCCATTATTTGAACCCAGTTCTGGTCCATTTGCAGTATTAAAACCACCTGGAGCTGGTGTCTGGTTATTCATAAGACTCTCCAAATGACAGAGGGTGCAGATGGATAGATAAAGTAGGTCCCAGAGGACATGCAACGCCTGAGGCCAACAGAGGCAAGCTTGCTTGTTTGGGGGACTGCCTGCAGTGCTGGGTGTCAATCAGTTCTGGTGGTAAGTTGCTGCCTGTCTCTAGGAAGGCTGCCTGAAAATCCATTAGGGCTTGGCATGTGCTAAGATCTCAATGACATCCCATTGCTTTGCTGACTATAGGTTTTTTCTACTTCTAAAATCACCTCAGACTCATTTTTTCTAAAGTACTGAATCTCAGAAAGAAGGTTAGATGGCTGAAAGCGCTCGTAAAATTATCTGAAAGTTGAAGTCAACGTAGTTCTTGTCTAGATGCACATATAGCTAATTTCCCTGGAGAAGAAAGAAGAGTTTCCTCAAAACACATTTCTTATACTGTACTGTGCTTGTGGTGTTCAGTGCCCATTATTAATGGATTCTATCATATTGATGCCTGGGATGGCCACCTGAAAACAGAGATATATTTTTATCAACATTAATGTTTGTTAAAATAAGTCAGTTGTTTT
Organism: Dicrurus megarhynchus; assembly: GCA_013399195.1. Lineage (NCBI taxonomy): Eukaryota > Metazoa > Chordata > Aves > Passeriformes > Dicruridae > Dicrurus > Dicrurus megarhynchus. Next base: position 633,077 of record VXAD01012870.1, read on the forward strand.
GTATCTTTAAATTGAGTTGTATTTATTTTTGACCTCCTCACTCAGAGAGAAGGTCAAGGCTCTTGGAAATACCTTTTTATTAGACCACTCAGAGAAGTATCCTGCCCGAAGGAGAGTTCAGGAGGATTTTGTCTAAACAATGATGCATTCCCAGAGCAATCAATTAAGAATAAATTTTTCAGGGTTTTTGAATTATACAATGCCAAAAGAAAACACACAAAAACAAAACAACAAAAATACCTCACAAAACAACATTCAGATTTCCAGGAATAATGAAATATTGTTAAGAGCAGGAAAAGGAAGACAAAACAATTCAGAAGCCCTGAAAGATGTATATTGTTACTTTCAACAGTGTCTTCTCAGGAAAACTATATTTCTATCATTTTTCTGCATAAACTGAAGTGCTAAATACAATCTCTGGATTGAACATTATTAATTCCCCAGGTATCTGCTGCACTACATTCTTTTATGGATTAACTGTTCTCAAGACTGGGGGATTTTTTCACTTCCCAGAGGTCATATGACTAGAACTCTACTGTGTATTTTTTCCCCCTAGATAAACGTCTTTCTTCCCTTAGGCCCTAACACCTATTACTGAAGCATAAATGCAATGGTTGGAGAGCACTGAGCTGCGAAGACCCCACATGATGCTCTCCTCCTACCCCAGATGCAGTGGCAGTGAAGAGCCCGTCCATGCCAAAAACCACAGACCTCCAGGATGGACACCACCAGGGCTCACTGCAAAACTCCCCAGCTGGGAGGGCTTCTCCTTACCCATGCTGGCACATAGGGAACATCATCAAATGACTGGGATGGAGTGGGCATACTTAAAAAGTTGTGCATTAGAAAAGTAAAAATCTTCACTGAAACTAAAAATCATCGTTCAGAAAAGCTTTTTTGTTGGGTGTAGGTAGCTATCAGTAGTTTACAGCATCTCCAGACAATCATGTTCTTCTCACAACATGCACCCACTGATCATCGAAGAGCAATTATTTATAAACTAGCAAGAGGTGCAGTTAGCATATTTCTATGACCCTGAAGAGGGCATCTGCTGGTGCCTCTCTTAAAGTGGCTACAATTGAGCAGGAAGCTTCCAAGCATTCCCTAGCAGACAGGCAGCTGTGTGCAAGGCCAGTGCTTGTATTTTGATACAATCCACTTCTCCACTGAAACTGCTAAACCACCTCTCTCCTTCCTGGCACCAGCTGAGAAAAGCAATGCCTTTTTAAATCACTGGCTGTGAGGAGCCTTTGCTTGCGTACCTGCTTCATCAGGGGAGCTCGGCGAGGCGCTGTCCTGGGACAGGGTAGTCCAGCTGGAGTCCTCATCGCTCGGGGCCAGGTTTTGGATCCTATGGAGGGCACAGTCTGTTTTGGCCCCAGTTTTTGGGTGATCTTTCTTTGTCTCAGGGCTTGATGACACTGTGGCAACCTGGCCATCCTCTGGGCTTGGCATCTTGTTCTGTTTCCGGGGCAGGACTTCCCCATTGACAATAACGGTAGAAGCCTGGCTGTTGCTTTGTGCAGACTTATCTTCCATCGCAACAAAACCCGGCTCTAGATCTCGAGCTGATGTCTCTAGATCCGCATAGTAATTCAGGAAGCTCTTGGTCCTCCTTGGCTGCGAGGGTAATATTTCACAGCCAGAGGAATCCTGCGGGATTGGCTCATTGCTTTCAAACTTCTCAGAAGTTACATTTACGCCTGCAGTGGTACTGAGGTTTTTGTTGGGATCCTGCTGTCCCTGCTCGGCAGCTTTCCTGAGCTGGTTTTCTCCATTCTTCACCAGCTTTATATTGGCAGAGCTGTTCCCCAGGAGGGGCTGAGCTGCTGGATCGGAAAGACCCATGGCTGTCTGAATGTTAGTCAGCGCGTACTTTTTCCTGCATTTCGGAGGCGTGCTGTTCTTGGTGTCCGTGTGCCTGATTTCTGCATTCAGAAGCTCGTTGTGGGAGGAGCGCAGGTTCAGGGTGTTGGGCGGGGTGGCGGGGCTGTTACGGTTCACAACGTCCGTCGTGCTGCCGCTTGCCATAAACACTGCCAGCGCGTCCACACCGGAATCGACTGAAAAGCAAAAGAAACAGCCATGAAACAAATTCATTATACACACCATTTTGCTAGGGCTTCTGGTGAAGGCGTGTAGTACTTTGGGTAATTGTTTTACAGGAGGAAAATTACCACAACCTAGGTGGGGAAGAGAAGAGACAAAACCTTAGCTTATTAAATAAGGAAGAACAGAGGCAGAAAAACATACAGAGAGATCATCAGGACCACGAAGATGAGAAAAAGTGGAAAGCTTGACCCTATACAAGACAGTTTTAGGGCAGATTTTTCATTTCTGATTCTGTTGCAGGCAGGCTCTGGGCCAGCAGAGAAGCCCTTTGCAAATGCCTGGGACTCTATCATCCTTACCATAAGTATTTTAGTATTTCACCTCTTGTCTCCAATGAGGCGGGAAATAATTCCTCAAGTGCTCGTCACTAGGAAGTAGAAATTTGAGATATTTCTAAGCAGACTGCAGACAGATGCTGCTTCTTTTTTGTCTTAGGGTAGTGCTGTTACTGCTAAGCCTGATTGGCTGGTCAGTTGGTGATTCCTAACACCTGCATTTTCTCTGCTATTTGTCTTTCTTTCTTTCCCCTCCCTACCCTTCCGCCTTCTTTTATTTTTTCTTTTTTTTTTTTTGGAGAAGGGAAGTAGAGGGTCAGGGAGTATGAGTAGAAGATTATTTCACAAAGCTGTATTTGATTTCCAAGGGGAGGCAAAAAAAAAATCCCTTGACAAAATATCCTGCTGGAATTCAATCAATTTTAAAAAAAGGGCTGGCTCCAGAGATGGCTTACTATTTCTACAGCTCACAAAGTTCTAGCTTAAGGATAAAACATACATCCTAGGGCAGAGCACACATACTACACTGTTAAATAATACCATTCTTTTATCTACATGTAAACAAGTTTCTGGTTATTGTTAGCCAGGGGCACAGCTCATATTTTGAAAAAATGCTAAGTTTATTGAGAGAACAGATTTTTAGACTATTAAAAATCATCAAAATATAGATTTAAAAGAAAACGAATTAAAAAACTGTAATTTGTTCCTGTACTGTCTATTTATGGCTTCCACTAATCTGCACAAGTACTCCATTAACACCTCAGTTTACTGTGGTAGTCACTGTTGTTTGATACCTGGCAACTAAATTAGAGGCCAATTAATAAATCACTCCCATCTGCCACAATATGAAACACCCTTTCTGTTGCTCCTAATTCTCAGATATCACTGACGGCTTATATTGCATATAAAAAGGTATCTGGGGCTTATCCAGGAATGAAAAGCTGTAATTTGAGCAAGGCGATGACAGATCATTCCAGCTGAGCTCTGCTGCATCTTTGTATATTTGATATATGACAGAACTGAATGCTGTACAGATTTACAAGAGATTAAATATATGGGTTTTAAAAGAACATATAATACATAAACAGAGGGAAAAGGAGCACTTCACAATGTTACCTAAATGCAGGCACAGTTTCTAGTGTTCCCTCCTCTTTGATGTGCTGTCAAAGCTGCTCACTTGCAAACATCACTCTGGTTCACTTAAAACCAAGCAGATCAAGTAATAATACTCTTTGTTCCCTGAATTACCCACCCAGCTGCTGAAGAACAATTTCTAAAGCCTGTTAGAAACAGAATTTAAACTAAATTTTACTATTTTTCATGTTTGCCAATTTCTCAAGCCCTGGTCAGTCAGTCTAAACCAACTGCAAATTCTTTAGACGACGGATCACCCCATGCACACCGTGCAAAAGCCATCATCTTAGGTAACAGCTAACAAACATCCTGTGAGCAATTTCAACTTTAGCCACAAGAGACTTTAAAACACAACTATTACGAAATTTAAAGGAACTTGATAAATTACTTCTCAGATAAACACATCATATATGTGCACATAGTTTTCTGGATCTTGTTTAAAACCAACCAGGTCTAATGTAAGCAAGGTTGCATTTGACCAGACGTTACCAAAATGTTTTACATGAAACAGCTTCTGTACATCAACTCACTGCTTTGTATTCTTTTCTGAGTCACTCAAAATCTGACAACCAGAAAGTCACATAAAAAAGTAAAGTAATAGGGCAGGATAATTTCCCCCGCCACTGCCTGACCTTTAGAATTTATGGAATTGCACGGTATCTAGGGATTTCACTAGATTATATTTTACTTCATGCTTCAGCAAATTAAAACAAGCATCTATGGTTTTCACCAATAAACACAATTACCACAATATGCAACAAGACTGAAATTTATTCTTCTCCTTTGTTACAAATGAGCTGCTTCATGCAATGTTTGCCACTATTTTTGTTACTGAACGAATTTCTTAAACAATAATCTTCCTAGATAAAGCTTAAGTATTTGCATGCCAGCTTATCTTTAGCCTGTCCCCTGCTGTTATTGTTTCATTGCCGAGAAATATTGTTAAGAATAAGCCCTTGGAAACACTGCAACAAAATGTATTACAGTTTACTAATCTGGTTGATAAAGGCTCCCCATTGATTTGATGAACACTGGCACATTGTTCACAGACTAAGCCAAGGAGTCTTTGCGACCCACATAGTGTTTGTGACTTGGGTGTTAAGTTGGGCTGCTGCATGACCATGAACAGAAAAACGTCAAAACGAACCTTTCACCCCTCCTGATCCCATCTCAGGTGATCTGTTGATCACATCATCATGATCAAATGATCAATGAACAGGCAAACAGCAGCACAAGGTGTGCACAGAGTGAAGCAGGCTCTTCTCTCAGGGGCCAAGTGACTGCTCTGGCATGCACGCAGCTGGCTTCCCTCTGCTCTTGGAAGCAGATACAGATGTGAGAAAAAGGGGGGGAAAAAAGAGAAAGGGAGGCAAAAAGAGAAGAAGAAATACAAATGGGAAAGGCCAGATCTTCCATCTCAAGGGTAGAAGTTGCTACGAGACCAGGACTAACTAAAGCACCAGAAGAATTGAAATGCAAGTAAATGCCTAAGAGCACTGAAGAAAGCTTGCACAGTAGAACAGCGTAAGGAAGAAGAGCAATAGCCTGTCCCTCCTCCTTTATACAGGACACAGGGATGCTTGAAACACATCACTTTTCCCAGAGGAAGCACAAAAACTTCAATAAAATGCAGGAACCCAGGGTTCCTGCACCCAGGGCTGCCACAGGCAGACTCCATCCCCCCTCTCATACAGCTCCTTGTGCTGCCTGGCCACCAGCAAGGACAATGCTACTGGGACAGGGCACTCTATTTTCAATTCCTCTACCTTCTGCTGGAAAGCAAACACAAATGGACAACCAGATCAGGAATCACTGAGTTGATACATCGATCTCAGCTAAAGTGGGGGAACACTGGTAAGTTGTAAGTGAGTAAAAGTCGGGTATGACAGTAAAAAATATTCTACTCTGGTGAAAAGCTAACAATAATTAGGAAATTATCATTACTGGGAATAATAATATTGTTAAACTCTTGGTGCTTCAAGACAGCACTTAACTTGGTAGAAGACCTGTCATAGCAATTCATTAAGGGTTTCGACTAGCTTACTTTTTAAAAGAACTCCCAGCCTCAACTGTAGACTTTTAACATTCTTACAGATCTAGATTAAAATACTTTTATCACTATGATGTGTTTAACACAGAGTAGTGCCAATTCTCTAAGGATCACAGTAATACAAATAACGCTATTACTTGAATGGCTTTTATTGATGTATTTCAATCTTGCCATAAAACTTACAGAGCTGAAGAAAGAAAGAGAAAATTGCCATTTGCCATTGCAAACAAAGAATAGTGCATGACCGATTTGTCTTTGCCATCTAATGACTTTTATGCATCGTATGGTCTATGAGAAGTTTTAAAAAAGCTGAATAGAGAGTTTCTTCAAAAAGGCATGGTTAAAAAAGAAAAGAAGTGCTTGCTCTTTTTCATGTGTAAGTGCAAAATGGAAGTGAAATATGGGCCTGGAAAAAAGAAGAAGAAAAATAAGAGGAAAATTTCACGTATTTGCATAGCAGAATCTTTTAAAGGGCATCTGACCTGGAAGTACTTCTGACATGGCTCGCAGGGCGTCAGCAATGCATCAGGAAATAGATTATAATTTGATATCTGAAAAGAGGGACCATTTAAGAATTAAAACCAAAGGAAAACACAAAAGAAAAATACCACATTTTAGAAGCTCCTGAGAGATGTTAAGCATTCTAAATAAAGCCCACAGCATAACAGTGAGGATCTTTTGAGTTTTCAGTGATATTTGGCAGTCATTAAAGTATGAAAGAGGCTAGTCTACAGCAACTTGAACATATAATTAAAAATTATTGCGTTTTTGTTAATGTACAGCTTTACTAGGATCACAAATTCAAAAATATTCTCCAGTTTTAGTCAACATACTGCAGCAAAAAGTTCAATACATTAGAAAATACTAGGTTTTCCCCAATTACCCAGCTACAGCTTACTCAGGAAACCACAGCAGCACTGGTAAAAGAAAACACAGCAGGAAGGCAGGTTCACACGAAAATTTGCAGAATGAGATCTAGCATATGAAACTAAGAAGCACAGTCTGCAGGGTTGATCCCACAGGAGGGAATCATAAAAAGAAAGCTAGGCAGTAAGTTCCAGTATGGGATCCTTTCCTGGCCATCTTCTCATAAATAAACCATTTTGCCTTAAAGTCACTGGTTTGGATATGAATGACACACAGTGAGAGACAAGGTACTCATGACTATTTTTGTCACTGCATCTAGGAAACAGAAGAAAGAAATAATACAAACCTTTCCATAAAGCAGATTCCCCTTCTGCAAGGATAGCTCTTGAGTACAAAACTTTTAATGACAACTTCATGCCATGGGGCTACAGCCCCAGGTCTTGTACACTTGGGCTCTAGTTAAAGTCTAAGCAGCTGTAGAGAACACCTTCATTATACAATGATTGCAGCTCAGCACCAGCTAACTCCTTTCACTTCAAAGGGTGAATTCCAATGTCAAAACATTCATTCTAAAACTATGACCAGCTAAATAGTAATAGTTAAACAGATGTCAGCCAAAAGCACCCTAATAAACTCCAGATTTACATTATTAGCTGAAAGCAGAATTGAGACTAGAAGCTTTCTTAGTATCAAATGTCATCTGATTCTTCTTACCTAGATATCTACACAAATTCCAGGTGACACCTAACACTTTCAGAACAGAAAAGGAAGGAAAATACTCAGATGAAGTGCTGTGGTAGATCAGAGACTACAGCCAATGGTTCTCTTCTTGCTGCTCCCTCTGGCAATGACATCTCTGCTGGACTGAGCTTGGAAGTTGGAAAGAGAAAGCTCAGCAAAGCCAAGAAAGCGAATTATGATGGTGGGCAGAGCAGTTTGGGGAATGCAAGAGCAGGAAAGGAGCAAGGCTGCAAGCAGCTTACACATGGTGCTCTCAAATCTATCTGCAGACTCCTCCAAACAAATCTCTGAGTTCCTGAGGGTAGGAAGGACCTCTGCAGATCATCAAATTCAACACCCCTGCCCAAGCAGGGAATCATTGCTGCCCTCTCTACTCCACTCTGGATCTGTCCTCACATCAGAATGAAATCAGGACTTCAACCTGCTTGCTAAATGCAGCTTCTCCCATTTCCAGCTATTTCCTGCTTCACCGAGTCCTACTGAAATCACCATCTGGTAACCAGCTTTCTGTCCTGGCTCCTCCATCCCCAAGAGGCACCCTGCCAGCCCCTGCTGCCACAATAATGACATTTCTCCTTTTAGAGCTAATCATGCTGCCAACGAACAGCCTAGTAGTAGTGCTGTTTCTGTTCTAGTGATGCTCTTATTATTGGGAGTCCATAAAGCTGATCTGTCTTTATATGGTGTAATTGAGGAAAAAAAACTTCAGATCCTGCAAAGAGTTGTAGCACTCAAATTGAACATGCCTTCCCATCTACCATTTTTTTCCTTTCCCCTACTCACAAAGCCAAATTCCTCATCCAGCAAAAAACTACGAGACAAGATGCTTCTCAGAATCAGATTCTAACAGATACAAAGGAAAAAGAAAAATAATAAAAAATTAAAATATTAATGACAAAAAGAAACTGTCTAAATCCACTGTTCCTGTATTTTTTTGTAAATTAAGATAGATACATCTAAATAATCAGTGTATATTTGACTACTTGAGTGAAACTTCATATTGCAGAGAATGTGGGTCATCTTGTGCTACTAGAGTATTCTGAAATCAAGTAACCACTTTAAGATATAAAGAGCAATGATTTCATTTATATAAGGTACAACCATGACATGCCATAACGACTAATCCTGCATTTAGTGAGGGGAAAAACAAGATGGCATGCTAAGTCTTTTCCAAATTCAATTTTCTCCCTTTAATTAGATTTTCCCCCGTGTGTAGAATGGAACAGCCTGGTAGGCAAAACCAGTGTTGTCACAGCAAGAAGATGGAGTGTGTTTTATCTGTTGACTACTTGTGAGCACAGATAATAAGACCTTCTGTCATTGGATCTATACGTTCACAGCGACATTTGCTACATAAATGGCCGCAATTTTTTCTAATCCCATTGTTTAAATTAAACTCGTGAGCCCAAACATTCAGCTTTTTTAACTCAATCTCTACAATAAACATCACACGTCGGACTTATTTGCTAATTTAAAAATAGCCCTACTTTTATAAATGCTAATACAGGGCACAAGCATAAATGTCATTCTCCCTTAAACAGGCACACAAACTCAGGAATTGTAACTTGAATTTCTGCAATTGAGATGACCAATAAAGCAAGAAGGACTTCCATATTCTGCAGCTTCAATCTCAAGTGCCATGCAAAAATAACTCTTACCAAGACTAAAGGTAAACAATGTGTAATCAAAGCTGATCAGAAACACCAAAACAAAAGCAAAATGTCGTATGAAACAGAAAGTTAGGATAAGCTGTCTCAGCAAAAAAACGTAACCAAAATGCCTTGTAGGACAGGCAGCCTGCCCATATGCTTGATGAAGCATTAGAAAAGAATCAAGGGCCCCAATTTGGTACATAAAATGACTTGGACTGGTTCAGACTGGTTTCAAACCAGGGATTTTTCAGCCCCACATAAATTTAACTTTGATCATTAATCAGTTCCTAAATTGGGAACCAGAGCCACTCAAAAGATGATCAATTCTTTAACAGGGCTAGGAAAACCCCCAAGGTCCAGCACCAGCTTTCCAGGTGTTTGAAACAGCACTAGACCAATCCCAAGCTCTTTGATCAGGTGACACGGGCACCAAAAGCAGGAAAGACATTAAGCACAGGTCACAGCAGTAGTAAGAGAAGTAGGTAGAATGTTAACTGAGACCCTGTGAGGTGATAAGTTCCAGCACAGATGCTGTGCCGGAAAAAGAAAAAAATTAAACAGATTATTATCAGTAACCACCTCCCACACACCTTGTCTGCAGCCCTGCTATTTGCAGCTTGCAAACTCTCCCTGCTCCTGCAAAGCCTAGAAACAACGCTGCATTCTCCTGAGCACAGTCTGCTTCTCCAAGAACAACTAAATGCATGCACATAAATAAAGACACTTCAGCTTCCCTTTTTAAACTAATTTATTTTAAACCTCTGATGGCCTGGCATCATGATTTCATCTGCTATAACTGCACCTGCCCTCTGAACCACATATGATAAATTTATGACTAGTTATACATTAAACTTTTATCAATCAAGGTTATCCAGAAATGTTTTTATCCTCAGATTACCCAGACTGGTAGCAATAGTTTTGAGCCACCTATTTTTACTGCCTCATAGTTGAGATCTTAAAAAGCATTTGAAAGAGCATTCTACAGCAAAAATTGTTTTCTCTTTACTGTAAAGTTGTACTTAGCATCAAATTAGACTCTAGAGATGAAAATTTGAAAATGAAAAAAATGGAAAATAATCTTTCAGTTGACACTTCACAACTCTATATGGAAATAAAGAATAAAAGTATGTGTCTATCAAAAGTATCAATATAAAGCAAACATGTGTTTTCATTAATTCTCAAGTGTTTGCAAATAATTTCAAATTGCTAACAGTAAGTTGAGACCAGTGAGTAAAAATAAAAAGTCCAAGTCTCAGTCACAGAAAAGAGCAGTAGAGTGCCAGCTTTTGCACAATGAGACTATCAGGGCTCTCCAGAAAAGTAAATTAAGATTTTTCATGTTGAAAAGATTGTTTGTGTTCCATTAAAAACATTCTGTATCTCACCTAGGTAAGGTTAGTATATATGTGCACTTTTAACTACATCTGCTAAAACGGTCTGAAAATTTGACTCACATGTCCTACCCACATATTCCTTGCCTCCAGTAACAGAACAGAGCTCAGGGTACAGCGAACCAAAAAAGGTCTCCACATTTCTAGTCATTTTTTTCATCAAAGGCTGAACTAAAATAAGGCTCATTACACAAAGACATACATCTCAGCAAGGCTGAAAGTTCCCTGCAAAGCTACATGCTGTCTTCAACCAAACTTCAATGGGACAAATGAGAAGTATTTCAAAACATATAACAGTTTATAAACCAAGTGTTGCAGTACTGCTTAAGCTGACAGAATGCCAAGAGATGACTAAAAGAGCCATACCCAACAGTATTATTACAGTACCCAACGTCATTATGGTATATTAGAATACAGCAATGACTTGAACCCTGGCCTGATGCAGCCAGTAGAGCTCCCTGAGAAGACAGCTGTATTGTGCTGAGAAACCTCTGCCCACAGTGCTCATATACAAAACAAACCACGTGCTCGTAAATGAAATCAAAGTATCATATTTGCTTTATGGTCCCCATGAACTAAATGGATCAATCCATAATCAAGTGGAAGGAGAACACAACAGAAAAGCAACTGCACTTACTGGCATTTATATTAATTACACTGAAGTGTGGCTGAAAGCAGATTCAGTTTCAACACTTGCCTGTAGAAGACATTGAACAAGTGGAAAAGAACAAACTAGTAGTATTACTGGCCTGAACTGTAACACAGAATCCTGAGTTCTTGACATGCTAAACAAAATTCTCTGTTCTTCTTTCTTATCGAAAAACTCATAGATCTTCACAAGGCATTGAATACCAAAGGAACTAGAGTTTCTGTGAAAGGGGACAAACATGATGCAAATCTGCTATCCTGGTGTTCTCCATGACCATAGGCAACCCCAAGTGGAATTACAAGGAAACAATCAGCTCCTATTTCTGACTCCCCCATGAAGAAGAAATGGACCTGTCAGGGTCCTGAGACAGGGCTACTATTTAATTATGTTGAGAAACAAATGCATAAGTGACAATAGGCATTCAGAGTACTACTCAGAGTTCCTAAAGAAAGCTTTTCATCTGCAGGCTCTGAGTCAGCTCCTATCTGCCAACATGAGCACGTGCTTTGGAGCTTCACCAGGATCACTCAAGAGGAAGATGAAGTTCTTGTGCCAGTCTCCACACAGCTTCCTAGGAAAGGCAGAAACCTACGCCACAGAGGCTTTAACAAACAGAGCAACACATGTCATTGGGTACTTCTGCAACTTCCACTTCATCAGTCGTCTGTACTCCTGCCTTGTCCTCAGCTATTATGTGGAGCTCTTAAAGAAACTTTACAGAAAAGTGTCACCTGCCCAAGCACGAGCCGAGTAGTGCTAAAGCTCGAATCTCATTTACTAAGATGTCCTTCTCTGGAAAGAAAAGGTCAGGAGATACAGGGCAGGATTTTGCAGATGTAGAATTTTACTGACATGCTTCTACCAAGAGTTGCACAGTGCATACACTCCTCCTCCTTGGGCTTAGGTGCCTCTTTGGGTCAGTTATCTGTTATTCTAGGAGCAGCTCCAAGCCCACAGAGCCACACCATGATACATTTTTATACCAACTCATCTTGCGCTAATGGCAATGTAATTATCAGCACTGGCTGCAAGACTGGAAGTTTAGGGTTCTTTCAGGGGTTTGCTGTTATTTATAATGTCACCATTCTCACATTTGTTCCTTTATCTCACGGCAGTGAAACTAAAGTTTTCCAGCAGTTTCATGAAAGAACATCTCCCTTGCAAGCTCAGCACAAAGAAAGGCACAGTTGGGCATTCCTTGGGAAGCTGAATAGACAGAGGCAGAGCAGAAATTTGAGTGTTCCTCGTGGGAAATAAAACCCCAAGTTTAAAAAACCAACCCTGCTCTCTGCCCTCAAGCACTTTGAATTATTTATAAGGGCAGCATTATCATGGGAGATGATCATGAAGAACCAAGACTCAAATCTTTCCCATCTGCAGTCCAGGGGAATGCCATCTCACGAGGAATATTTCCTTTTATTGTCATCCCTAATTTATGAACGCTTCAGAAAAATGGCATTTCCTAAAAAAAGTTTGCTTGGGACAAAAAAGTAACCCTCCAACAGAAGTCTCTGAAATAAAACTTGCATCAGCTCTAATAATTATATTGCAGAACCACATCAAAAAAAAATTCATTCCATATGGACTTTAGTCTGAGTCACCAATAGTTCAAAAAACCAGAAAATCCTCTACCTGCCACAAATCAAGAGGATGACTTAAGAGTGAGACATGTGGCACCACTGTCTGTGGGCAGTGAGGGCTGGTCTGGGAGTTGCAGGTGCAAGTAGGTCCCTTCCTTGCAGTGAAGGCTGATGTGCCACCACAGGACTGAGCCTCCACCCTTGCACACTCCAAAGGTCAGCAAGTGCTGAAAAATACCACCCACATATTTCTGTACTTTCTCACTTCCAATGTCCTCTGAAAAAGTGGGCTTTTTTTACTTAAAAGCAGTCTCACAAAACCCTGCATTTTTTATTTTTATTATTATTATTATTATTGCTATTATTATTGTTGTTGTTGCTGCTGCTGCTGTTTAAGCCCTTCCTGAGCATTGAATGCCAGCAGGAAGGCACTGGAATAAAACCCATTTTCTTCAAAACACTTGGTCAGATTTCAGTGTCATGCAAAAGACTACAACTAACTAAAATAAATGAGTTGTTATGCTGTGGACAGGATATGCATGGACAAGCCCTTTAAACAGGTTTTTTCCAGACATACAAAACTCTTTTACTCTGTGCACAGAAATAAAAATTTAGCATGAAATTAAATTTGAGGCTACCTAAACAACACAAACAGAACCATGTTTTCACAAGAGCTGCTGCAGCCAATGCAGAAAAGTGGGGTTTGTGAGCAAGGATTAGAAAAACATAAACAAAAAAGCTCAGGAGAAATTAAAGAAAGAAGTCTGTTTACAAAACCTAGCTTCTCAGTAGGTGGAGACTGTACATCCATCCTTAGTCTGTATTTTTCACAAGGAAAATACAGAAAAGAAGAAAAAACCCAACAAAATAGCACATGAGGGAGTGTTCAATCAGGACAAGCAACATTAGACAGAGCCAGGGAAACACCTAAGACTGTTTTGCTTGCTGGCAATAATCAAGGGAGATCATTGCTCTCTAATTACACTTTTTAAAAGTCTAAACCAGCGGGCACCTGTTAAATTCACAGCTTTCCATTTTACAATTTAAAAACCTTACTGTTTCTTATACCTTCAGCACCTGTATAGGAAATATATTTCTTAGCACTGGGCTTCAAATAAGCCATTTCCTATTTAAACTGTTATGTGTTTCCACGAATATACAACCTTTTGTTTTTCTCATTAGACCACACACTATTTTATCCACTAAATTTATGAAATCATTCAATCAAACAGTCAATGACATAACTGGATGAAATATTACCTTACCACCAAAGATGCAACACAGTTGCTATACTCCACACAGACTTTATTCTTCCCTTCACAGATTTATTGAGGTATGTGTGTACGTACAGACAGAAGATAAAGTCAGGGACTAAAGCCTAAGGCTGCACCGAGTCCTTGATGTACAACATTAAGATTGCAACAACTGTAAATGTGAAATACAGTAACTGAGATGGTGCAATTACTCATTATTTATGCAAAGAACACAGAAGCAAAATAATGTGTTTTACCAGCACTTCCATCAAGATCTAATCTGTTATTAGAGATTTCATTATGATCTACATCTCCAAAATACTGGGCAATTTTGATACCATTATTGCTGGATGTCCAAAACATGTTATGTTAGGCACCAGGAAGCTGCACAAATCATACAGTAACAAAACCAAAAAACAAAGAAAGTTTCCTGGCTTAGGAACCCTGACAGGTTAAGGAAAGGGAAAACTTAGCTTAACAAAAGCACCAAGCAATCATGAAGTAGGTGTTTTGATGTCTCTGTCCTCAAACTGAGGGAGTTCTGGTTCCAATTGATTCTGACGCAAATTTTGCCCCTGGCAGACGATGGGAGCCCCAGCGTTCACCCAAGTAAACAAATCCACTTCTTCATGCCAAAAACTGTTCAACTAGACAACAGGAAAAATATTTCAGGCTCTTCTGGTAAACATCTAATGCCCATTGCTTGTTCTCTCTAAGCAGGAATGGATTTGATTAGATACTTCTATACCAGAACATTTTAAACCTCTGAGCTTCAAGCCTAGGCATGGGATGTGAATATCATGTCCTGCAGCACACCGAGAGGCCCCGTTTGAAAGCTGTCAGTCTGACTCAGTACTCCAGCACGTGACCACCAAAGACCTCTCAAAACTGTAACAACCATTTATTTCCTTCATTGTAGTATAGACAATATCCCTCAAAAAAGTCTTCGGATACAATATCTAAGTTGGCTCTAAAGCTCTATTTTAAGACACATCTTTATGACTTCTATGATTAGTCTGCAGCAGAAAGTAACCATGCTTTACTACTTCCTAGGATTTAGCCCTGTGGTTAAACCCCACAAAGTCAGGTTCTGAATGCAGGGTCTCACCATGCAGTTCCTCATGTCCAATGGCAAAGCCACCACAGAAGTCCCTGTCCTGCCACAGCTGTAAGCTCTCACTGCAGTTCACCACTTGCATCAACCAACGCGAGTATGTGCGGAGCCGGATGCCCAAAGTGGTCAGGGGTTTTAAGGAGTCTTTTAAGGAACAGAAAGAACAGTACAGAAGTGAGAGCTTATTAAGCTGGCTTTGATGCCAAGGAAAGCCTTGTGGGATCATGTTCTTTTGCTACAGTAGAAGGAAGAGTGAATACAAAAGTTAACCTACCACAACTTCACCTCAGTAGCCTGAGGGATGAACAGAAAGTGCACAAGGACCAGCAGCAGACTTTTGGAGGTGGGGTGCTACCCCACAGCTCTACAGGGAGGTCACATCAGCTCACTTCCCATGGTTTGCACTGTGGAACCACTGCAGTGTGGTGGCTGATGGAAGGAGCGAGGTCAAATTCTAGGAGCTCCCTTTTTGCACTTCTACAGAAGACAACCTTCAGTAAGAGATGATGCAATACAATCCAATAGGATACAATTCAGAGGAAAAAACCAACGTGAATAATACTGAACTCAAAAATATAAATAATCTGGACATGTTAGCTGCAGTGGGAAGCAATTGAAGCTATAGTGCAAAGTGACATTTTAGGTTGAGCTCAAGTAGCTTGTTAATTTGAAGGTATCTGGTATTAAAAGCTTGGGATGGAAGGGAAGAGGAATAGCAGCTAACCATAGAATTCTATAATAAATGAAGTTGGAGACCTTGAACACAAACCACAGCTCAAACCACAGCACACTGCAGTAGGTCTGGTCAAGTCACACAGCAAGCCACTTTTTAAAGTTCTAGAAAGCACCTTTGCATTTTAAACATAAATCAATATACTTACTATTTGGGTACACACACAGAAGGGCTGGCATCGATTAGAATATGTCAGCACTCTTTATAAATACTATTTCAAAATTTATAGGCTTAGCAGCCTTCAAAAGTAATAAAGCAACAAATAAATTAGAGCGATTGCATACATACATGAGCTGCTTGGCCGATAGCGAGCCCCTGGGTACCGCCTGCCCATAGTGCCAGTCAGCACATTACCACACGCTGTCAGCTGCTTCCAAAGTACAGATCGAAATTCTTAACTGAGGGAGAAGAAAAAAAAGTGAAGATTTAGTACAACAGCTGTATCTTTTTCATTAAAATGCTAATGACCCCTACAAATTCCACGATAACTACATCTATAAATTATTCATAGTCATGTTGTCAGAGGAGATGAACTGTTGTGCTATACATGCAGCACAAATTTATGATTGGTGGTTGGCCTCCGTTAATAAGCTCACATAAATTTTGAGGCACAGAGAAATCTCAGGTCATCCAGTGGCTTCTTTTGGTCCATGACAGAGATAGAACAACAAACACTGCAAGAAAGAGCTTGCTATTGGCTTTTAATAGAGACAGCCAGTAGGTGAGATTTAAAACAATGTTTGTCCTAAATTTTGTGAAGCAATTATTAAGCAATCATTTATGAACAGTTTACTATAGAAGCAAAACTTATCCATGCTACATAACACTGATTGCTTTGTTCTGCTCTATCCAGCAGTATCTTTACAGGAATGCAGGTTATTAACCCGTGTGCCAATTTTCTTGAACTATCAAAACGCCAAACAAACAAAAAATTGCATGGCACATCTTACAGTCAGTTTGGAATAACAAATCCAAAGTCTTAATTTAAATGCCATTGAACCTGTCAAATAACTAGTATAAAATGTTTTAGTCTAAAACCAAGTCCCATTGGTTTTTTTTTCTTTGGTGTAGGATTTTATACTACAATACGACTTTCAGTTGCTTTTCAGCTTTACCTTTTCCTTAGTTTACCTGAATAGCCTTCATATTCCCAATGTCTACCAATATATATTGAATGTTAACCACACCATTTGTTAAGATACATTCCCTCTTATTTAATTTTCTCCCTTGCTGGAAACACCAGGAAAAGCAACAAATTCTGAGGAGTGTTTTTCCTTATTCACTGAGGATTTTTACTGTCTCAGGCTGCAGCTACAAGCACAAGCTGGTTCTATCCAGGAAATAAAGAGAATTATCAGGAAACAGACAAAATAGCACTGCACTGAAGCTGGGAGATCGCCCCAAATCTTCAGACATGTCAGTTCCCTCACTGAACACAACGCTAGCTTATTCCTGAGTTAGATAAGCCTTTTATATATACTGGCATCCATGCAATTCTCTGGTGAGCTGGTCTGGGAGCCAAAACAGCTGAAAACTCCAGACATATTTTCAGTCAGATTAGGCTCCTGAGCTGGCTCATGGTGGTTGCACAAGTATTGGTAGCTAGTGAGAACAAGTGGAAAGAATGGGACCATGGCAGCTGAGCTTAAAATGACTTTAAATGCAATTGCATACCAGTGCTACACAGCCTTTGTAGATTACTTCTGAAACAGACACCTGTAAGGCTGCACACCTGACAGCCCAAAAAACAGGTAAAGATCTCCATTGTTTTCCAAATCAGTGCTGACAAAGCATGTCCTGTTCAACTCCCTTCAATGGGGAAAGTTCAGTGAATCAATGAGACAGTACTCTCTTGCCACTAAAATAATTCTGGCTGTTGAGATGAAAAGTGAGTGGTATGCAGTAAAATTAACATTCAGCCAAAAACCCCTGCATTGCTTTTGCAGGACAATATGGGACAACTCCTTGCCATGGGTCAAACAGACCTTTTCATGATTTTTTGGTGGCCTACTAGTTCAACACATTGTAAAACTGTGCAAGGAAAAAACCTGCAGATGGCTGCTTCTCCTTCCCTGTTCTATAGGAATAAAACTAAACATACATATTTATTAGTTGAAAGAAATTAAGTCTCTCCTCACCCCAAATGGACCAAGTTCATAATTCCTAACAAAATACAACAGAACAGTCTTTAGCTGTGCAAGGATTAGAAAAGAAAATTACTGAGGGGAAAACAAAAACTGTGACCAGATGACAGTATTTACAATTCTTTTTCCTAGCTTGTGAAAAGAGTTTGGTCAGTATGTATGGAGCTGCAAGATTATTCATTTTTCATAAATGCATTGTTGTCTTTCTAAAAGGTATACAAAGCAATTCCCAAAGCAATAACACTCACTAAATTATATCAAATGTCCACAGTCAAGACAGGCTATTCCTTCTCTACCTAGCATCACAATATTAAAGGGGGTCTTCTGCACCATACCATAATAAAAATAAAAATTAAGAATCCCAAACCTTACAATCATGCTCTCAAACAGCTGAACTAAAGTACAGCATGCTTCTCCTAAAGTAGTGTGCCCACACTGGGAAGAAACCACTCTTTGTAGAGGTCAGGACCCAAAGGTATGGCCATTTTTAAATATCACATTTTAAAACTCCACAAATCTCAGTGGAAAAGACAACATAAAGATAGATTCTCATTATAGCAAAGGTTTCATCAGTTACTGCATAAAATGTGACCTTCAAAGATTTACAAGGTGGATTAAAGCCAACTATGAAAAGTCAATTAAGAAGCAAGCGTCACACAGTAAGTGAAGTTAAACTGCTCCACAAAATAAAAGTGATATTGGGTTGTATGTACCAGTGAGGACATACCCAGATCAAGACAAATGAAGATGCTGCTTGGATTTGGTTTTGGGGGTTTTCTCTGTTGTTTGTTGGTTTTTGTTTGGTTCGGTTTTGTTTTTCCTTAAGAACCATCTTTGAATTGTGACCAGACTAGCCAAGGCAACCTCCCCTTTCTTTAAGCACATGCGCTCACAAATTTTAGTCTCGGGGGGATTTCTGCTCTTCAGCAAGCTCAGGGAACTCTCACAGAAATGTGACTGACCTTGATGGTACCCAAATGCCATAGCCAAAGCATCTGAAAACTAGCCCTTATCTTCCATATACATCCATGCGACTGATAAACAAAACGGAAGGGGTTCTCACACATTGCTTTTGAAAAGTCCACATATCATGCATGTACATGTTTGGGTTTGGTTTTAACTGTAGATACAACTTAGATATCTACAACTCCACACAAATCTGAGTTAAACCTGAATGTATCTAATAAGTCAGATCAGGTCTTCATATAAGTTTTCAACCTCAAAAAACAAAAAACCAAATGTGTTTCTTAACAGCTTTCTGTGATTTTTTGCTCATTAAGGTACTGCAAATTTGCTTTAAAAATGTTTTAGTGATTTTTCCATGTCTATAGTTAAATTTAAAACTACATATACACAAATGGACAGACAGCCTTATGGCTTCTCTTCAACAAATATATTCAACAAACTTGATATAGCCCTGCCTGAAGACTGTTTTTGTGTCCCTTCCTGATAATCTTCCCTGATCCCCTTTAGGTGGCCATCCCCACACTGCAGCAGTTACAGAGAACCATGGAAACAAAACCTGAGCACTAGCACTGCATGCCTGCTACCCAGGGAGCACCTGAAAGCTCTTCACCTCAGGCCAAGTCCCTTTTAGGAGCCGTGGTGACAGAGCTACCAGCTACTCATCATCACACATAATGAGGACATACATCGTCTTGGAAAGAGGCCTGCCATGACTTTCAACTGAGACTGTCATCTAAGCCATTTTCTTTACAGAGCTTTTCTTGCAACTCTTTCACATTTCTTGGGTTTTATGACTGCCACATAAAATTTCATTTTACTTGTATTCATCTTTTGATACTATGAAAAAAAAAATGAACAAAAGACAAACTAAATTCTGGTACTCTTTGTGATTTGTTTTTTTTCAATGAGTGAGTCAAACCAGGAGTTCTGTCTATACAGCAGGCACACAGAATCCAGTTTGGTTGAACTAATTCCCTTTTGTTTCAGAACAAACAATGCATAATCCAACCTCCATGCTATTAATGGCCATCAAAGCTATTTTGTGTTTCACCCAAATTTATTTTTTCATGTATGCTGCTGCTTATGAGGTCAGCTGACTCCTTGACCTTCCCTGGTTCTCTACAAGCAACATTTGTTATAGACACGTGTGTGTTCAAACAAAAATATAGGTACATTCATACTGGCTGCTATAATCTCATACAACAGATTGTGCCAGCAGACCTACCCTCACATGCCCAAGAAAAAGGATATGAAAGAAAGAGATGACTGCAAATTAGCTACAGAAGTCATCCAAGTGTGACTGACTACATCACTCAACACGCAAGGAACAGCTACACACAGTGTGGGGAAAGAAAAGGTTATTGCATGTTGTTTCTCAAGGGACAGCTACTCAAGAAATCACACTCCAGCCCTCTCTGTGTGATACTGTGGCAAACAACACAACCCTACCTTTAAAGTCTTGCTTTGAATACCCGGAAATAGGTCTGCTAAGGAACGGGTAAGAGGAATGCTGTGCATTGTTTTAAAAGCACATACAGGCCATGGGTTCTATACAAAACAGATCCATTACAGCAAAGAGACTAATCTAGGTGGGAAAAAAAATTAAAACTCAGTCTGTAAGACTGGTGGATGGCTCATTTTAAGAAATCACAACTGAATATACACATAAATTTTGTGTACATATTTGCACATATAATGCAAATCTATTGCTTTTCACTTTGCCTGCATTCAAAGTAGTGACTGGCAGCATCACCTGTTGGACAACAGTAGCAAAACACAATTCAAACAAGCAAGCAAAGTGCCAGGCAGGCCATTAGGAATTTGTGCTGCTGATTTCTGGAGGCACCTACAGAGACAGCACTTTCATTTTCTGTACTAGGAAGCGCTACCGGACATGGATCTCTCAAGTCAAACTGCCTCTTGGAGAAAGTACAGTGTTGTCTACTAGCCACATCTCTTGTATCATTGCATGTTTGACATTTTTGGAGGTCATCAACAATTCCTAACCATTACTTTCATCTAATAACTACCAATATTTTTTAAAAATAGGTATTTTCGTTTCAGAAATGTTTTTTTCCCAAGATTTCTGTTACCTAAGAGAGCTTATCCGTCCTTCCAGTTTTGCCTGGCAGCGCTCACATCAAGGAGGTTATGCTGTGCCCTCCACCTGCCTTTGCTGAGAGGCACAGAGCCACCCTGCTTTCCAAACTACTTGCTCCCTGTCACCTCTGCTTGCTGGCACAGGATTAAAGTTTTCCGGGAACCGGAAAGACAAGCACAATCCCACAGACAAGAGGATGTCCTGCCTGCACTCCCGCCCTGCCGCATTTTCTATGGTTTTACCACATGTGGACCTAACACCAGACATGCTCAGATATCTGGAAAGTCCTGTCCTGCCCAAAAAGTCTGGCAACTCCATCATTTCTCCTTCCAACAAATTCTCAGTACTCAAATTCTTGTTGCATGCAGACATTCTTGCTTGCATTTCTCTGTCTTGCATACTTTTTGGCTGCCTTCGTGCTTCTAATTTCTCCCCTAAGAAGTTTTGATTTGGATGCTTTCTCTCTTCTCCATATTTGAGAAGTCCTTTATGAAGGCTTTTCTTTTTCTTGGTCATCCTTTCCAGGTACTGTGTCACCTGCCTGCTTTGTTGAGGTTCCCATACACCACGTGGGGATGATGTTATTATTTCCCACTCTGTCCTGGAGGACATCATCAGTGTTAATCACTTGAACAAAATTCCCACTGTTTAAGGCTTTACCATACAGACCCTAACTCATCAAAAGCATGTTTTTCTGAAATTTAGCATTTCAGTACTTCTGCAGCTGGATCACATAGAGTAAGCTGAATTCAAGGCATTCATGGTCCCCTGACCATAGCCCTCTGCACAGATGACACATACCTTCTCAGTAAAACACACATGCTTTTTACATTTATTCTACACTAGGTTATCTCAATGAAGATTTTGTTCACCAAACAGCAACAGAAAACATCAGGACATTCTGTGTATAACTACACAAGTCTATATGTATTTTAACACAAAGAAAAGCACTGTCTATAGCACCTGCAAGTTTGTTATAAACACAGTTAACCTCATTCACTCAGGGCAGCTCTCTGAACTGGTATCAGTTAACGATCCAATTTTACTTGCTCATTGGTAAGGGTTTGTTAAATTAGAAGTAATGTTGCACATTAAAAAAGAAGAACTGTGGTGCTCTGAGCATCTGAGGCTGCAGCAGGTTGGGCTGTGTGCCAGGAGGACGCCTGGCAAGCTAAGGAGCTGTGGGAGGACAAAGGCATTACACGATCAAAGCAATCGCCACTGGGTAACACAGATCTCCCTGTAAAGCCTGAACCAAGAGGGCAGTATTTCAGATATATATTCTGAGCCTCTTTTACAACAAGATCCATGAAAAGTATTTTTCAAAGCTGACTGTCTGGTAAAAACAGTATTTTCTAAATGAGGAGGTACTTATTTCTTCTGAAGTTAGAGATGCCACTATGCTTTTGTTTTCTGTGGGAAGCTCTCCAAGCACAGCTAGGTTTTCTGTTGTAGCATTTCACCACTACTCTCCAATTCCTCCTTCCTTGCATCTTGCAGGAATCAACGCAGCATTGTTGCTGCCCTTCCAAGAATGGAAGCAAAAATTGGAAGCTGAGACAAAGCAGAACCAGATTCTCCAGAAAAACGTTGTAATTTCAGTGTTTGCCAGCTCTCAATTAACTAGTGTGAAGAGCTACAATTTCTCTCGGCAAACTGATGTATCTGCTAAACCCTAAAGTTTGTCAACTGTCCAGAGGAAAAACAAAGACCAAACCCACCACCTTCTAGATCTTGCTAGTATCCTTCATTAAATACTGAAAAGGAAAAGAATGAGTTTATATTATTACTTGAGACAAAAATTCCCAGTTTATCCATTTTGTCCATTTGCATCTAAATGATCTAATGCAAACTCACTGTGCTCTACCCTGTCAAGAAAGCAGTGAGCACAACAGAACCCACCTACTGCTTGAAGACTGGGATTTCAAGCCAAAGCTGTTTCTAACTCTCATGGATACTAGATAGCCCTCAAAAGACACGTTGAGCATAACAAAACTGAGCTCAGCCAACTTCCAGGGTGTGAGGACAGAAGAAGAGAATTATAAAGCAATAGAAACACCCTGCACTGATATTTCTTTAAACAGTTCCTTCTAGGACAGTTGTTCCAACACCTTCTGAGACCTTCCGTGGCGTTCCTTATCCCTGTCCCAACCAGTGTCTGTTCTTTCTATCTCAAAAGTAAAATATCCAGACTTCTCACATATCTGATTTTGGAAGATGAGAAACCCTGTTAGCTTGCCAGGTACTGGGAAATACATCCCAGCCTGGTAAAGTCATGTGAGAAGGAAGGGAAAGCCATGGCAACAGATGCTGCTGGGGAGCATGACACCAGATAATCTCTCCACATACACAGCCTCGGCTGGAGTCACAAAGCTCTGCTGCTGTGGGCCTCCCTCCCACTCCAAGACCCACAGAGAACCATCTGGATACATCACCGGAGACTGCACTTCTGTGCTGCCCAGAACACTGATATCCAGCACAGGTGTCTGCATTAACAGACAGCATTGCTGACACCACAGAGGAACAGCAGTATTGTGAAACACCTCTGTTGAGTACAGCTTTTTCCCACACGAGGTGGCAGAGCAAGTTGCAGTACAGCTAATCTGCAAAAATGGATAAACCAAGAACTCTTGCTGGAGTACTAGAAGAACTGGACCACAAGTGTTCATGAACATCGTAATAAACAGTGTAAATACTGCACAGAAATACAGGTACCTCCAGTTTCTGTGCTGAAACTTCAGTGCTTAAGATGTGGGATATGAAAGGTTCACAAAGGGTGCCCCCCAACCCAGACATGGAGCAGGTTACTTACTCTTCCCAGCTCATTGGTGGAAAGCCTGTACAAGAGCACCAAGTTCTGGAGTCCTGGGTACCAGCACCCCCTCAGGTCGCTGCAGAAATCAGGCAAGCTGCAAAACAAAACCATTTTAATTTTAATTTTTTAATTTTAATTTAGAATCAAGAAGGATTAATGAAAACTACTGAGCTTGCAAAGGTGCAGGATACCAGAAGAAACCCACACAGCCACCCCCTGCACTGGTGGGAGCCACAAGGCAGTGGGACCCTGGGAATCAGGATGAGCATTGACAAGTGACTGAGTAACCCAAGCAGCCACTTTCAGTTTACATCCTTAAAACCATCTGCACTCAACAACGTGCACACAGGAGAACTAAAAGCAGAATAGAGGATCCATGTACCACAGTGCAGGGATCTTCCCAAATCAGGCAGGTGTCATGATCTGCTGCCAGCCTAGGGCAGCTTGGGTGCATAAGAGACAGACTGCAAGGCACACTTTAAATTCTCTCTCCCTCCGCACTGCAACACAGCCCTGCAGGTTTCCCCATGCACAAACACTGAATATCATGAAGAAAATTAATCCAGATGATAGACATGAGCCCCAAGTTACAAAAAAGCAGAAAAAAGTGCTCAGTAAACAGTATGTTCATAAAAAATCATGCTTTCAATTATGCTTGTGTTCAGTAGACATCAAGTATATAGTTTATTTTTGCAAAGTCTGTACACTGCTTCACAGTCTTTTCACCTCTGGCAAGTGGTTACATTAATGCTGCAGCATTTGGTACCGAATGCCACAAATATATCAAAATATATATAAAACCTCACACCGTGAGGTTATCCTCCCATCAAAAGATACTCCAGCAGCAGCAGCAACATATCTGTCAGTCAAACTATGTTCTAGGGTTCAGGGTGGTATTCAACTTTCTATTTGTTCCCCTATGTGGAGAAAATAAATATGCAAGACCAAAGATACAAATCTCATCTGCTATAGAGCTCAAATAATTTGATTTTTTCTTTATTGAAGCAAAAGCCAGGCTAAATCAAGCCAAATTATATTCCATTTTAAAGAGAGATTTTTTTTTTTCTTTGTTCTAATAGAAATCCTATAGTTCTAACAGAACTACAAATCCTGGAAAGTGCCGAGACAAAACAGATTATATAAGAGAGCTAAATACATCCTTGCTAAAAACCATATTTGTCCTTTGAAACTTGAAAATAGACCTTTTTATAAGCTAGATAAAAAGTAATTTTAAAATGTAAAGCTTTTTAAAAAATCCAGAAAATATACTCACTTTATTTTCAATAATAAAGTTGCACTTAAAAAAAAAAAACATTTCTTCAGGAAGAAAACAGACCAATGCTCATTAAACTAATATTCTAACTCAATTTAGCACATTTGTGAACTTCTGTATCAGATGATCAGATTTCAGTATTCAAGAGACAGGAAAAAAAAGCGGGAGAGAAAGAAAACACATGTTGTTGACACCTTCCTACCAGGAAAGCCAAGAAACCAGCAAGTTCTGGCTGAGATACATGGGTTTATATAAACAAAACTTCCTGGGTCAGGTGCTGAGACCCCAAACTTCTTCATAGGCTGAGCACACATGCCATCTTTTCCTGATAATTTTAAGGGATTTCTTCCCAACGTAATCAAAAAGATGCATCTGTGTGTCCTGGCACTGCCATTTTTATAATGAACTCTTTTCATCCTATATATGAAACTTAATTTGTTCTAAACCAAGCCTAGGGTAACTGCAACTGAAACAGTAGTCAATTCAATAAGCTTAAAGACAGTAAAATAATCTCAAACTCAAAATCTTTTTACACCTGAAAGAAGACAGTTTTTCGACACAAACTAAGATAAGGCCAGCTGCCAGTTCTGAGATCAGAGGAAAGCCTGAAATACAAAATACCGGTCTCAAAGGTAGGAATGACCAGCCTCTTCAACAAAACAGCAGATAGAAAATTGCAAAACAAAGTTTCAACAACAGACATCTGACCTCTGACCAAAAAGGACCTTTAACACTGATGGCATAAATTCCTGAAACTGTGCTGCCACACACCAAACATTTTCTATTTCCCAGCTGAGAATCCTCCACCCTGAGTGATTTTCCCTTCCTCTGCATGTTGCTGAAAATGTCCACTTCTCCACCCACATTTTTACCACATTGCCTGTCTTGAAAATTGGCAGACTTGAAATTGAAGAGAGGAATCTTTTTTCATCCTGTTTATAAACCTTCATATTTCAAGAAAGGCTCAGATGGCCAACAGTGGAGCCAGATGAGCCTCCCAGACCTGTGCAAGCAGGAATAACTCATTTAGGACTTTATTAAAAGCAGAATATTGAAAGGCAGATAGCACTGATACCCTTAGTAGAGAAGGAATTAGCAAATGTTTAACACCCACAGATGACAAAATAGTAACATACCATTAATGAAATAAACAACTGGCTGGTTGAGGTAATAATAGGGTGTGAGTTTAAAAAATTGTCCTTATTTTCTTCTTTTGCAAAAATGGGGTGATAGTTACATATATTTGAAGTGGGGTTTCTGGTACTCAGATTTCCATAGGACACAGACCTGCAATCCTGTCCTTGCCTAGCCTAAGAAAGAAGTGATCTCACAGGACACAGTGTGAAACCTGATCTTGAGCACATTACAGAATTTCAGCTAGCAGTAATAAAACCAAACAGAAAACACCAGTCAGCATAGAAAAAAATTGGGAGTTATTGCTCTTCTTGAGAAGCTAGAGCAAAACTTACTTCTGTACATGTCTCAAAACAGAGACAGACATCTGTCGGACAGACTCCCCATGGATTTGTAATGTCTAAACTCAGGCCAAATCTACCTTCTTGAGGTTTAGCAGGAATTTACCAATTTAGGAATCACTGCAGCTTCTTCCTTCTTCCCCACTGCAGCCTGTGCTTGTACCTGGTAGCTTTCTGCTAACAGCTAAGAAGGTTAGCTGGTTTGACAGCTCTCCTTTCCAAGCTCCTTGTTATTGGTAAGGAACTTTAAAGTTCAGGTTTAATATTAAGAGGCAGGTTTCCAACCACCAAATTTCAGCTGGAGTCATTCAGTACCAAAATCAGTTCTATACTTTAGTAACTCTTTCTCCTGAAGCACACACACTATATAAACGGTGGGTTGCTCAGCAATAGCATAGTACTTTTCTTTTTGTCTTTAAATAGTAAAATAACCTGCACCAGCAAGATTTTCAGATGTTTCTGTTGATTTAGAATGAGGAATTCTGATTTAAATCCACTTATATCTCAAAACTGACACAAAAAAAAAATATTCACCAACTCTTCTCCCCTGCCCAAAGGGCAACTGCTTCTCAGACAGGCTGCAGAACAGAGCAGCCAGACTGGACCTGGGGGTGGCATATCTCCCCAGGGAGAGCAACAATTAGTCTTCCACTTCTTCACCTTGAAAGCTTGTTCTCAAAGAAAATAAATCCATCTTTTTGAATCAGGGAATACAAATCTTAAGAATTCTATCACTCTGGAGCACTCCTCCTGTATCCATTACAATAATGGCTATATATTGCTATTGGACTGCAAACTTGTCTGCTGGGCAGGTTGAAAGGGTGTAAAAGCAGTAACATAAAAGTCAGTAGGAAAAAAACCTACAGATTTCACAATTGCTGCACTTCTAGAATGGAAGCACAGTTATGAACTCATGTGTGAGGATATTATATATGTACAGTATTCATCATACAGAGCTGAGTGAACTGGTATCAGTACAAAAACAGTGACAGTTTTCATACTGCAGCTTCCTCTGGGCACACACAGACATGCAGACACGCCACATTCAGATTATCAGAGTGGGAGCTCTGCCTTAAATTGTCTTTTAAACAGGAATCCCAGGATCCTACATACCCCTCCATTAAAATTCACCTCTTTCGCCAGTTTCTTAATAGAAGAAATAAGTCATCCAGCATAATATCAATAATTAATAAGTACATTATGGTCATCTATTTTGGGGATATATTTTTCTCTTTCCTTCTATAAAGTACATTAACAGAGTCTAACTCCACTTCATCAGACAGCCTCCCAGTAAGTCTCATGCAACCACCCCAAGAACCCAGGCTGCTGGGATTTGTTTCCAAAAGGAGAGAAGGAAAGCTTCCTTTTTTATGAGGCTTCTAGGGGTCTTAGTCTGGAAATAGTGTAAAAACAAACAAACTAACAAACCCCAGCAAAACAGCCTGACAACCATGAAGGACTCACATAACATAATGATGGCCAAAAAACTCATTAAAGATGGGGTGGAGGAGAAGGCTGCTGTCACACCCCAAGAATTCCCTGACACTTATAGCATCTACCTTTCTCTGCATATTACCTTCTTTGGCAGTAGTTTTTGCCGAATCCACAGAAAGAAGTATGAAACACATTAATTCACTTACTGCCCTAGAGGGCCAAAAGGAAAATTGCATCACTTAAATGGTTTTACCTTCCCAAATTTCTGAAGCTCAGGAAGAAGCATTTCTTTCACAATTAGTGGATAAAACACAGAAATGCACATGGCACTGTTTTATTTATGAACCCTGACAAGTCCAACAAAACTGAAGAGATCTCGTGTTCCACTATTGGCAGGAGGGGTCCCTCTCTTCCCCTTCCAGGTTAAAAAGCATATTCTGGATACCGTCCTGGAAAGGGCAGGTAGAGGCCTCAGGTCCTCCTGGGACATGGGCATGTGTCTTTTGCCCCCTGCTCCCCACTTCCCACAATGAAGACTGACCAGGAGGTCACTGCAGGAGAGACTGACAAGGGAAAGTCTCAATGTTTATGGAGGATACTAAGGTCTCCTCCCTTCATTTAAGCGATTCTTTTAATTAAAAATATCCAAAGTAGACATTGAAAGGTGGTTTTTGTTCTTCCTTTTAATGTCTTGATCAGAAACAGGCACATGGGGATGGGACTAACACATTTATGCCACTCTAGCCCAAAACTGTATTTTCATTTTAGCAAATCCTCTTCACCATTGTCCTCAAAACACTTATGCAGACCTTCACATTGCTAGTGACTGCTCACAAACAGCAGGGTATTACTTTGGTCCTCTGGCTGCATGACTCCTTGCTCTTCTCAAGTCTTACTGTTCGCTGAACTGTGCTGCACAGACACCAAATCAAAAGAAAGCAAAGCACTGGGTGACACTGAAGCAGAATTCATCTTCAGCCTTGGAGTGGTAGACATCTTCCAGTGTACAGTACTGGCTTCAGCTCACATGATCCTGTCATATTGTGCACTCCAAAAAGCCCACTTTGAATCGTGTTCTGCCACTGTAGTTACACATAAATCATACCACCTTACCATTAAAAACTCTCATGGAAATATCCTACGCTTACAGCCCGAGAGAACTGGTATTTTCACTGGTGAGTAATTCAGCTTCCTAAGGGTGAACCAGGCAGCCAGGGCAAGGAGCTGCTCCAGAGAGACATGTGCTGCTCTGGTGTGAGGTCTCAGCACACAAACATTCAGTGTGCAAAAGCCATTGGAATAGGGACAGCTTAGAAACATTCAGAACACAGCTCCCACACTTCAGGGCCCTGCCCGAAGCAGGTTTGCAATGTGCTGAGCACCCTCCCTGCAGCATATCGAAGCCTTGTATCCCCGTTTCAGTCCCTGAGTCCACTCCTCTCCAGCTTTCAGTATCACTGCTATCATGACTCACAACAAGAGCCAGACAATTCCTGCTAGTACAAAACTGTCTGAGCAAACATCTGGGCTGAGGCCGACAGTCTCTAGGATATTATGGCAAAAGCACAGCAGGATCAACACAGGGGTACATTATCATTCAACAGCAACTCTTCAAGCAAGTGCCACTGCAGCATGTTTTCCCCCAATGGATGGCAATCATGCCATATTTTCTGTTTGCTCACGTGTCCTGACCCAAATTTTAAAGCTCACGAAAGCCCAACACACAGTTTGATGATAACACTTCAGCAGCAAAACAAGTGTGCTTTGAAAACACTTAAGCAGCTGAACTAAAAAGAATTTTAAAAACCTTAAAAGTGGAAACAAAAACTTGAATCAATATTTGAAAACAAAGCAGCCTGGAATTTCTCTCAAAAAAATCTTATTCTTAGCACAAGGGGGTGCAACACAGCTAGCTGACCATTTTTCCAAATATATTTTAGGAATAAAACTTACTTTCACACAGGCATCATATTCTAAGGAAGGAATTGAAAGCTAATATATGTGACAGAAACCAACCATGAGGGTTAGAAGCAACTAAAGATGCTCTTCCATAAGTTGCCTGGAGAGAAAAAATCTCCAAATGATATGACTTCTTAGCAGACACACCATACTTGAGACCAGGTTTTATCTGTCACTTAGAGACCTGTGGGTGATGAGTATTCAGGTCACACACACACCTCTTCTGCAGCAACCCACAGCACAACTATTCATGTGATAAACACCCACGTCACAGCAGAAGCCAGAGGCAATGAATAATGCAGGAGATCCAGTCACTCTACCACATATCATACCCATGGGATATGGAGGCAGCATTTTAGCTTAAGTCATCCTTCCCTCTCCAGGGCACGAGCATGCTCTTTAGTAATTCCCTCCCCACCCCAGGTTCTGCATATACATTAACAAGTCAAACCCAGCAAACCAGGACAAGTAGTTACAGAAGAAATAGGGACACAAACAGAAATACAATACACCCTCTCACAAGATCATATTAAAATACTACATCATCTGCTTAGCTCAAGAGCTCCACAAACCAGGAACGGTTTCCCCAAAAAGGTAGTCCTTTGTTGACACCTCTCAAGAGATGCACTTTCTCACCATTAAGACAATAATTTCTCAAAGCACTAGCTAAACTAGGATAAATTAAAATGGAGCCACACTCAGCCTTCGCTTATAACTCTGCCTGAATGAAGCCAGGTTATTAAATGTGCACTGCAAAGCTGAAAGAAAATCTGAATTTGCAAGTCACCTCCTTATCAAAAAGGCATTATGACCTACGCTCTAGGCACAAATTCTCCCTGTAACTCACTTAAGTTATTAATTCCTATTCTGAATACTATTACCTCTGTATAATTCTTCACAACCCCTCTTGTTATTCTCCAGTACTTTCCACAGCTTATGCTGCACACAACAAAATGTTCCATCTTAGAGCATCCTTGAGACCCACCACACCAGGGCAAGTCACAGAGATAACAGATATTACGACACAAAGCACTTGGCAATGCCAGCTTGGCTTCTCTGGCATGCTCTGCCTTTCAGCATCCTGCTTAGTCAACCACTCTGCCGTGCTGCCTGGCCTTCACACAGCTTTTGCCTCAGCCTGGGCACCCACTCTGAACCCACACTGAAGATTTAATGTGCCATTGAAAGGGTGTCTTTGTCTCACATCTGAATTGTTGAATGCTATTTCTTTCACATTATTTTCATATACCCAAGAAAACCTGTATAGGAAAGCTTATCCAGCAAGAGACCACATTGCATTCATTAATGCCCAGGCAGACTCGCAGACTCTCAGACTGCATGCTTAAAATGACTGCACCAAAAAAAAAAAAACAAACCAAAAAAACAAACAAACAAACAAACAAAAAACCCCCCAAAAAAAACCCAAAAAAAACCCCCCACAGAATAAAGGCTCACATCTCTCTCCAGTTTTAATGATGCTGTTACAAGACGTCATAATTTCAGCTTCAAAGCCAGCTAAAAGACAATAAAGAATTTCTAACTTCAGCAACATGTACTAACAGAAATCATACTGATTCTGCACACCAGGGCAACGTATTCAAAACTCTTTTGCCTATATGTGCTTAGTTGTAAAAAGAGATCATCTCATCTACCTTGCAAGCCTCTCTGTCAATTCTGGTTTGCGGTGGGACAAAGTTAAAAAATTATGACAGCACATTTTTGCCCCACAGTAGAAGATCTTATGCAAGCCTATGACAGGTTTGGAATAGACCACTACACACCTGCTTAGTAGAATTAAGGCAGAACCACTACTAGAAGTAGCTATCAAATCTGTGCTATCTCCATCACCTGAAATATAACAACTGTTGGGGTTTGGGGGCTTCTGGGTTGTTCTTTTGTTTGGTTTGTTTTTTTAACAAAACAGGGTCGGCTAGTACTTGGAATTATTTCTTGCTCAGAAGAACTGGTGGTTAACAGAAAAAATCCTTAGTTAGCTTATTCCTTTATTAATCATCATTGCTGGTGAGCTGACTCACTATCTAGGATTGATCTCTTAAGGAAGTAAAAATATTTTATTAATTTTTTTTTTTTACTTAACACTACAGTTCTAGTGCTATGCAGTATTTTCTCAATTGACTACCTC
This sequence comes from Dicrurus megarhynchus, assembly GCA_013399195.1. Lineage (NCBI taxonomy): Eukaryota > Metazoa > Chordata > Aves > Passeriformes > Dicruridae > Dicrurus > Dicrurus megarhynchus. Next base: position 664,938 of record VXAD01012870.1, read on the forward strand.
TGATAGGGAGATCTCTTAATGGTGCAACCACCTGATGAAAAGAATGAGATTAATTTTCCAATCATCTTTGAAAAACACACTCACATTTTTCCTACTGTCTTAAAACCTGCTATGAGGCTAAAATCACTTGTCTAATACATTTACTGTTTTTACTGTCTTTTTTTTTTTTAACCAACTTGAGGCCTCTGACAGAAGAGATCCTGCAGTTTCTCCTGAGAAAATGATAACTAACTATTCTAGAAACAATAGGAAAAAATACTTTTTCCAGGGAAGAGAAATTTAAAAGATAGAAGATACAAACTCATCAGCTACAGAAAGGTCAAGAGAACCACTACCTAAAGAAAAAAACTCAAAGAATGTCTGTCACACGACAAGAAATTTGGTACTTACATACCAGAGAAGTAAGTCCTGTATCATACATTTGCTTCCTGCATGGACCAATAACTTCCCGTTGTTCTCAGTATGACTCAGACTGCAGAACAGCGTTAACTACGCCTTTACCCAAAGTTATACAAAGCTTTCCTTTACCACCCTATTGGCTTCAAGGGTTTATTCCTCTAAGCTTAGCTATATTCTACCCTGCAACATGCAAGCATACTCTTAATTAATTTGAAAAACCTTTTCCAACAATTGCAGACAAATTATCAGATCCAACCAACCACATGCCCTAAGACCAAAATCAGCAGTTCTACTTAAAAAAAAAAAAAAAAGGCATTTTAGTAACAATTTCTGCTCATGTATGATTACACATACAAGAACTACAGTGCATGCTCACAAGTCTGATGTGGCAATTACTCATGAAATAAAAAAATAAGAATCCAATATTCTTTAGGAAGCTTTTCCAAAAGACAACCATTTTAAAAGTGGTTTATTTAACAAAAGAGCAACAGTAAGACTGCAGAACAATTATTAGCTATATTGCTTTGCCCAAAATACGTTCATTTATGTTCTTTACAAGGTCTCCACTCCTAAGGCTTCAAGACCTAGAGTTTTATTAGCAAGTGTTGTCTTTGTGTTTATTTTTTAAAATAAGCTCATATACATACACATGAGAAGCAGCTATGTCAGTGTATTAAATAAAAAAGGTTTTAAATTAATTTCCTCTTGAACCGAAAGGAAATTTTTCTACAGGACATCATACACTTAATTAAGCAGCCAAATGGTTATATTTACGCATCATGTCAATACTAAAAAGTCAAGCCACAGAAATTAAGATTTCACTGCAATATTGTGGAGTCTTCAGTAAAATCGCCTGCACATTGCTAAACCACTTTCATTAAAAGACAGGAATGCCACCTCAGAACAGACCTGATCTAAGCAGCTGTTACCACATGTTCCAAAAGGAAGTAATAGAACTCCCTAGTAATTCCTAACTAATGATATTGCCTTGCTCTAGTTCACTTAGATCCCTGTCATTTCTGGCTATGAATTAAAACCTCCTGTCATCCCTTTGTTTTATCTAAGGCCTCAATTCCAAAGAACTACATTGAATTTTTTCCAATTCATGCAGAACCATCCATGTCAGTAAGAAACCAAGGAGCATCATATATAACCACAGTGAGAGGAATCTCATCTCTCAACACTGTGCGCCCAAATTGATTTTAAACAGAAAAAGCAGCAGGATTTTTCCCCCCAAAGACTGCCCTGTATGTGGACCACAGTGCTTTGTCCTAGCACCCTGATTTCAAGAATGCCAGCTATGTTTAGCATTTTGCTTGGAGGTACTGCAGGAATCTAGGGTCAGCAGTAGCCACAGGTGGTCAAATTTACTCAAAACAGTTAAGTTAATCAGTACAGCAAAAAAATGTAACCTCTTGAAGAGACACAGCAGGACTGGATAGCTTCCAAAATGAGTACTGATAAAGACTAGAAGCTGGCTTTGACAGGAGAGTTCTGGGGCTGTCTATGTATTGATCTGCTCTGGTTAAACTGTGACAAAAGATGTAAAGTATTATGAAATCAAAAAGAAGGTGCTCTACAACAGGAAGCAAAGCATGTGATAGAACAAATTGAATTGAAATGCTGATAAAGGTCTTCAGGAGGCCTCCAGTAAATCAAAAGAAATTTAGCCACTGACTTCAATGAACCTAGATTGAGGTCTGTACCACAACTGAAAAATAAAATTCAAAACTCTTTGTAGTTTAAAACTGTTTTTCCTCACAGGTCACCTCCAAGAGGTCTTGGAATTTGTTAGTGTTCAAGTGCAGAATTACAGCTCTAGGAAACAAAATTACTGACCAGTCACACCATGTTTGAACACAGACAGCTGAAATGGGACCACCTGAAAGTCAAAACCATAAAAATTCTCCATCAGACTCTTCAAAGCCTAAATGGTGCCAGAAGTGGCTAGAAAGCAGTATGCGGAGTAAGCATCTCTGCTGAAGTCACAAATGGCAAGAACAACAACTCCCATTGTTTCCAGTTTACCCACCTAGGAAGCTGGTTATTCTCAGAGCTACTGAGGGAGAACTAGCAGCTTCAAGACTTCCTGTCAGAGATAAGAGTGTGTATGTGTATATACGTACGTATAACTATGCATGTGAATGGACACAAGCACACATTTTAGATGCCTGCAAGACCAGCCAACTCAATTTAAAATTAACTTATTCCCATACTTAAAAGCAACAGTGAAATTTAGTATTATAATTAAGCTCAGTATAAATTTGAAATATGCAGAAACAAGAGCTGGAACTGTCTTTAATCTCATGCAGGCAGAACTTAAATAAGAACAGAGTCCTGGACTAAACAGGTTAAAATCCATGTATGAACAGGCAGTGCTCACAAGGAATCATTTAATGTATATTCAGCTGCAGAAAGTGAAATTCAGAGTTGCTGTTTCCCAGCCAGCAGAGTGATGGCAACTGTAGTTTTACACCTACACTGATTTAAGCCGACTGTCCCTTTCAGCAGCACTTGCCCTTTAGACTGGTTCTGCCACCTCATCACAGAGACATGGTCACAAAGATGCATCTTCTTTGAGGGATTAGTTTTCAGCTGGGTCCTCCAATTAATCAGCTTGGACAGGGGGCCAGAAGAATGCCAGGAATGAGGAGATGGTGTGTTGTAATAGCTTGAAGAAGATGGACTGACACCCTTTAACAGTTGCTGCTAACAGTTTTTAAAACATTAATTTTGGAGCAGTCGAAAGTGATGTGAAACCGTGCCCATAATCTTTCACCATGCCTTTGAATTTCATTGAAAGATGTCACATCTGGCACATGTGACAGGCCAGGAGCACTGCCAGCACTAATGGTTTGGATGACACATGTAGCCAGTGTTCTCAACTCTTCTCTGCCCTCTCTGCTTTTTCAGTATTGTTTAAATATAGAAGGGTGAAAAAAAAATAAAAAAAGAAATTTAATTGGGATCATATCGGAAGCTTACAGAAATCCACACATCCTGATCTAATTTCAGCATGGCCAAATAGATCATCCTCATTCTCTGCAGGAGGATGAATAGCTGATACAGGGACAGACCTGCTCCTTGCAACCTGGGAAGGAAAGGGAAGAGTAATCCCAGCATCGGTCACACAAAAGCCCCCTCCAAGGATCTAGAAGTTTCTGGCATTTGCTGCCCACAGCAGCAAGCATTTTATAAGAAATACCTTTTGGCAGAAACATCAGCCAGGCTGGGCAATACCCAGAAGTCCTGGGAGCTTTGGCAGATGCAGGAGACAGAGTACAACAAGCAGCCACCAGGTTTCACTTGGAGAAACGTCATGCAAGTCCCCATACACTGGATACCATACACAGATATGTTTCCTGCTCAGAGAAACATTTACCTGACAGAGGTGACAGTGCTCCTGCAAACTGAACAGTTTATGCAACAGTCGCAACAGTATAGAGTAGAAACAAAGATAACTGAGGGGAAAGCCTTGCTCATAGCAGTAATTAGCAGACAAAAGCTGTTCCAAATAAAATCAGTGGGGCTAGGATTCTGCACCCTGTGTTCATAATTAAGACCAGGGGGCTTTTTGCATTTCTTTTCAATTACGTATCCATTCAGCCAGGTATTTATAAAATATTTAGAGAGATCAATGTACAAATAAATAATTTTTTAAAATAATTTTCCCTGTAATATGCCAAGACAGATGTGTGTTTTAAAACCTGATTTGAGAGAATGCCTTAAAATTCTCAGTGTGTTCATGCCAGTTGCCACCTGACATCTGATCTGGCATATTTATTACCAATCATCTTTCCAATTTATCCTGTTTCTGTCTGTACTTTTAACAAGCAGCTTGTGAACTATCTTGAAGATAGTCTGCTAAAACAAATAAAAAATCAAACCTATTTCTACTTACAAAAACAAAAAATACCATAATTACTATAGCACAGGCATGCTGCTGTATGTTTAAACCTTAACAAAGAGGATTTTTAAAAAAACAGTTATTGCCATTCAGCAAGTATACCTATAACACAGGTTTTGTTGCTCATCTTTTTGCAAGATCACTATATTAAAGCAACAGAGAGTACTTTAAAAGCTCACCATTCTCAGTGAAATAGTGCTCCAGAAGATAAAGTCCTAATTAGGGATACCAGTATGCAAAACACACTGCAGAGGTCCTTGATTGGCAGCAGACCATTAGATTACTACACTCTTCTTTGTTGGTCATCTTACAGGCACATGAAGAATTTCGCTTAAATTTAACACAGTTCTGATGTGGCTGGTACAGTCAGCAAAAACACAGCCTGCAAACCTAAGAGAATGGAGCAGCTAAGTTATGGCAGACCAGGGTATCTGACTACAGTGCTGTAGTACTGAGCCAATATTGTGAATCCTGACAACCAGGAAAGAGACTGAGTTTTGTATAAGCTAAGTAAAGACTTCTATTGTGATGGCTTAAATAAAACAGAGCCCTAAGACAGGAAATAAATGTTACCCAAGTCATCTGGCATGTTTGTTCTGTCTCAGGTGCAAGGACAGCAACCCTCCCAGACCGGAGACAGCATTTCATTGCCAGGGTCATGTCCACTTCCCCCCTTGGTAAAGAATACTTTTAAATAATTTGAATTCTGCCACTGGCCTTGTTTCAGCGTATGTTCTGATGTCTTATTTGTAATTACTTATGCTTCTCAAAAATGGAGAGGCTATCAGGTAATAAAACATTACCCCAAACCGTCTCTTCTCTTCACTAATTGTGAGACAGATCAATGCTGACATTAAAATGAACAAAAAGACTTCTGAAGGGATAACTTTTAAAGAAAACTACCATTTTCTTTTCCCTCAAATTAGCATATTTTGTTCCAAAGCCAGGTCTCCATGGTGGGCATGACATTGGCTGGACACCAGGTGCACACCAAAGCTATTCTATCACTGATCTCCTTAATTGGACAGGGGATAGAAAGCTCCTGGATTGAGATATGGACAATTAACCACCATGGGCAAAACAATCTCCACTTAGGAAATTAATTTAATTTATTGCCAATCAAATCAGAGTAGGGTACTGAGAAATAAAATCAAATCATCAAACACCTTCCCCCAATCCTTCCCTTCTTTCCAGGCTTAACTTCACTCTCATTTTCTCTGCCTCCTCCCCACAGCAGCACCAGGGGACTGGGAATGTGGGCTGCAGTCAGTTCACCACACGTTGTCTCTGCTGCTCCTTCTTTCTCAGAGAAGGTCTCCTCACACCCTTCCCCTGCTCCAGCACAGGGTCCCACCCACAGGACACAGTACCCCACAAACTTCTCCAATCTGAGTCCTTCCCAAGGGCTGCTGTTCTTCGTGAACTGCATGGGTCCCTGTCCACAGGGGCACAATCCTTCAGGCACAGGCTGCTCCAGCATGGGTCCTTCACAAGGTCACAGTCCTATCAGGAAACCTGCTCCAGAGGGGGCTCCTCTCTCCACAGGACCACAGGTCCTGCCAGGAGCCTGCTCCAACATGGGCTGCCCCTGAGGTCACAGCCTCCTTCCTCCTTCAGGTGCCTACATGCTCCAGCATGGGATCTTCCATGGGCTGCAGGTGGATCTCTGCTCCATTGTGGACCTCCGAGGGCTACAACGGCACAGCTGCCTCACCACAAGCTGTAGAGGAATCTCTGCTCCAGCACCCAGAACACCTCCTCCCCCTCCTGCACTGACCTTGGTGTCTGCAGACCTGTTACAGGTATTCTCACTCCTATTTTCTACTTGCTACTGGCATTGCACAGAGGTTTTTGCACTCATATCTGCTATTCCAGAGGTACTACCACCATCACTGGTGGACTCAGCCTTGGCCTGTGGTGGGTCCCACTTGGCGCTGGCTGGCATTGGCTTTGTCAGACACGGTGGAAGCTCCTGGCAGCTTCCACAGAAGTCAGCCCTGTAGCCCTCCACTACCAAAATCTTGCCATGTAAACCCAGTACAGGCACACAGGTGCCAAGGTGCTGCCAGACCTCCCCAGCAGCCCAGGCTGTAGCCAGTAACCAGATTTGCCTTCTCCTGCCCTTTCTGAACTCCGGTGCCATCCAACAAGTGAGAAGCCAAACTGTACTTACACTGCAAATACTCTAGTCAACTATTTTAAAACTTTATTCTTAAAAGGCATCTGCCTGTAAATACAAATACACAGCATAGCAGTCTGCCCTTTCTAAATATATGCTGCATTTTCTCCAGCTGAGAGGAAAGGGTTGATTTTAATCAGTGACTAAAAATTCTGTTTACCATTTTTCATTCTAAAAGCACAACTGTTGCTTTGCAATTAACATCAATTTTCTGCAGCACAAAACACGACCAATGGTATAATTTCAGCCAACTTAGTCAAAGGCTGTCTTTGCCTGACAAAGACACAAAGTAACAAATGTTTAAAACACTGTACTGCCTTTGCATGTTTAGAACAAATGTACTTCCTTAAAAAATACCTGTTTAAAACTCTTTTCTTCCAATTTGTCTATTACCCCAGCAAAGCTTATTCTAAATGTTACTGAGTAAAGTAACATCTAGAAACTGTATCTAGAGAAAACTCCCTCTCACACACACACATCGTTTCACTGCAGACACTCCCCATAACACAGAGAGTAGCTTATTCACCAGTACATAGATACAGTAGGGCCCTGTCCACAGGAAAGGTGGTAATCAAGTTCTATGTAAAAAGAAAAAAGTGATGGTGATTACTGGAGGAAATGAAACATAAGAACAGTGATTACAGCTGGAAAAAGACAGATACTTTAGGGGTTTTAAACACGTGATTTTATTTCACCTGATAGTGCTGAAAGATCAGATTCTTCTTTTGCCCTTAAAACCTGCTTCTCAACCCTCTATCTCTTGTTCAGAGATGTGCTTTTAGCAAGGATTATGTTGCCTTTATTTGCACAATATGGGAGAACATCAGAAATTACAATAAACCTCAGACTTCCTTAGGCTGAATCACCCACACTCAAGTACAGTAAAAGGTAAACACAACCATACAGCTGTATTAATTGAGATACGACTTACGTAATATGAGCATCTGTATTTTTTTTTACCTATCAGTTGACCAGTGTCATTTACAAGATTTCTTTAAATATTAAGCTAGTGAAAAATCATAGCTGAAGCTAAACACAGAGTAACAGTGCAGAGATCTAGGATTTTATTTTACTAGTTACAGTGAGAGGGGCTTTATACAAATTGCTTAAGCTCATAGTAGGGTGCTTTACAAACCTACTTAAAATCACAACCACCACATGTAGTACGTGTGACTTCTTGACAGGTGTCTTAGAACAACCTGGAAGAGAGAACCTGTAACACCCTCTACAAGTGTATTAGTAACTTGTTTTGATGCTTGGACACCCTCCACTGAGGTATAACCTGTGCACAAAACACAGAGCTGGAGGAGTTCTCTCCATGATTTCCAAACCAGAGAACCATAGCAAGATCCAAAAAAGGGACAAACCAGTACAGGAGACATGAAAAGACACAAAGAAAACCAAAATGACCCATTACTCACAAATAAAACTATCTCAACAGTCTTTGGAGCCTCAAGACTAACCATTCTTATGCCAGGTCTGCAAGGTAAGACAGATCTTCAGGAATTCAGCCAAACCTGCCCACACTAGGCAGGCAAATTGAGTGAAGAACCTACTGTCACCTACTGCTGCAATTTAGCATCTTCTAATGTTCTTAACTCCTAATTTCCAAGATAGTAGAGGCTTGCTGAAAGTCTGCAAAACATAACCAGAGCCACTGACAAAAGACAATATGCAAGTACATCCTATTGCCAGCAAACCTAAGCTACCCTGTTATTTTGTGCTCTTATGGTTTCCTTCATTTCAGGCAAAGGTAAGACCCTTTAAACAAAACAAACAAAAAGCAGCTATATATAGATTGCTTGTTATAAGTGATAAACAAAGCAGCAATTTAGGCTAGCTAATAACAGGACAAATTGTACAACTTCAACATTCCAAGGGATAAGAATAAACAAGTAATAAATACCCCCATTTGAGTGAAGCCCAAAGCTAATATTAGGATAAATCTTAACTCAGAGAAAACCCAAGGGTCTATAAATGGTCCCAATCTCAATGCATTTCTTCTAAAGCAATCCTTTTAGTTGCTCTGTTTGGGGGAATGCAGCTGTGAACAACCAGTGGCTGAACAATTTACAAAATACAAGATAATGTATATATCTGAGTCAGTGACTGGACCATGTCAGGATCTACAACTTTCCTACCAGAGATAGTCTTTAAGTAACTACTGCACCAGCTCACCAGTGCTCAACACAGCAATCCACAGGAGCAATTTCCCTCAGCAAGATGTCTCAAAACAGGCCACGTTTAATCCTCACTCATTTTACTACACTGGTTGAGTTGTGAGAAAACATGCAGCAAACGAAGTCAACTTCTTGGCGTAGATGAAGAAGAGTAAAAACAGTGCAAGACTGATCAGTTGTTAAGGCGTCATGAATCACACTTTCCTCTTAGCAGCTGCAGGAGAAGCTGCTTGGTGCCTTACAGGAATAACCAAATCCTTACACGACAGCACCTACAATTACCAAATAACTATCAACAGGCTTGTTGATAGTTAAACAACTATTTACTTGTACAGGCTTTTCAAAAGCATCTAACACTGACACAAAGTTCTGTGAAAGGAGAAATCTTTCACGGAGAAAGTGAAAGACCTGAGCTCACACACATCTTGTTCTCTCTGGAGATGCTGCTGCTGCAGAATCCCACTTCCAGGCCCAGCTATCAGACGAGCTGTCAGCATGATGACTGATTTAACCCCCACACCAGCTGCAGCAGTCTTCCACAGCACAGAAGCTTTATACTGCCGATGCTCATGCTGGGGAAGTATTAGAAACATTTATTCTCAAAGTCCATTCATGCTTTGCAGCATTTTCTTTTCTGACAGAAGCCTGACGTCTGCAAAACTCAAGGCCAAACTAATGTCAAAGGTCCTTAGGCTGGCAGTGGCACATAATGAACAAGGAAATTGCACCATGTAATTACAACAGGATAATTAGTGTCTATTTACTCTGTCAGAGGAACACAAACAGGGTGAGTAAAATAGGCTCAGTAACCACTTTGCTGCTGGAGGTTCTATAGAGGCAAGAGGCAACTTCCCACAGCAGTGTCTCTTGGGAGCATGCAGCAGAGGTCAGCTGCTTCCTCACCACACCTGAAAGGAAACCCGAAGGACTAACACCTCTGGGAATTCACACCCACAACGCAAGCATAAAACATGCAATATCTGACTGAGGCACAGATCAGAAACAACAGCAATAGCAACACACAGCAAGATATTAAGCATTCAAGAGTAGGAAGCTGCGTTTTTACCTTCTAAGAAGTGATGAACGGACATTAATAGCCACTACTGCATTTCATGCCTGTCTTCAATTTGGGTAATTCCAGTTAGCAAGATAGATCTCTTCCCTATTGCAAGAAACTCCTGATGTTTCTGAAAAAATAAAACCCAATGCACCCAAAAATCCAACATCACTGTGCCCTGTGAAACAGAACTACACAAGTTTTGATCCTCTGCAACAAACAGGTCCTCCTGCCCTTTCATTAGAAATGCTTTAGTTGAGTTTGCCAGACTGCTTCTGTTCAGCAGGGTTCCCACTTACGTGGTGGACTCAGCACACCCTGAGCCTCCCAGACCACTTTCTCTCGCACCTCCTGATCTTCCTGTGCCTGTTCTGGCATCCTTTCAAGGAGCCTCCACAGGGAGTAGGGTGAATCCAGGCCGTGCATTTAACTCACACTTAGTGATACATAAAATCAAGCCACAGCACTGACTGAAACAAGAGGGCAGGGCCACATCACACAACATGTGGGGGAAAAAAGAATCCCACAAAACAAACTAAAAGAATAAGGATAGCCTCTTCCAGCAGTAACTCACTGGCTTAGCTGTAACATTGATTTTCATTTGACTCAAATCCATTAGGCTAGAAGGATGTTCTTTGGTTTATGAGAACTCTTCTCCCAGTGTACCCAAACAGCTGAAGTTCTTTCTCAGCAGTGCTCCAAACTGAATGGATTGCATACAGCTGCAAGGCTGCAAAGCCGGGTGATTTCACTTTACACTCCAAGTTGTGGCAATCAAAAAATAAACAAATACAGAAAAAGGCAGCATTGTTTCTCTGAAAGCAGCACAACTCCACCTCCCCATTCAACACCACGCTAAAGCACGTCCTGTGTACTTGGATGTGGCCCGTGAGCACTGCCAAGTACCACACTGACCTTCCCTGCCCTCATTGAAGCCAGAAGCTGGGGACTTTTAATATTTTCACCTTATTTTCCAACCTTCAGTCTAGCAATTCTGTGCTCTTCTGTGAATCTCTGTTCCTTTGAAAAGGAGAACATAGCAGAGATAATAGCTACAAGTTGTCAAACACCATATATAAACCAGAAATCCAAAAAAAAAGCATTTATTAGTTTGCAGCTGAATTTGTTTCAAATGCAATTAAGTGTGTTTCAAGCTACATATTATATTTGTGCTCTAAATTATAATTACTTGGGTAACTTAGGTACAACAAAACTCTAGTGTTGTATGTAAATTCAATTTTTCTTTATCATATTATGCCTCAATGAGAACTCTCTTCAATTTTGAGGAGTTAGTACTGGAAAAGAAATGCAGCACCATGTTAGCACAAATCTAAGAAAATAGTTGCTTAGCTAAAATTCCACCATCTACTATTTTTGCAAGCATCTAAAAACACAGCCAACAGTCACTAGAATTGCTGAATAGGGTTTTTAGAAAGTGGGACACACACACACACACACACAAAAAAAAACAGAGCAAAATTGCAGATCCATCAAAAAATCACGTTGAGTTCAGATCAGTTTCTTATCACAAAGGTTTTCTAAAATTGCTACTGAAGTAACTATTTCTTTTTTGGCAGGACATCAAGAAAAAGGACTCGAAAGATCAAAAAATGCCCATGAAATAATAAATATGTCCCCCAGATACTTTTGACCTGAAAAGGCAATGGTTTCAGCCATGGTGCATGATGCCTGCATTATTCCTCCTCACTTTCAGAAGTGCATTCAGGCACCAGTCCTCCATGGGAAGGGATGTGATTTCCGTAAGGAGGCACCTCAAGCCAAGCACACTGCTCAGATTAGAGTGGCAGAGATGAAGCACCTTCCATGGTCATTGCTGCAGCACGCAGAGCACAGAGCTGAAGGACAGCAACAGAGCAGCACCAACCACACTGAACAGTGACAGTCACTGAGAAAGAAGGGCAGGCCTCCAAACACTGCTCTCATGGAGCATCATTCCATTCATCACACAGTGCAGATTTTGGTTTCGCTCAGCTGATAGAAGGCCATAGCTCAGTGACCTGGCTCTGGAAATCTGTAAATTTCCATTTTGCTTTTTCAAGTCTGTTTTTACTTATCAGAAAAAAAAAATAAAAAAATCCTCTACTTTGTAAAAATGCATAGCATTTTTATTCCTGTTCCAAGCCAAAACCAACACCAGATGGAAACTCATTTAAAATTCTTACATCCTTAGCTCTCTTTCTGCAAGGAGGCTACTACTACCAGCTAAGCAGCCCCAGGGAAAAAAAAGTAAATTAAAAAATCAAAGGAATATGAAAGTGATTTACATTATATAAGATGAGTGAACACAGAAGAAAACTGACAAACCACAATGACTGCTTCAAAAATAATAATGTCTTATTATTTACTTTGAAAACAATGAAAAGTCCTGAAAATACCATCAGATCCCACCAGATAAGAAATGCATAATATGTGCTCCTAAGGACAGTGGAGGAAACCCGAAGCAGTTTTACTCTGCAACAAATCTCAGCTCCCAGAAAAGATATAAGGCCACAAACTGACTTGCTGTGAGTCAGACCATGCCAGTTGTAGAGGCCAAAGACATCCAAAAAGCCATCTCATCTCCATTCACCACCCTTGGGCTATGCAACAAGTTGAGTGAGCAAGCCAGACCAGGAGAGAGAATGAGACATCTTGTTCCTTCCTGAGTTTCTATCTGTACCTTTAAGGTGGCTGCTCTGCATGTCACTGGGTCACATTTCTCTCTGGAATAATAGGAACAGTTCTGTAGGTGACTCATTCATAATTCATAAAACCTTAAGCATTTTGCAGCTCTCACTATGAATGCAGAGCAGCCTTTTCTAGTCTCATTTACCACAGCCAGTCTCAACAACAAATTGATATCAAAAATCAGTAACAGAAAAGTTTTCTGATACTGAGAACACTTTGCAAATAGTATAAATACAGCACTTATACAGCAATCTTATTCAGAATGTGTGCAGTGGCCCTTACTGATCAGTCACTACAGAAATATGAACAACGGCATGTCTTTTTAAGAAAGTGAGAGCTGTCAAAGTGCTATATTTATACTATTTGCAGAGCATTCTTTATTTAGATTTCTATGGTAACCAGTAAGTAAGAGGACTGCAGTTCATATTTTGAATTTTTTCATTCCCCATAGTCCAAACCAACAGAACTACTGCAACCTTTTTTCAAGAAGGAAAAAGCAATAAGAACACACCTTATGGACTCAAATAAGGCTGAGTCTTTAATAATTGACTTAAGATGGAGTTCTTCTCTAATGTAGCAACAAACAAATCATTCATTTAAGCTATCCTTTTTAAAGTAACTTAGCAACAAAACTAGTCTGGTATGCATTACCCATCAGCCAAAATTAGTCAAAATTGGGTTTCTGCTGTTACATCATTTTATCTGTCAAAATGCAACCAGTGAAGAGAAAACAGGGGCAAGTTTGTTCTCCCTCTGTCACACAAGGAATCAGGGACCACATACATTGTGAGAACCAGTACCTGCTGCAGGGGTACAGTCCTGTTACCACAGGAGGAAGCGTGTTCATTATTAAACCACACCAATTTATTTCGAAAAGTGGGTCAGACAATGTACTGCAGCACACAGTCACCCTACACCTCCAGAACAGACTATAGCTGGTCCAATGGCAAACTGTGCTTGCTGTAAACACTACAGGGCCAGCATGAGTAGCAAGCACCAGCTCCCTCACCCACACTGCCTGTTTATGGGTTTCCCATCAAGTCCTCCTACTTTTATTTTGGGATAATAAACATCAGCAAGAAGAACATAATTGCTCTGTTTTGCAAATAATCAGAACTCAAAGAGAGTGTTACTTATTTCCTTTAAGGAGGAACTGCAAAGCAGGATGAAAATCTACCTCTCTCCCAAAATACAAGATATGTCCCTTTTAACATCAGAATTTTATGTATTCTCAGGTACTCACTTCCCTCCATTTGCTAGTCTGGATTTCTGAAGAGGATGCCAGCCCCAGACACTAGTCAGTTAGCCTTTAGCTCCAAATATTTCCAAAACCCTCAGAGAAATTATTCCACTGGCAATGACAAATGACTTTTATGGAATATTCCTCTCCCACATCCCACATCTGGCCACTCTCTTCTCAGCATTTTGGTTGTCAGAGATGGTACCACTCTCCTACCTTCTGGAAGCTCATGAGCAAGTCTGGAGCAAGTGCTCCCCAGCAAGCCCACTTTTGCCCAGTGCATTGAGTTAAGTTTTTGGGAATTGCAATTCCTCCCTAGCCAAAGACTATTTTTATCAAGGAAAGAGGAAATCCTGTCCCCATCTCCTGCGAGTTTCATCATACATCCACAATTCCCAAGTGAAACTGCACAGGACTTTGAGAACTACAGCACTCTGGCAAGACTACTGAGGGTTTATTCGTGAGACAGCCCAAAAGTACCTAGAGGAAAGCAATCGCTGAAGGCAGCATAGCAAGAGCCCTCCACTGCCACATTCCCTGCCCACTGCCCAGAAGGCAGACAGATGACCAGGCAGCAGCAGATAACAGCCAAGGCAACCTCGCTGTGCCTACCTACAATCACCAATGAGGACTGCTCAGTCTCAAAAGCCACCTATTGCCAAAACTATTTAGCACAAGACAAAAGACACCTACCACCAGTGCTTGACCAGCACAGGGTCAGTCTGCATTCAGCAATGCTTGCGATGGGACAAGTGGGACATCAGCAGCAGCCCCACAGCACAGAGAATGCCCTCCATGCCCTCACTGCAGCCTGGAAAGCACAGAGAAGGTGGCAGACCCATTCCAGCTATCCAAAATATCCTAAAGCACTGAGCCAGGCACTCTTTGCAGCTTGGGTGACTCGCAGAGCCAAAATAAAACAGCAGGGAAGCACGGGGGAAGGTACACTTTACTGCTAGAGCCCCATGAATGGGCAGCATTTTGCCTCGTTCCCCCAGGGGCCTGTAAGCACCAGCCACTTGATCCCTCTCACCAGCTTCTCCCACCCCCCAAAACAGTGGTGCCTGAGCACAGACAAAGGCATCCTGTTTTAACACACCAATTTATGGCAAGAGCTTGGAACAGCAACAGTAGGCCATAGTCAAAAAAATTAAGGAGAACAGAAGTTCTGTGGAACAGAAAGCACTTTCAAAGCACAGAATTTCACTGGGACACAGAAGCCAGTGAATAAGCACTCAGTTTTGCTAAAATTACTTCAGACTAGTAAAGCATAACATTACACAGGGTAATAAATTTGAAAAATAAGAGCTTGTTAGATACAGTAGAACTGGAATACATTTTCTACCTGTGCCTTATATCCTTCCCTTGATCTAATAAATCCAATTAGTTTCAACATCACTGAAGGAAAACAGTACTTCAACTTCCTCACGGCCCTATCTAATACAACTAACCAGTTTAAACAGGAAGAAGTCACAAGTGCCTACCAAGTGATGTGTCAGCCAGAGGCTGGCTCCTTGCCAACAAAAACTGCAACATGTTCATCTCTGCACGTCCACACCAAGCCTCCTAAAACATTCTTCACAGCAAATCTTTCCTTAGAAACTCCTTAGCATGAGCTATGCTGAAGCATCTCCTACTACATTCTGCACAGGTCTCAAATATTTCCTCACTCTGTGCTTGCACATGTTAAGTCATGTAATCGTAGAATATCCTGAGATGGAAGAGATGCACAAGGGTCATTAAAGTCCAGCTCCTGGCCCTGCACAGGACAGCCTCAACAATCACACCAGGTGCCTGAGAACATTGTCCAAACATTTCTTGCACACTGTCAGGCTGGGTGCTGTGACCACTTTTCTGGGGAGCCAGTTCCAATGCTCAACCACCCTCTAGGTGAAGGACCTTCTCCTAATATCCCATCTAAACTACCCCTGGTGCAGCTTGATGCTGTTCCCTCAGGTCCTATTGCTGGTCACCAGAGAAGGGGGTTCAGCATCTGCTCCTCTGCTCCCCTGCGTGAGGAAGCTATAGACCTGTCTCCTCCAAGAACAAACGAAGTGACCTCAGCTGGTCCCCCCATGGCTTCTCCTTTAGACACTTTACCATCTTCATGGCACTTCTTTGGACTCTCTCTAATAGCTTTATATCCTTCTTACACTGCGACAACCAATACAGCACTCAAGGTGAGGCTGCCCCAGTGCAGAGCAGATCAGGACAATCCCCTCCCTTGCCCGGCTGGCAATGCTGTGCCTGATGCACCCCAGGACACAGTTGGCCCTCCTGGCTGCCAGGGCACACTGATGACTCAATGTCATGTTTTAAAGAACCACAACTCACCATTTAGGTGGCACACTTTAGCACATTCTCTCCAGAGAAGTCACTCTGAAGCATCATCCTGCA
The DNA here is from genome assembly GCA_013399195.1 of Dicrurus megarhynchus. Classification (NCBI taxonomy): domain Eukaryota; kingdom Metazoa; phylum Chordata; class Aves; order Passeriformes; family Dicruridae; genus Dicrurus; species Dicrurus megarhynchus. The sequence continues at coordinate 680,985 of VXAD01012870.1, forward strand.
TTCAACTACTCCTCTGCTTGGTTACACTATCTTAAAAATGCACCTCCTGTGTACTCACCATGCTGCAGTGACTGAGGTCTAGGCAGGGATAGTCACTGTATCCAGCTAATTCCTTTTTGTACTTCCCAAGTGATTCCCAGCCTGGCTCGCTGACCTTTGCTGCTGCATCCTCATGAAACGCACCATGATAGGACCACCTCTATTCATCCCATGTTTGACGACTAGACCCAGACTGTCCCTGCTGGAGCTCAGAAAAAGCAAGAGTAGCAGGGAGATCATGAACTGAAAGAGGCACCCAGAAGCTTTTTTTTTTTTTTAAAAAAGGAAGATATATAGCCATATGCCTAACTATACTTTGATCCAAAACACACAAGCCAGCAGCCACTACACAGTGAAGGAAACAATTGATTCCAGAAGCTGATACCCTACTTCAGCAAGAACAGTCCCAAGAACAAGAATCGAGAGTAGTTTGGACTGCACTGTGGGACCTCACACCTTTGTTTTTTCCATATAAACATCAGTGCTTTGTTTTGTGAAAGCCCAGACCAATTTCCATCACAAGAATGACAGGAATCCTCCACAGCATTAGCATCCTTCCCACTAACAGATAAGCGAGTCACCCTCTTTGTGACCCTACCCAAAATAGCACACTGTTGAGCTATGGTGCACTGAGCAGGTCCAACCACGTTAACACTGTCTTGCTCTGTCCAAGCAGAGCAAACTTAACCCAGCTGTAGATGGCTGCTGGGCCTCCCACCATCACAGCAGGAGAAAGGTCACCATCGCAGCAACACAGCAGTCCGGATGGAACCTCCCTGCTTTCAGCCCTTGCTCCAGACTTCACCAAAACAGTTTCCTTCACTAACTGAACCACATGCATGTCAGTAAAGTGCCTTTAGCAGTTCACCATCATACACACATGTTCCAAACAGAGGGGGGAAAAAACCCGCTCCGTTTCAGTTCACTCAATTACAAGCCAGCCTCCTGCTACTCACAATACTGCAGTGGTACTCCTACACAAGGGCACTTGCTTTTGAACACAAGAGGTGATGAAGGAAAAAACCCCACAAATCTATGATACTTTTTCTCCACAGAAAGGAAGCACACAAACAAAGAGATCACCATAAGAGAAAACACTATAACATGCATCAGGAAAAAAAAAAAAAACAAAACCAGAAAAAATGGACTGAGTGGCCCAGCTGTCATCCTGGCCAGCCTGAGGTTCTGCCATGCTGGCAGGTAGCACTGTAATCCACAGAGGCTGTTACTGAAGGAAGTGCAGCCAGTGCACAGCAAAATGCTCAGAAGAGCAAGGGAATAAGGAGGCAGGACTTTGGATGGTTTTATCCACCTTTTTAATTTGTTTTGATCAAGCTCATGTTCCTTCTGTTCAACCAAGTAATCGAACAACTTGATATGTGAACTGCTCAGTACTCCTTTTAACACGGAGCTCATATGTCACTGATAACCAGTTGGTTAGGATGCAGAAACACACCAAAAATCCCTGTCCAGTTCCTGTGGTGCTATATAATAAAGGACACAAAACTTTCCTGGAAAAATATCTCTAGTATCCAGCTACAATGAAAGGGGAGCACATCTACACAGTTTGGCTGACCCAGATATCCAATGTTCGGCCTCTGTAAGTTAATAAGCAAAGTGGAAAGACAGAAGAAAGTAAAGTGAAATTAAAATAACAGACTAAAACAGCCCCTCACCACCCCCAAACATGCCCACACCAAAAACCAAAACCCAACGTGAACACAGATATTCATATGGAATGACATAAGAACATTTTGCTATATTGTCCTCCAGTAAGGGTTTGGATTTTAAGGTCATACATAACCATTCACAGTTTCCCAAGGAAAGGGGAATCTGATAGCAGCAATAGTCCCTCTCTATTTGTGCTGACTTTTAAGAAAAAAGCTACTAAAAATTGAAAAGTCCATGGTTGGCACCATAAAGCTACTAAAGTTTTACATTAGCATTACAGAAATTTAGATTCTTCCATAGTCTGAGGTATTTTTAAAGCATAACTATTCCACTTCTTTGAAATAATTCTGTCAATATACCTGCAGCACTGTAAGCTAGCTGGAAAGAAATACATACCCATTGCTAGGAAAGGGCTAGCTGGGAAATGCAGCAAAGGCAGGGAAGCACACAGAGCTGAGGAGATGCTCAGCACACTGCACAAGCCCGAGGTGCCCGGCCTCCCCAAGGCACAAAGGGGAACAGGGAGCCTTCCTTCTTTTTTTCTCAGCACAAACCTGAATAGTCAGGCATTATTTTCTATTATCAGATAAGAGCTGGCTTTTGGAAAGTTAAGCGTCTGACAGCTAATCAAGAAAATTCACCCCAGAGAACAGCCTGCTCACTGCAGAAATCACGAACACATCCAGCTGCTTCTAATATAAAAGTCCGATTTCACAGCAACCCATGCCACTAACACTGCAGTCTAACACTTGAAGTTTCACTACAAGCCATCATCGCCAAAACTATCAGTTTACACTGTCAAACAGCACCTTAAGAGCATATTGCAGTAGTATTTTCTTTATATTAAACATGCAGAGCATAGAAATATGTCAAAGGTGTACTTTGAAAGGCAGTCAAGTAGTTTTCTTCTAAACACATATTTCAAACAGATCATTGACAAACAAGACGACCTAGGAACACCACAGGGGTGTGTTCTCCAAATATTTTGTTCAGAAGGTTACCACAAAAAATGTGAAAGGCCTCCAAAAACCCCTACTTGAATCTAGCCAGAAATGCGTACCACACAAGCACAGCCCTTCCACTAAGAAAGCAGCCTATGGGGTGATTTTGTTTATGCACCGATTACGCTGTTAAAAGCATTCAGAGGTACCCCACCTACCAGAGAGTGCATTCCTCAGGGTGTGCAAAAACACAAAGGTCCTCTTTTTCACTGAAGATCTCTAAAACTGTAACAGAGAACAGATTGTTCCCTACCATCTTTCATACAACCCTGTTTGTGTTCCTGCAATTCAAACACATTATTCATAGCATTTAACTTCCTCCTCATCTTAATCCCTTAAACTTGATGAATATATCAGCATTATTTTCCTCACAGAAACCCAAAGCCAATTTATAAAACAGTAAGGCTTGAAGACCTTCAGATATAGTGCTATAAAAAACCATTATAGTAGAGTCCAGGTTTTGTTGTTTAGACAAAACTTTATTCATATTACAAAGTAAAGATGCAAAGGACAGAATGCCCGGATGGGTGACTGGTGTTGCAAGTGATGACTGTTTTTCTTTAACCTATAAAGCCTTTTCTTCTAAATACAGTCTTGCAGATGTAAAACCAAGAGTAATGCAAGTGTACAGGAGTACACTAGAAACACCAGCAATGCTGACCCTAAGCACAGAGATCCATCCCTGAGATGGCACCAACCCAAACTGCCAAGGCTGCATGCTGCTGCCCAAGCTCAGGCACATTGTTTCTGGTCCTGAGCCAGATGGCATGAAACCAGCTCAGATCTCTTCCACAGTCACAGCACATTTATGTGCAATGCAGATAATCCTTCTACAACAACCAAGTGCAGAAGGTGGGGGGGACATGATACTATTCACTACAAGAAAAATTCCAACAACGCTTGGCTGAACAAGACAGCAAATTTCCCTGCATTATTGCATTTGTATCTTGCCATAAACACCACCATCCAAAGTCAGCTTGCTTCCAAGCTTTAAACTCAACAAATAAAACCTGAGGAATTATACTCATTTACATATCAAATACTAACAACCACTTTATTGTTTTAACCCTTTTCTTATTCCTTCCTGATGTTAAAACTTGCTTTAACAAGTTTCATTTTCTTACCTTCTCATGCTTTTGCTGCATGTTGGCTACAGTTTAGTAGAAACAACCATAAGATTGTAAACTGTGTGTTTGGAGAGATGCTGGAAGTGGATGTTGTCTGCCTGGACTTTAGTAAAGCCTTTGATACCATTTTCCACAGCATTCTCCTGGAGAAACTGGCTGATCATTGCTTGGATGGGTGCACTGTTCTTCAGGTAGAAAACTGGCTGGATGGCTGGCCCCAGAGAGTGGTGATGAGTTACATCCAGCTGGTAGCCAGTCACGCGTGGTGGTAGCCAGAGCTCAGGACCAGCTCTGTTTAATATCTTTGTTGATGACCTGGACAAGCAGATGAAGTGCATTTGCAGACAGTCTGCAGATGACACAAGTTGGGTGGGATCTGCTGGAGGACACGAAGGCTTTCATAGAGGGATCTGGACAGGCTGGATAAATGGGCCAAGGCCAGCTGGACAAGGTCCAACAAGGCCAAATGCTGGGTCCAACACATGGGTCACAACAACCCCCTGCAGCACCACAGGCTGGGGGCAGAGTGGCTGGAACGTGGCCCAGTGGAAAAGGCTCTGGCAGTGCTGGTCAACAGCCAGCTGAAGATGAGCCAGCATATGCCCAGGTGGCCAAGAAGGCCAATGGCATCCTAGCTTATATCAGAAACAGTGTGGGTAGAAACACACCAGGAACATCAGGAACAGGGCAGTGATTGTCCTGTCCTCAGCACTGGAGAGGCTGCAATTCCAGTACTTGATTCAGTTTTGGTCCCTTCATTACAGGAGAAACGTTGGAGTGCTGGAGCATGTCCAGACAGGAGCAGAAAAGCTGGTGAAGAGTCTGGAGCACATGTCTTACGTGGAGCGGTTGAGGGAGATGCAGCTGTTTAATCTGGAGAAAAGGAGGCTCAGGGGAGCTTTTTCACAAGAGAGCTGAGGTTGAAAAGAGGTTGCAGCCAGGTGGGGACCAGGCTCTTCTCCCAGGTAACAAGTCATTTGACATGATGGAACAGCCTCAAGTTGTGCCAGGCAGATTTATATTGGATATTAGGAAAAATTTCTTCACTAAAGGGTTGTCAAGCATTAGAATAGGCTGCCCAGGGAAGTGATGGAACCACTGTCCCTAGAGGCATTTAAAAGACATGTAGATGTGGTTCNAGAGTCTGGAGCACATGTCTTACGTGGAGCGGTTGAGGGAGATGCAGCTGTTTAATCTGGAGAAAAGGAGGCTCAGGGGAGCTTTTTCACAAGAGAGCTGAGGTTGAAAAGAGGTTGCAGCCAGGTGGGGACCAGGCTCTTCTCCCAGGTAACAAGTCATTTGACATGATGGAACAGCCTCAAGTTGTGCCAGGCAGATTTATATTGGATATTAGGAAAAATTTCTTCACTAAAGGGTTGTCAAGCATTAGAATAGGCTGCCCAGGGAAGTGATGGAACCACTGTCCCTAGAGGCATTTAAAAGACATGTAGATGTGGTTCTTAGAAATAGGGTTTGGTGGTAGACTTGACAGTGCAAAGTTAACAGATGGACTGATAATGGGTACCATCAGCACACTATATGCAGAAACCAATTAAGAGCTGGAAAATATTTGACCTATGTGTACAGAATTATTGACTAATGTTCAAACACAATCTGATCTCAGCAGTTAAGCCTGCATGAGGAACACCAAGGCAGCACTCACACACTACCTCAAACTAACATACACTCTTTCACCTGGTCCAATCTTCCAGTTGTTCCTCAAGTTATGTAATTTTTACAGAAAACTTGTCTTTATTCGGCTGCTTGGTTTTTCCTACACTCACGTTTTCCTCTCTATCTATATATATATCTATACATGTATGCACCAAGATCTTAATACGTGAAGTATAGGCAGGCATAAAGGCACCTTTTTTTTATAAAACCAAGGACAGTAACCTGAAGCTCTGACCCTTTTCACTAGAAATCAAAGTTATCATGATGATTTTTTAAGTGTTAATTTATTGCTGTTACAATGCTTCCTTGCTTTCACATTCTGGCTAAAATCACCTGTGGAAATGACAGAAGAAAGGGTGTTTTTTTTAACACCATAAACTTTAGGCCAGAACAGAAGCAAGAAGTTCTGGAAGTTTCACAGGAAAGCTGGTCAGTTTAGTTTTATTGCTGGAAGCTACCTCAACATTTCTTTTAACATTTGAATAGAGAACAGATATGAATCTCTGAAAATCAAGGTTCATGTGCAGCAAAATCAAAGCAACACATGAATGGGTGTTGTTATCAAATTGAACTCTGATCACCATCAAGCTCACCACATATATGGAATTTGGTGTGATGTTTTATTTAATAAAGTGATACAGCTTCAGTTTGTCAAGATAGGGTTGATGCATTTTGAGTTAAAATAAGACATTGTGGGCCATTTAAAATTAATACTGAACTATTCCTTTAATCGTCCTGAAAAGTTTTGGCTACTACACAGAAATACTTGGAAAGCTGTATTTCAAATCTTACACTTTTCCAGTCATGTACTTAGAGATAGTTAAGTCATAACAATCAATTATGGATGGGAGGCACTGGAAGTCAGCTGGAAACCTGGGCTGAGCCCCCTCCTCACACAGTTCAGGGCAATTGACAGCATCTGCCAGCTGCCCATCCATCTCACTGCATATGGGACAAGTTTGAACTACTGTAAGTTTTTACACCATGGAATCAAGCAAAGAGTCTCATCATTACTACTTAGCTTTAATTCCAAACAGTTGCTATTTAAAAGTTAACAGGATATACATGTGTATATAAAATGTGGACTAAAAAAATAAAAGAAAATAGAGCTCTCATGCTTGAATCATTAGAGATTATATGTTTCTTGGCATAAAGCTAAATAAGGAGGGGGAAAAGAACAAGAAAAGCTGGATGATATCCAAGTTTTTAATGCCTCTAAAGCAACTGACATTTACTGGCCAAAGAAGAAAACACTTCAAATAATTCCAGCCAAAATAATTTTTTTCTTCCTAATTCTTAAATAGCTGTAGACTACCTTATCCACCTGAACTGCGCTCCATTCTTTGAACTAGTGCACTATGCACAGGAGTATCAATGTGGATGTGATTTACAAAATTAATGCAATGCAAAAAGAACCCGCACTGGACTGCTCTGTGGCTACCACTCGTAACTGCCACACCAACCCGAACTTCTCCGAAGTAACATGGCCAACCACAACAGGCACACTGGTGTCCGAGAGCAGGTTTCTCAGTCAGTAGTTGCTGATGCATTTTGAATTAAGTGTGCTTTGCATTGCCCACCTGACCAAGGAGGAAGCAAGGACTGCCACATGCAGCTCCCCAGGCAGCATGGGTTTGCCAAGGTAACCAGATGATGGGCAGGTGGTGAGATGCACACACATCAAACCCTGGTTGGGAGACCAACTGCAGAGGTGAGTGTAAGGGCTCAGTGTGCACAAGAGCAAAGATGAGTGGCAACCTATCTCCCACATCCTTGTCTTTTGAAGTATCTCACAATGCAAAGAACTGAAAGGAAGGCTGCAGCAGGGAGAGATAAAAGGTAGGAACCTCAGAAGATGACAGTTTCTGATGTAAAGCAGTATCTGACAGGACCATGAGGAGTCTGCAGAGAGAAATAAGTGACATGAAAGGACAAGAAATAAAACACCAATGGATTTGAGTATTAAAAAATGTGCCCTAAATGCAAGCTTTTAAGCTAGCTATAAAACCTCACAGTATTTTTAACTAAACCATTAATTATAACATCTAGAAAGGGACTTGAAACAGCTCAGCAAAAGGTTCAAGATACAGCCGTGGTTAAAAAGCAGAACCTCAAATTCCATAGCTTTGCATAAACAGCACTGAGAAGAAGAGTAAAGTTAGCCTAATTAATGTCTTCTAGAGGACACTAGTGCAGATTCCTTTATAACACCATGCTGTGCTAGTCACTCCAAAAGGTGCTGCTAAACCAGACAAGGTTACCTCTTTCAGAAAGAGGTAACAACTCTGGCTCTGGGAATGGAAAAACCCTCAAAATACACTGTCTTCCTGAACAATCCAAATCTGCTGAAATACACCCAAGTATGATAAGACAGAAAACCATTTGGAAAAGGAAGCCTGGCAGTTTCTGCTTGCGTACACAAAAGAGCGCGTGAGTATATAAATACAAAAACTAATTCCGGCAGGAGGTCATGGAAGTCAAGTATGGAACATTTTACGTAAGGATCAGGACAATTGTTCCATCTATGCCAGGTTTATTACTAAGATTCATTTATCAACAACCTTAAATGCACAGGTCTACCTCTAACCATTACAGACCACGATAAAACAACAGTGGGAGAGATTACCCCATAAAACCCAGAGATGCTTCTACTTTTTCCTCTGGAAACATACAGCAGTGACACCTCATAGACAAGGTATTGAAAGTAGAGGGAGTCAGGGTCTGATCCACCCTGACAATCTCGCCCAGTCTCAAACAGCACTGCTCTATCTGTCTGGCACAGATAGAGCTCATTCCACAGTGGGTCTGGCTCTGGTACCAGACAAAAGGAGCCCTAGAGAGGAGCAGCAGTACCTGCTGAAACTGCAACAGATTTTGAACTGAGAAAGGGTAGATTTAGACTGGACATAAGCAAAAGATTTTTATGATCAAAGTGGTGAGGCACTGGAACAGATTGCCCAGAGAAGCTGTGGATACCCTATCCCTGTAAGTAAATGTTCAAGGTCTGGTTGGATGGGGCTCTGAGCAACCTGGTCTAGCAAAAAATAAGATGTCCCTGCCCACAGCAGTGGGGTTCTTTGACCAGATGGTCTTTAAAGACCGCTTCCAATCCAATCCAAAACATCCAATGACTCCATGATTCTACCTGCCCTATAAACTCCTCTCTGCCTTTCCTGGCTACCACCCATACAAAGCCAACCCAGTTGGGAAAACAAGGGAGCACCAACAAAACAGTGCCAAGAGACAAAAAGATTCAAGGTACACAAAGACAACTCTACAGAAAACCATAAGGCCCTGGACACTGATCCTCAAGCAAGCATGAAGGACAGCTCCACACGAACAGTCGGAGAAATGCTTAACTTCTGCAGAGCTGGCTACCTCTCAAGAAGGAAAAATAGCTCTCCTTTAAATGTTTTCTGATCTTAGACCTACCTCTTCCATAGTTCTAGAATATTGATTAAAATGCTTTGGTGCATTTTTCATCTGGAGATTTGTCAGACATCTATCCCAGCCACAGAGCTCCCCTCTTCCTTGTAGCTCCACACATAATACAAACAACAGAACCCCCTCCATAAATTGTGCAAAGTTTAAATTGTTTCAGAAATTGCATGCTCAGCATCTGGGAACATACACATTTCTTAATGATTTTCTCAGTACTGCCTGTGCTGCTAAAGACTTTTCAACCCATTCACCTCAGGAAGCATATATTTAGCATGAGCAAAGATCTATTTTCTCTGAGAAAAAAATGCCCTAAGCTTGAAGCTTAGATAAATCAATGTCCCTAAGATTAAAGTATCTTGCTGCCCTCAAAACAAGTCCAGAAAAATTTCTTTCCAGCTGAAAAAGATAAGTTTTATGCCTTTTTCTGCCATTCTGTAAGCCAAAAAACTGTGATTACATTTTTTTGGTGTTCAGAGTTAATTAAGTGGTCCTTGGAGACCATCGAGATTTGTTACATCATCTTCCTTTCTATTCTAGGAAAGCAACCTGTAGTGTTGTCCAAGTCATTGCTTTTCCAGGATGTTAGCTCCTCCAGTGGGTAACCTCTTCCAGCTCATCCAAATTCTATCTTCTCCTCAGAGTCTCCTTTTAAAAGTGCCTTTGGCCCAAGGCATGGTCCCAGGAAAAGTAACCCATCCTAATGTGCACAAGACCACTCACTTTCTCTGCCTGCTGAAGGCCCAGACACCATCTCTACCCAAACAGAAGATGAGGGCCAGATTCCCTCACTCTCCTGATACCAGTAACACGAGATTAAGTCCTCAAACATGAGGAAAGCCTCTCCATACCTGGGCAAAAGCTCAACAGTTACCACCCAACAATCCACCAAACGGTGTTTTGATAAATCCCAGTGAGGGACGGAATATTCAGTAATGGAGCTACAGGAGTGCCATGCAAATGATGGAGCTGCACACACACATAATCACTGTAAAATACTAACAGACATGTAGCTTGTAATTTCCTTCCTTTTTTCCTACCTGTTCCCACAGATGAGGGAAATACCAACACTTAACAAGTCTGCCTGGTTGGAAGATATGCCATCACCGAAGGAGATGCAACTGAAAATCCTCCACTGTTCCCCCTCCAAACTCATCGACTCCAGTCATAAAAAGCACATTTCACTGCTTGCTGCTCTGCTCTACATTCACCTTTGGGCTCTGGTAGATTTTACTCTCTGGCAGACCAATCACTTCACTTCAGGAAGCAGGTTGCAGAAAAAGATGGCTTGTCCAGACCTATGAGCTTCACAGGTATATTGAAGGTGACCACTTAAGATCAAAGCAAAATAAAGCCTTGAAGGGAGCAGTGCACGTATCAAGAGACCAGCTCCCAACAGCTATCTGTACTCAAACATACAATGGAGCTGCTCATCACATAAGCCTATGATTAGCGGTCTCCTGATGAAAATAGGAATTCAATTTCAATTCTTCCAGAATAGCCAGAGGCCTTTTGGTATTTTCAGGATGTCATTTTGGTGTCTGGACTTTTACACAGTCTGAAACAAAGAACAAGCACTTGCAAAAGAAAGATAAAGAAGTCTGATGTACAGCCTGAGCACAAAATCTATGCTTCAGCTATAATGAAAGGGTGTTTCTGCAAAAAGCAAAGTGATGCAAACACAAGCAGGACACCAATGGGAAAGCATGTTTGACTTCTGTGGCAAATTATACATCATTGCATACAACATTTCACTGTTGGCAGCACACTAAAAGGAGGGAAAGCAAAAGGAAAAGAAAAAGATGAGGAAAAATGGGGGAAAAAGCACTTAAAATGAGAACATTTTGACTTTCCTGAAATCCTACCCACTGCAAGGACTCAAGGTGCACACGGACCCCAGGGCAGACACATTCCTGAGGAGCCTTGTTAGTCCTCTCCAGAAACAGTGCAGAAGTTTGCTCTCTCCATTACACAGCAGTGAAAGTCCCCCTTACACAGCAACTCCGCAGGTAAAGTGGAGGGAACTGGAACCACTAACACCCTTGCATGAAGATGTCAGAGCCCAGCCTCTCAGAGGAGGGTCCCAGCCATGAGGCAGCTGTCTTCTGCAGATGCTAAGAGCCAATGCTTCCATTCAGACACAAGCCATATACTAACCGAGTAAATTAAAACCAGATTATTTTTCCCCAACTGTTCCTTCCAGCACACTTTGTTCAATGGAAAGAAAACTAAAACCTAGAGAAGTTGTTGTATTCATTAATCTCTGCAGACTCGCTGCAATCATAATTGGGCAGCCTAACTGCTCAGAAGATTATGCCAGTGATTCAATTGCACTGCAATACAAATAAAGATATCTGCATAAAGTGGGCTGCAAAGTACTAAATATAAAAACCTAATGAAGTTATACATTTGTGCATCATTACCCTTTCTAATAGAGTTTGGAAAACTGAAGGCAACATACTATTATATATCATGTACTATTATTCACATAAGTGCCTAAATTACAGAGTTTTGGGAGATACTAGTTATATGCTTATTAAAAAGTCATTTATTTCATTATATTATACACAGATTTCTTTGAAGATTGAAATAGGAAACATGAAAGCGACATCTGAATAGCAAGTCTAAATTAAAAATTATTTCTGCTGCTGTAACAACAGCTTTTCCCTCCAGATTTTGGTTTCCCCTCTCACACTGAGCACAGCAGGAGGAGAGTTTCTGAACTCTAATTCATGCTCTTCACATTTATCTTCTTAAAAAAAAGTGTGCTGAGTACAAACTGTGACAGGAGTTCACAACTTCTCAGAACACTGTATAAAATTGTTCATACCACAGAATTACAAAGTTAAAGGACCTAAGTAAATCAGATTTAGACTAAATGTTTACACTAAAGGTTCTTGGGGGTAATGGGGAGGTAAACATCTGCACCAGGTAGAGCAGAGATATAGAAACCATTATTTTAGAAGCAGAGGACACCCTCGAATGTGCCAAGAATGTTTAGAGGTAGGGATACAACCAAGTTAGCCTTTGCAGCACTTGTGATGGAAGCCTTGGCCCACCTTGCGCACACACACATGAAGATGCTGTGCAGCTGTCAATCATATATATCCCTTAATGAAGGCCTGGTGGTATTTCACACCCAGCTATCACTTTTTGGTTCTCTTCCTTGTTCTTTTCACCTAGTACCTAAATGATTACAGGCTTGGCTAGCACTGGAATTTGTTCAGCTTCACAGTACACTGGTCAGGGAACTCCACAGAGGGGCTGCAGCAGTGCCAGTGGCCGTACAGAGCAGTCAGCCCCCAGCTGGGGAGGCAAGATCCCACCAGCCCCTCCTTCAGCAGGGGAATGGGGACAGGGACTGATGTCAGGGCACAAAGGGTACTCCAGGTCAGCTGACCTCTGGCACTCTGAAATCAGCTGCTCTTCAATAAAGTTTTTCCCACCCTGTGAACACTAACTCCCAAACCCCAAATTCAGGGTTTGATGAGCCTACCTTTTCAGAAGCCATTTAATATCAGAAAGGGCTTTCTAAGCACTCCCTCCCTTCTCCCTCAAAGGATTTCACAGAGCTTCAGGGAGACAGAAGAAAACTTCCTTTCAGAATTTAAAAATAAATTTATATTCAAAACAGGCTTAATTCCTAAACTGCAGTTTGTTTTATGTGAAGGGATTTGTCTTTATCATAGAAACCACAGCTGTTAAAAGTATCTGATAGTATGTTTTTCCTATCATCACTATTCCTTCATTAACCACAGTGTGTATCTTTTATCTTAACTGTCAAAAAGCAGCTCTGAAGTACTAAGTTATACAGCTTCTACTTGAGTTAAGAAGGCCATTACCACCCTCACATCAGAGACACATAAACCACAACCACCCCAACACTGCACAACACTGAAGTCACATGAGCAACATCTTTCCCAAATTGTTCTTTTAATCATTCAACATGCACGTCCTCAGCTAGAAACACCAAGCAGGATGCAGCCCTCCTCCACAACCAGCCACACAAGGATGCCACACACTGTTTTTCATAATAGTAGGAGATAGCACCAAGTCAGAGTGCAGCTGGCTGCAGTGAGATGCCTGTTATTCTTCCTTTGACTTCTCCACGTATTCTTTTCCTCTGTGCTTGGTGATGTGGGCTTGAAGCTCTTGAAAAAGAGCATGAATCTAAAAATCACACACTACATTTAGTCCGAATGGGTCTTTGAAGGTTTTCAAGAGATTTCTTCTGGATTAAACAACTAGCTTTTTGAAGAGCTAACAGCAGCACCTTTCTTGTATCCCTGCAGATGGGATGGCTGTACTCACATCTAATCCCCAAACCTTCACTTTACAACCTCCCCCAGCTTCTCTGCCTCTCTGCCTTAAATCTTCAGAAGTGCAGGGAGTCTGAAAAGGAATGGAATAGAAAAAATTAAAACCAAAATGAATTTTTTTGCCTTTTCTTTCTACCTGTATTAATTGAATTCTTAAGTTCATTTAAAATTAAGAGTGCAGCTTTCAAGGCACAAAAAAAAATTTAAAAAAAAAGAACTTTTACAATGAGAAGAGTTGGAACAGAATACCTCAGTATTAATGGTTTTAAAGAGCTGAACAGGAAGTTCATGAAAGGTATCCTTAGCCATGAACACTTCGTGGTTTTCATTGAAACGTACTGATGTATCACAACTTTGGCCGAACTTCTAACTGCACTTATTTCAGGGCATTGGGTAACTTCAGAAAAGAAGTCCTCTTTTTACTCAAGAACACACAAAAACTTAAATTTTTAAGAAAGTCTCCCCATTCTAACTTAAAACCACCACCCAGCACCAGGGAAAACTTCTCCATTACAGCGCTGCCTCTCATGTAACATTGGGCTGGTGGGCTTTCCCTACCTCAGTGGCCAAAAAAGACCCATGCTGGGAGAAGAGGATGATGAAACACGTAAGTAACATCGGTCAGGGTCTAGACAGTGACTTTCTATGCAAGTCTTTCTTGTTTCCATGCTGTGGTAAGGCCAGATTGATAAAAGGTGTTGAACTGCAGCTAAAGGCATTCCGGAAAAACAAAACACCGCAGCAACGGGAGTCGAGCCAAACGCAACTGGATGTGTTTGCAAACCCTGCCAGGAGCATAATGACCATTGTAAAACGTAGCTGTCCTGACAAGGCAAAGGAAAAATGCTCCTGAGCACATGCTATTCAAAGCCTGTGACAGCTTAGGCTGCCAGGCTGCTAATTCCTGCTGTTTGTAAATTCTTAAACAATCTGTTGACTAGTCTTTCAAGAAGAAATAGCCTGTCACTCACTCAAAGTCTTTTCTTCACTTAACCATCCATAATAAAAGAAGAGTTGACCTGCAAGTAAACCAACAACCAGCCAGAGGAACTTCCCTCCTGCCAATTCCTGGATGTCACACAATCCCTGTAGATGTATCTACCAGGCTAGTTATCATTTACATGACCAAACGCTAGCTTGCAGCTCGCACTTCTAATGCTAGCACTAAGAATCCAGGTGGAGAAATTTCCCCAGGGATTATGGAAAGCCCTTAAGGGCACCTACATATCAAATCTATGACTCAGTAAGAAAAGATAGATGCGTAACTATTTTACTACCAACTGAACAATATTACTCAAGATACCTCCCTCCACTTTTTCCCCAAAACACATAAGCACAGTTACCAAATACTTGAAATATGCAGGAAGCCTTACATAAATTAGACATTAGAGCATGTGTTAAATTCCCCAGCACTGCCAATGTAGACAGATCTTTTTGTGATTAAGCACAAAGTGGTTATGCAGGAGCTGAAGGCAGGCACCTTCATGGCAGATACACAACATTCATAACTCCTTTGTTCTCATGTCTTGCAACACAAATCATCTTATTGGTCGTTAAATACTGTTTCCATATAATTTTAGAATTGTTCCACAATAAAGTGTTTTTCTAAAGATAATGCTTTCCTCTACCAACACTGAAAACACTACTCGAGTTAGGGAGTTTAATATGACCAGGGAGGCTTAATAGAGAATGAGGTGAATTTAACAGCAACCTTTAATTATTTGCTTGGGGCAGGGGGGTGAAATTAGAACTAATCAGCCACACTGAACTTTCCTATCCATTTCAACCTGGGGGAAAGTTTTACATCAGAAAAGTGTTTGTTAATCTTTCTCTCTGGTCACACAGGGACATGAGCAATGCTACTACAGGTTACCCATTGGGGAGGGAGGCATTCTGCCCCAATTGCAGCTATAAGGTAGGTCTGTACAGAGAAACCTCAAATAACACTGCAAGTTTACATCTGCCTTGGCAGGGAGCAAAACACAAAAAGGGAAACAGGGAGAGATGTTTATGGTCCAACTCACCACAGCAGACTGAAATATCAAACAGTACATGTGCTTACAGCTCCTCTGCTCTGTACCACAGCTTCCCTGACCCTACTCCCATTGCATCATGTACAAAACCCATTAGTAATTGTCTGTTGCTGTGCTCCTGCCTTCAACACAAAGCCGTGCATTTTTTGAACGCTGCTCTGTATCAAACACACTGCAGTCAGTTAGGCATTGCTAAACACTTTTGAGCCCAAACACAGCTACCCTACTTCACAACATACTGCAGATTGTTTTAGAAGGGGAGAAAAGAAAAAAAGCAAAGTCAATAAATCTTCAGCTTAGGGCAATTTTACCTTGTGTTTTGCAGCTACTCTATAGCAAAAATTATGCTTTATAGCTAAAATTAAGAGAATGTTTTTAATTAAAGAATATCTTGATCTCAAAATTTCACCAGTCTGATTCAAACTCCAGTTCCCCCTGTAGTTTTGGTTGATATATTGTCGCCCTGAGTTTTGCAGTTCTTCGATGTTTTCATTTCTGTGATAGAAGTTCTCATGCACTTTTCTGTAAACAGCCATGTGTTTTGCTCACCGACCTTATTGTTTTGCATTCCTTTCTCTTGGGCGGAGACGTTTGATGGATTTTTCCTTTAACCAGTGTGATTGAGGGGTGGTAATTTCACCCTCCAATCCACAGTGATTATTAAGAAGATATATAAATGACCGAATAAAGAAGGTCGGGGTCTTGCCTGGCTACTTATCCTGTCCTGAACTGAGCTGAGTGGTTCTTTTCGTGTCCAAGTGCAACAGATATATCAATTTTTTAAAAGTACCAGCTGAACCGCTAGGACTAAAAGCATATATCTGAAAAACAATCCTGAAACTACAAAGGTCTCACTGTCTGCCAGGAAAGAAAATCAAAAACACGCTCCAGCTTGGCTGGTGCTTGGACACTGTCAGCCTAAAGCCAAAGCGTTCAGAGCCAGATACTTCAAGTAAGAGTGAAGCTGTCTCTGCACTTTTCAGTGTGCAAATGACCCAATGTCAAGACCCGGTGTCCAACCTGGGGAGAGAGAAGGCGTAATTTCCTACGAACAAAGTGACATGGCTTTCAACTGTGATTCAGGCCCCACTTACGTCAGAGGGAAGTACTTCAGCACATCTATTCTACTAGCACAAGTAGGCCAAAATCAAAGTGCCGAAGACGTTAAAGAACTGCCTAAAATGCAAAACTAAAGCCAAAGGAACCACATATTGCTAAGCAAAATGAAAACATATTTTCCTGGCAGGTAAAAATGTTTTCCCAGAACACCAAAATCCCTGCCACAACTTAATAGCAGCATCCCAAGCTATTCAGATCCAAAGGTATTTTAAGAATTTTGGAAACAACATCTTTTACAGAATTAAGAATGCACAATGCCATGTTTAACTCCTGACCATGAGTGACCCAAAGTTAGCACTTCTCCTCACAGTCCGTCTTATCTTACTCGTGCCAATTCCAGTGGGTTACTTAGAATTAACATACCACCTATCAGTAACAAGGGTGGAAAATGCTTTCCTTTAGAGGGGAAAAGCTTATTTTCTACACTGTTTTTTGAGTCTAACACGGGATAGATCGTACCACCTGTATAAAAGGTTCACCACTGACTCTCTACATAAAAACTTGAATTGCTGCCATAAAGATTTTAAATACAGCAGAGTATTAAGAGAGGCCAACCCTCATTCTTGCTCTAACATCTTCTCTGCTGACCTTACAGAGCTGCCTTGATTTGCCATGCAGGTCTGCAAGGAACAAGAAGAGACACTACTTGGATCATCACTCCCCGTCTCCATGTGTTGGAGATAGCAGCGCCTAACTTACCTACCATGAATTGGGGACAGCTGAGAGCAGACAACTCCTAGCACTGCTCCTAGGTCTGCTGATCCTTCTCCAGCACTATGCTCAAAGATATAAATCACTTACTCACATTAAGGCTACACTGACATTTAAAAGGATCACGGAGAGGAGATGTCCTTTAGTATTTTTAACATAGGCAACTCTAACATACAAACTAAGCCCCAAACCTGGGGGCTTTCAGGTCACACACAACATGACTATGAACTTTATAAATTCAGATAATGATAGTGTTTAATAAATAGAAACGTATTATGCAACCTTCTGTATTTGATACACTATTATAATTATGTATGCAGTGAGGTCCTTGCCAAAGCTTTTGCAGCAAGAAAAACCAGAACTCTGCTGAAGCTTTTGGAATTCACCTCCTAGCAGCCAAATAGGAAACTGCAATCACAGTTTGGGAAACTATATAGCCACAAGCAGTTCAAAGCCCAGGAATTATAGAGCACTTTTCCCTTTCCCCAGGCTGAGCAAGCCAGTCCAGTCATCCTTTGTGCCACTTCCAAAGATAATTAGCAAAATCTTGTTTCAGTTAGCTTTTCCAGAGCTATGAGCACAAAGAAGAGTACTGTACAACTTCAGAAAGAAAAGGTGAGATCAAAACCAGGCAAACTGAGTCAGAACTGGAAAGGAGGCAGGGAAAGACCAGATAAAGCAAGGGACAAGAAATCCCAAAGCGTGTCCTGCCAAAATGTACTATGTGGGGTAAAGCCAATGCTTGTGTTCAGAACAAGGAGCCTTATTATACCAAGCTGGATTTCAAATTATCTTTCTCACTTCTCTTCACCAAAATGATTCATTTCTTCCTAGACAAGACCTCTACAGTATACTGCATAATGGCTCTACTTCTTCTCTATAATGGTTAGATACATCTGCATATCTGCAACATCTTATTTAATACCAGCAAGATTAATGCACGTTTTGAGCATTCCTAACTTCTGGTTGACAAATTTTTTGGCGGCAATATCCCACCCCTAGTCTTCCCCAACCTAGGCATCTCCTTTGCTCCTCTATCGTTTCCCCTTTAGTACAACCCTTAACTGCTTCGTAACTCTAACGACTGCTACAACAAATGTTTTATTAAAGACCAGATGAAATAAAAATATTTATCCTAACTCACATTTTAAGGTAGGAAAAAGAAAATAAAGGGTCATTTACTCTGACATAGTCTACCAACAGACTAACTTACGCTGCATTTTGCCCCATTTTCCATACATGGCTTTAACTATTCTTTCCTTTATTATCTCTTTTAAAACTTAACAGACTGACTGTTTCTTCCGTAAACACATACTGGTTCAAACACACCAGGGCTGTTACCATTTCGAAAAATAAATAACTTTTACACTTGTTTATATTCTATTAGAACCAAATCAAGAAATATGCAAAGAATGAAAACATAGTACTTCATCGGTCAGAGTAGAGGTTTAAAAAACCATGAAGTTCTCTTTCACAGAGTCTACAAGAAAGATGGAGAAAGAGGATATAGTGACAGGAAAGCAGGATATGGCTTCAAATCAAAAGAGAGGAGGCTTAGAGTAGGTATTAGGAAGAAATTCTCTACTGCGAGGGTGGTGAGGCACTGGAACAGGTTGCCCAAAGAAGCTGTGAATGCCCCATCCCTGGCAGTATTCAAGGCCAGGTTGGATAGGGCTTTGAGCAACCTGCTGTAGTGAAAGGTGTCCCTGCCCATGGCAGGGGAGTTGGAACAAGATGAGCTTTAAGGTCCCTTCCAACCCACACCATTCTATGATTCTATATGGAAAATAAAAAATATGTTTAGTCACCCAAGAAAATAACAGCTTTTTTTACAGCTTCTGTTTCACTTACTCCAAGAAGTAGCAGTCTGCTGAGAAGGAGAAAATCCAAGTTCGTGTTTTCCCTCCCAATATGAAAAGTCACCTCAAGGAAATCCACATTTTATGCAACAAAATATACCTATTAATTTCTGTTCTTTATATAATACCTAGTATAGAGCAATGGCATTGCTATCTCTGTAAACACCAGTAACCACCAACACTCGGAATTAGTCAAGCAACTAATTGCAGACAAGTACAATTGTGTCACAGGCCTTGAGAGGAGGTGTTAAGTCACTCCATGCTGGGGAAGGGACATGTGAGACCTTTCAGCCCAGTTGGCAGCTTGCAGTGCTCGTCCTTAGAAATCCCGCACTGCTGTACTGAGATAACAAGTGTATGTTTGTACAAAGGGGTCAGTGACGCGAAATCAAGCCACCCAATTTCAACCAATTTTGCTATCTGAGAGCATGAGAATTAATTCATCGGAGCAAAGCTCTACTGCTTACACATTCTAAGTCTAATGGGAGCAGCATTTTATGCTCTGTATGCTGAAAGGTTGCATACACATGACGGTCTTAATAGCAGTCGCTCAAAAATTCACACAAAAAGATCCCAAGTACCATTCCCACTATGCCTGCCTGGATGCACAGGCAGTGTGTAACCTCCCTTTTATAGCACTAGGAAGTGTGGCACACATGTAATTAAAGCATCAGTGTTCCTTAATAATAATATGATTCCACATCTGATGGTTGGCTGAAGCTTAAACAAACAGAAGAGCAATTAATGATTTACACAAAACCAGGATGGAGGCTAAAAGCAAGATTTGTTTCCTCTAGACAAAGACAGAAGGACCCAAGTGATAATGACTACCTGTGAATATTCAGGAAAACAGACCATCTGTGATAAAAGCAACCTCAAAGTGTCTGGTATACTATCATCACTCCTAGCTCCTATTTTTATCCTCAAAAAAAAAAAAAAGAATTGACTAGTTTATTTTACATTACCAATGGCTCTACTCAGAAATTTAAGGTGGTAATTACTCCTCCTTTTAAAAAACACCTTTTTTTAAAAAAAACCCTTCTTCTGTCCTTATACTATGGGCCAGCAGTCAATTACCATCTCACAGGAGTAAAGTCCAAAACATGCCACTTGCCTGAGTGGTGGCATCAACAGACCTCCTTTGGCAACACAATCACTGCTAACAGGTAACTTGCATACAAAGTTTTCAGTTCAAAAAATTAATACAGTTTAAGAAACTCATCTATCACAACCAGTATTTGGGGGGAAACCCCATCAGTGTGGTAGGACCTAAACACAGCATCTACCTACACAATTTCATTTAGAACACAGGAAAAAAACCACAAGACTTGCTGTTCTCCCTCCTCCCCTTCCACTGTGATTCATTTCTGAAGACAAAACTTCTCATTTCTAACATACATGAAATGTTTACGCTTGCCTGACTCGATGTGGAAAGGAAAGCATAAAAAGAGTAACTGGGTCAAGGAAGCAATTATCAAAAGTTGTGTTAATGTGGAGAAAACCATGTGACAACAGGAAAACCAGCAGATCTAAAAATTCCTGTAGGCATGCTATTTCTTAACTTTGTACTCAGAGCATCTAATTAAAAGCTGTCAATCCCATGCTAACATTATAAATACTTTGCTTTTATCTTTGAAGGTAAATGTTTTAAGAAAAAGGTTGTTTTAAACACAGATATTGTTATGCCATGATAAAGAATGGAGCAAATGAAGGAAATGAGCTTGTAAAAGCCTCTAACACTATTTCTCTTCAGAAGCAAGAAGTGACATTCCTGATCTTGATTCTGATAATAAGCTGCTGTTCTAAAGTAAGCTCAGTTTCTGAAGCCATTCCTGATGACCCTTAAGATAACAGCACTAGAGTTGGACTTCCCAGTAGAGCTGCCTTTTTTTTTTAATACTTGCTCTCCCATCAGAGGGTATCAAGCCCACACTGTCATTTCACTACAGTGCTTTGCCTCTGTCAATCCTCAGCAGACACTCAGTAAAACCAATCTACTTCAGCTGCATGACTTCACCTTTTAAAACTGCGGGGTTCTCTGCAATTCAAAATCCTTTGCTTCAAACTGAAACATTTTATCAAGTTTAAGATATTGTGTTGCTTTCTAGTTACGGCTAAAAACCACGACAACACCCATTTCAAAAGGACTAATAATTTTACTACCATTTCCTTTATAGTGTGCAGAAAGAACAAGAAAGTATTAGCCTCCACAAGAGTCAAGCATTCATGTGTGCACTGCTCTGTTTCAAAGAAAAAGTTCTTTCACCCACAGCTTCTGAGAGAGGTAGAAACATGGCTAATCAATGAGCCTGTCACACTCAACCTACAAGCCTTTGGAAAACACTAGTTTTTAATCATCCATTTTTACCAACCAGCTGTGGCCACTTGACAAGATTTGCACAGGGTCTCTCACGGCCTATTAAAACTCCCCGTTGTGCTGTGAAAGCATTTGAGGTAGCTTATGCTTCTGAATTAGAGATGATAAAACCTACAGACACTACTACATTAACAATAGCCAAGAAAATGCAAAGGAACATAGCTTGTGTGTGAAACTACCATCTGGAAACTTCAGTTTCTGCAAAACAAAACACAATTATTCTCAAATTTGGGTACCTAGACTCTTACAGGATAAACCCCAGTCTGTCCTTAAAACAGACAAGGGGAGAATAGAAAGAAACCTAGAAAATATTTTTAAATGCTTTTATATTGTACTTAGCACAGACTACGCCTCCCCACTGCTCCACAAAGGAGTTTTATATCAAGGTTAGCGCCTAACTCCACGCAAATGATTTAGGCTTATTTTACTGTTGCATTTTGCAGCCAATCTCATCATCTAGATCCTCTGTGTAATTAAAATTCCTCTTCATCTATTTATGTACTTGCTCCTGCCTCCACCTGAGCCCTCTGGCAGGTGCCTTTCCTGAGCCAGCCTTTGGGAGCACCAGTGCCTTAATTTTGGAATTGCAGGGTATGTGTGTCCTTAGAGCATCTCCTCTGTCAGTTTTTAAAATCTCTTCAAATTCAGTTTCAACCTCATCATGGATCTAGAATTTCAACACCTCCTTTCAAGCTCACCTTCTGCAAGGAGGATTCACATCCTGCCATAACAGCACATTGCATCTACCCATGTGAAGAATATTTGCTTGCAATCTCAGCTCAAAGAACAACTCCAGAATGGGGAAAGCCCAGTTCCCTGCTTGGACACTGGCTGCTTGAGGAAGATATCGAGTATTTGCTCTCAGCAGCAGGGAGAACTCAGGACATGCTCACACTATGTGCCAAGCAAGAGCGCTCTAGGAAAACTCTGGACATATTCACGCTGTGTGCCAAGCAAGAGTTTTCTAGGACAGCCTGACAACACTGTGCAAAAAGTATCCACCCCATTACTCTGGGAGAACCAATGACACTAGTACAAACATCAGCAACCTGTGAATTTTCATCCCTGTACTGCAGCAAAAGTATAGGCAGCAGAAGCTAAAGCTCAACACTAGTTAGGTTTGAAGCCGGATCAGCACGTCCTGAATCAGCTCCACACTGTCCAGGCTTGGTTTTACAGCCAGCATGTTGTGTGGGCTGACAGTCTTATTTTAACCCTTTGCATACATGCTACTTAACCCATAGATTTAAAACAACCTTGGGACTTCCAGACATGAACCTCAACAGCTTTCTAGGAGTAATAGGATTTATCAGGCCAAAAATTAAGGGGTTACAAACTCAAATTTCTGCTTTATAGCAGAAGCTCATATTTCCTAATTTAAGTCCTAGTGCAAGCTGGGATACCAGATCAAGCGCTATTTTTTCCAGCTCTATATTTACACTTCAAGGATTATGTAGAAGCACAGAGCAGAAGCAAAAAAATCAGCCAAATGCCTCAATGTGAGCCTTTTGGGGGAGGTTCAGAGAAGTTTGGGTTATGTGTCTTCAAACAGGTTTTCAAAGCAGTATAGATCTAGACATCCATCTCAACTCAAGGAAGAAGGATCCAAACTTTAAATTTAGGAAAATAATAGCTTTACCTTGCACATGCACAAAAGCTTAGAAAAGCATTGTGAGGAAGGAGGGTTTCTCTTTTGCTCTGGCAGGAGGTGCAGCTGAAGAATTTCAGCCTCACCCATGCAAAATTAGATATTTATTTTGGATAAATCCCACAAAATGTTTTCCGCCCAGCCAGCACTCCTACCTGCTGGTTTGGCAGCAGCAGAGCCAGGCGCTGTGCTGCAGGATGGCAGGCAGCCAGCCGCCAACTCCGGGGCCTCTCCAGAGACTGGCAGGGTAGGCTGCTCAGTAAAGCCTCAGGGTTACTGCAAGGCAAGGACAGTGACAGCCCTCAGCTGCCCCATCCCTGAGGCTACAAGAGTTACTAGAGCCTCTGCTATCAGGGAAACAGCAAATTTAGGGATGTACCTTGCCATATCCTGCCTGTCAGCTGTTCCCACCCCTGTAAAATGTGCACACACATTGGAAAGGAGGGAAAACGAGCATCACCTCCTGACTTGCTGGTTGGACCAGGGAAGCACTGAGGGATCCCCCTTTTTTCTGCCTAAAAATGAGGAAGTAGAACCACATCACATCATTGCATGTGTTGCTACACACTGGCTGGCCAAAACCAGAGCATGGAGACTGTATTTCTGAACCAACATGCAACACATGCTGGCTGATTTTAGCCCAAAGCAAGATAGAATACAACAGAAAAGTGACTCCTGTCTGAGGAACAAACCTTTAACAATGCTCTGAGCATCCCATGACTTCAGGACTTCCTTGGCATCAAGTCTCACTGACATCCCTCAGAGTCTCCCAATCACCCCTCTTGATCCCCTTCCCCACACAGACCCCTCACTGAGAATACCTGAATTTTCTGTGGTCTGCCATCAAGAGTTACACTTCAGTGCAAGGGCATCACAATATTGCTGTGCTGTTAGGCTGCAATGACAAATTTCCCAGGGAACACTTAAGCTGTTTCCCTGACAAACAGCACCATCTTTATCACGTTAGGACATATCTATATTGCTTTTCAAAAAAGAATTATTAGTCCCTAAATGCCCATATGTGTCTACCAGAAAGCTTCCTATATTTTGGCAGATACAGAATCATCATTTTTACCCATGTTTAAATCCATACTTGCAAAGGGAAATATACAGGATGTTTCACTGAAAAAGTTTACACATGTCAATGCTGACATAACAGCATGCAAAGATTATAAAAATAAGGTTAAAACACCCATAATTAAGCAAGGTTTGCTAGCAGCTCTTGCACATGCTTAAATAATGACACATGCTTAAAGCCAACATTACTTTGTGTTACTTCAATATCCTTCGTTAGTCATCTTAGCAGCCTACAAAGCTATCTAACAATACGTCTGATCTCAAACCTTTCAGAGAAGCAAACATCAAATAATTAAAACCATCGGTTTCTTTCTAATGTTTGTCTTTTCAAATACACAAGTATCATCAAAAAATTTTCCTAAATTTGAGAACTTTTTAAGGCAATGAATGTCAAAGTTCTAAAAAAAAAAACTATGCTGTTTGTCTGAGTACATATCTTTTCATATACAGCTGTGTTAAACCACGCCCTTTACTGATGGTTCTTATGTTGTTTTGCTGTTTTCTTAAGTTATGGTGGGAAAAAGAGAGAGGGAAGGAAAGAAGGAAAAAAAAAAAAAGAAGAAAAAGGCAAGCAGACTCCCACAGGACTCAAAAAATATGAGTTATTTCCCAACCTGCCACTCCACCAGGGTACCTGACCTGGTGAGACCTCACATTCCCCAAAGGTTTCACACCCAGATGGGTATCAGGGAAAAAAAAATCACCAACAAAAAAGCCATGGAGATCCTGTCTCTCCTGCTCACATAGGAGGCATGCAGGGTGCCAATGAGACAGGATCATCACATAGTGCTGAAGGTTGTCTTAACGCCACAAGCATCCTAAACACCCAGGCTCCCTACTGTATTTACTTCCAGACAAATCTTGCTGTAAATTCATAGATTGTGGCCTATTCATATAGATCTCCAGCTCATTTAAATAACTTAATTAAACTACATTTTCATTATGCCACATTCAAATCCCAATTTGATCTGTCAAGTGCCAAATTCTCCATGGGAGAGCATTCCTCCTCCTTATTTCTCTTCCTTGCAGTTCCCTTTCATGTTTCGTTCTCTGCACAGCTTCCTCCATAGCTACACAATTCAACACCTTGCTAAGAAATATCTTTTCTTAACAATAATCCTCTTTGCAAATAGAATTAACAAGACAAGTGTAAACATGAGAACAATGAATTAGTTGTCATATTTACCCAAACTACTGCTTCCACTTCCTTATAATGAAATTCTATATTAAATACATAGGATGGCTTAATGTCAAGCTCCTCATTTGCTGAATTCTGCAGCTGGCCTGTAAGAACCCTGCAGCATCTCCCTTCAACTCATCTGAGAAATTATATTTACAAGATTTCCAATAAAGTCTTAACTAATTTGTGCCAATATTAGCCACACTAATGACTGCAATTTAATAACTGTTTGGAGGGCTTCCTACCCTGAGAACTGCAAAGAAAATACAAGTTTCTACAACAGATGACAACAACAAAATACATGAAGCTTGTGGTAGTTCCTTCTGTTAAAACAAGTTAATTCATAAAGGTAAGGAACATTCAATGCCTGTCAATTTCCTTCTCTTTGGAATCCTTCACACACAGTAACTACATCGGGAAACCTCTCTCTGTAACTAGGTAATAAACATAAGGAAAAAATCAGTTGTGACTAAGAGAGTACTGCATGAAACATATTTTAACACCAACATTAAACCCAAATGCTATTTTTAAACACATTATCTACACTTGAAATCTGCAGAAGTACTTTAGAAATGTTCCTTTTGGTGCCTTTGAAAATTAAACTGCACTTGCACTAAAGGCAAACAAAAACGAACCTCCAACAAAACAACTAAACGCAGTGCAGAATTGCTTAAAAGCATATCATAGTGAAGCATGACTAGTGCTTCCAGGAGGGTTTCCCCAAAGGCAGACAGAGCTGATACTTTGTCTGACAGGGTATATTATCTGCGGTGCAATGTAATCCCGCAAGGAAGACAAAGGAAAAAAAGATTCCCCTTAAGTTTTCTCCAGAAAATAAGAACAGCCAAACAGTAATAAATCACTCAGTTATAACTCTATTTTGGCATAGCTACAGGAGGACACTACTGCGATTTTAGTGGAGGTTTTTAAATTGTGAAGTCCGACAAATTAAACTGTCAAATACAAGTCTGACGAGAGTTTGCCTAAAGTACTTTACAGCCATAGCACTTTTCATAAGGTAAAACACCAGAATTACAGACACTGGCTATCCGGGACGGAGATCAGAAGAAAAATTTGCATATTTTATTTTCTAGGAAACCTCCCTCTGTCACATATTACTTTTAATGCACTACTACTCAGGTTAGTAGTTTACATTCATGAATTCCTAGACTTCATTCATCTGAGATCAGTATTCAGTATCAAATGCAGCAAAGACTACTGATAAAGGCACATATTTGCATCTAGTTAATCATCCTAATTGGTATGCAGACAACTTTAAAAATGCACTAATCAGTGGTACACTCAGATGCAGGGTTTGTTCAGCAGTAAAAATCACAATCTAAATACTTATCCAAACAAATATCACATTTTCAGGGGAGACTGAAGCTCAGCACATTTCAGTTAAAGAAAGAAAATGGTCTTAACATTGGGAGCCAGAACTTTGAGGCTGACCTTAGATCTCCAGCTAAATCGAGTTTCATCTTTTTAAGGCATAAAGAAACCCCACTACACAAGGTTAACTCCCTGTCCTGCGAGTGATGGAGGCCAAGTATCTGTTGTCTTTGTCAGGGCAGACTCCTACACTCCCTGCCAGTCGCCTTGGTGCAGGGTCTGCTCTTACACCCTGGGCAATGGACTTCAGCAACCAGGACCTCCCAGATGAGGCACAGATAAAACCAGTGCTCCTTAGCAGTCCCAGGGCATTCTCCGCAATGCTTCCCTCAAATTCTTCTGCTAGAGCTCTACAGCCTCCCACCTGCAACACCCCTTGCAGGTGAATGGAAAGTGGCAAAAGAGACAATAATCTCAGCAGGGATTCCGGGGAAGCCAAGCAGAAAGAAGGAATTCTTTTCACAGCCAGGAGCAGACCTACAGACAAGCAGCACTCCTGGCTAAAGGCCAGAGAGGCTGCAACAAAGTCCCAGGAGGCTGCAGACAGACCAGACAGGCATTTGGAACCAAAAGCCACCAAATGTTTTGAAGGGAAAGCTTGCACCCAACTCTGGTAACACCAAGCTGAGAACAGCCAGAGGTTCAGAGAGTATCTGTAGGGAAGGTTTTGAATAAGGGCATCCTGTTCTTGTTTTTCCTTTGACATCTGCTTACATGGAGATAAAAAAAAATAAATAAAAAGGAAAGGAAAAAAAAAGGTTGCAGAAGACAACAGATTACAAAGAAAGCAGGCTGAAGGGTAAAAAGAATTAGGAAACTAAAGCAGGACACTACACAGAGCCTTCCAAAAACACACTCTACTCCTTAAATCTCTGGGGACAGCACGGATTAGTCCTCTGTCCAAAGCATGATGAGACAAGGAAACTGGGACAGAGGTGCTGGGATACTGGTCATTATGAGAAGCAGTCAGGTACTGCTGACAGACACAGTACCCATCATACAGCATCTGCAGCTGGTTGTATTCCATGTTGCACACAGAGTATTTTTCAAACGAACTACAGACTTCATGCAAATTCAACTACTGCAACCACCATGCCAGATAACTCAGCTATTCTGCAGGACAACAAATGAGACAAATCCCATGCACAACTAGCTCAACTAGACTTGTTTTCAAATTTGTTTTAACTTCATTTAATTCTGGTCTTCCAGTCACAGCGTATCTTGAAGAACTGGTCTCAGTTCACACTATCTGGGTCTACTGCACAGCCTCTCAAGACCACCTTTTTTAGAAGATTTATGAATTACTTTTATATTTGGGGGAAAAAATTGCTGCAGTTCATTTTTTAACCTGAAAGTGAGTAAGCTCAAGCAGCTCATACATGCAAACATAGTCTCCTTTTGCACAGCTTGGACTTAAAGGAAAAAGATTTTCTACACAATTAGATGCAGTTGTTAGACAACACATTATTTTGGAGGGGAAAAAAAAGCTAACATGCAAAACATTTCAGAAAGTGGTCACTAAGCACATTGCAAGCATATAGCAACACAAACTGTAAAGCAGGCATTTTTATACCAGTTTTATAATGTCAGATTTTAAAAATAAGAAACATTAACACATAAAATCTATATTCAGTTAACTCAGACATACAGAAAAGCTTTTCCTGAGTCACCAAGCCTCCTCTTCTACTGCCACAGCCAAGCACACAATACAGACTTCCTCAACATGTCCTCAAGAGCCAGTTAAGGGGCTTGCTCCCACTTACCCCGTTTTAAGGTTGTTCTAGAACCTGAGCCCATTTAGGGAAGAAACTGTGTAAATTCCAGCTTAAATTTATTCATGCCAGTTTATATCCATTTGTTCTCACGCCAACATTGTTCTTTAGCTTAAATAGATCCTCTCTCCCTTTCTAGTGTTTATATCCCTGCTGTACTTGCAGACTGCAATCATATTCCATCTCAGCCTTATTTGCTAAGCTAAACAAGCCAGGCTTTCCTTGCCTTCTCTGGAATAATTGACACTGCTGTTCTCCAGCCTCAATCCGCACTGTTCCACCCGTGGCACAGGTGAGAGAGCCCTTGCCTGGCACTCCCCAGGAGCTCGCACCCCTTCCACCACCCCTCTTTCCTGTGTCCTGGCCTCACACACTCCACCATCACCTTTACTTTCTCCATAGCAGCAACTTGGTCAGCGATCAGCCAATGCGCCCAGCCCGTCCCTGGCTTTACTGTTCCCAGTAATGGAAATCCTTGCTCGCAGCAGGGTACAAAGGCAAGACTTCATGTCCCACAAGAAAGGGATGTACAGTATAGTTTGTTTTCAGGGTGGATGATTTGTTCAAGTATGACTGCACATCCTGTGTCAAAGCTTGCTATCTCATGGAGATGTAATCAGTCGGTTGCTCACCATTACCTATCAACTACCAGGATTCACTTTAGTTTTTCACAACCTCTGCTAAAAAAACCCTTACAGCAGGCAATCTCAAGTACTCAAACCCCCCTTAACTAGCTCCTGAAGTCACTACTCTCTTCAGCTCAAACCCTGCAGCAGCCCTTTCTAGGCTCCTCAGGCATTTCCTAAGGAAGTCACCATCCCTTCTGACCAATGGCACAGCAGAGTCTACTCAACACCACACCAAAATTGACTAGTTTTGTCACTGGTTTCCAACTTAGCTGCAGAACTGAAAAACAAGAAGAATGTTTCCAAGTCACACATTCTCTCTCCTAGCAAATGATTCCCACAGTTCTAATCTACTATTTAGATGACTCTTGCTGGGAAAGGCACATTCACTTGTGTTGCTTCAGAGCCAAGAATCCTCCTCCTTGTTACAACAGTTATGTTTACTTCATAACACAGGATGAAATTACTCTTCATCCCAAAGAGTCTTCTCCAGACCTTGATTTCCCTTAGATGACATAAAAAAAAAAACCCCAAAAAGACAAGCCAAAAAGTATTCCATCACACACTTATTGCTGTAAAGGAAGAACAAAAATATCCACACTCCACATGACTGTTCCAGGCAAGGAAATTAATCAGCCAAGATTTCGTCCCAAGGTCACCGTAAGAGGACGTCTCTTCCTTTAAGTGCTAGGACATCTGCACTCTTATTTTAACTAAATGTAATTATGCCAGCAGAAAATAGTTTTAAACCCAAGACAGACAACTCATTCAGGCGTTCAGAAAATACTAGAGCACGAGATGGCAGGATGACGACATGTAGGATCTAGAACAAACTGGAGGAGCACACCGTCGAGCTAGAGGACACAGCAAAGCTGCAGCAGCTCAGCAGCAACCGTACCTCAGCTTCTGGGGCAACACAGATCTTCCGTGAAGCACTGAAACTTGCAGCAGATACTGTTACCCTGAACAGCTGACTGCAGATCCCATTTACCATGTACAGCTACCAACAGCATCTACAACACACAAAGCCAACCAGCGCATCCCCACTGCAGAGCTGTTTTTTTTTCTTGGTTTTAGTTATTTTGTGTTTAAAGCCCAGAAGTACACTAACCCTCCCTAGCAAGGAGGAGCCCAGACAAGAACAATAAAGCATTGCAAACAGGCAGGCAAAGCAATGGAGTACAAATACAAACCGTTACACTTTCCATTTTATCTGTCTCTCTAGCCGCAACGAAAAGTAGCTCCGTTGCTGCCTGGGGACCCAAGCAATTACCTGACAACTTCCAAGACGGATTCATGGGATCCACGTTTTGTTCCGACTGTATTTTTTGCACACTCCCATTTGCAGCCCCGCGTGCAACCCTCGAGTACGATTTAATCACAGACCTCAACTCGCTCACTCTAGTAATTAAAAAAAAAAAGAAAGAGAGAAAAAAAAAGGTACTTCTACAGGCACTTTTGCCACTTTTCAGGCTTTTTTACCGCACCACCACCAGCAGAACAAGACCGGCCGCCGCTGCTATTCGCCGCCCGCAGGAACAGAGCCCACGCTCGCCGCAGGCTCGGCCAGCGCTCTGCAGTAGCAGCGGCAGCGCTCCTGCACACCGGAGGAAGGCAGCGGACCGCAGCCCGGCCCCGACCCCCCACCCCCGAGACCGGGATGCGCCAGAATCGCCCCGGGCAAGGGCGACGGGACCCTCCCCCGGCCTCCTGCCCCGTCGCACCGGCAGCGGGCCGNTGGGTCCCCGCCCGCCCCAGGCCCGCGGCCCCTCGGCGGTGCCGCACTCGGGACTTTAGGTCAACAGCTCACATCAGGGCAGATGTACCGCTGTGAAGGAGTAGGGGTTGTGTATGAGGCAGGTCTACCTCCCGGAAAAAAAAAAAATCGTTTTTTTTCTCCTTAGGGAAAAGAGAATGGTCTCGGCTCGTGCTTGGCAAGTGTAGTAATGCCCATATCAAGGTGAGGCAGTGGTAATTGGTAACTCTCCCAAAATGCCACCTGCTTTATCCCAGTGCTCCTCTGGCAGAGAGGTAGACAGCCAAGTAGGCTGGGAAGGCCTAGAAGAAGATTTTACCACTCTCTACAATTACCTGAAAGGAGGTTGTAGACAGCTCAGGGTTGGTCACTTCTCCAAGGTAGAAAGCAATAGGACAAGAAGAACAGCCTCAACTTGCACCATGGGAGGTTTATACTGGATATTAAGGAAAATTTCTTCACTGAACGGGTTGTTAAGCATTGGAACGGGGTGCCCAGGGAAACGGTGGAATCACCATCTCTGGAGGTACTTAAAAGGATGAGTAGATGTAGTACTTGGGGATGTGATTTAGTGGCAGCCGGGTTAATGGTTGGACTTCATGATCTTAGATATCTTTTCCAACCCTAATAATTGTATGTTTCTATGGTTCTAAGAATGGGTTCTTTTTCACACTGGATATGGACTCCAAGTAGCAACATGGCAGTGGGTTAAACACCCCCATGGCTGATGAACATTAGCAAACCCCTCTGGTCATGGACTAAAGGAGTGTGCTTGGCACCGGCATAGTGCTCCAGGCTATGTTCTGATGGGTCTCAAAACTCAGGTAACCAGTGTGAATGGAAAGGAATGGGGTGTTCTCGTGTGTGGAAAACAAACGAGTAAAGGACCAGGTCTGGCATCTTCACTGCTCTAACCTGTGTGCACTACTATAGGGTTACTGTAGGGTGGAGATTAAATCCCTAGACACATCTTGAGATGGATGAGTAGAGAATCACAGCAACGTCCTGAACAGTTAGAAATGAGGCTTAATAGTACAATATTTCTGTTTAGCACCTTCCAAATACGTGGAACATTGTCTGTTCTGTCAAGATAGGCTTTTGAGATTACAGGGGAGGTAACTGGTCATTGCTTAAGCAAAAAATTCAACATAGGATGGTAGTTCAGTGGAAAGCATGTAATAGTCCTTCTACAACTTCTAACAATTTTAGGATGTCCCTGGAACAGCAGATGCACAGTAATCAGCAGTAAAATAGCGTCATATTGGAGTGACCTAAGATGTATAAGGAGGTCAGAGAAGTCTATTACAATAATGAAATTGGCATCTCATACATTTTCCTACATGTTCTTGTAAATGTAAACACATTTAGTAGTCCTATCGAAGTGCCCAAGTCTACTATAAAATTTGTCACACCTTTTATAACAGCAAATCTATTTATCTGCAAGAGATTATTTTTCCTATGCATTCCAGAACCTTCTCCTGTATTTTGTTACCTGCCTTTACAACCATGTTCCTGGTAATAGCAGAACACTCATGAACTGAGAACAATTTCAAGGATCATTAAGATTAATAGCAACATTACGTCTTTAATTAGAAATGTTTATGGTTTTAGAAGATCATATTGACATCCACCAGCCTAAAGAACAGAAAAAAAAATTTGTAATTATAAATACTACAGTGATGAACAAGAAGAAACAACAATTAGGTGAAGACATACAACAATTAGGCAAAGTAATTCAGAGCAAAGAACCTAGAAATTATACTTTAATATTTAATAACTTAAATGTTTTGTTTGTTTTTGTAGTGGTACCCACTTTTTCAATTTGTCTTAAAATTGGACATGATTTAATCTCCTAACACTTTTACAAGCTAAAACTCACATTTTAATTGATATTTTTAGATCCAAGACTATGAGGATGGTCCAAAAAAACCTCCAAGTAGTTATAATGATCTGTAATAAAAACATGTCACCGTGATCAGTTTCAGAAGGACCAATGACCTCCTGAGACACCCAAGGTGATTCACCAAATTCCAGCATTTGCAAATCAGGTTGCTTCCCTCTTCAACAAAGCACATCATCCAGCAGGAGGGAAAGCTTTTGTGCTTGGACAGCATACTGGAGAACTCTCCCTGGAATATACACTGTATCTACTGAAGAGATGCAAGACAACTAGCAGGTTAGCAAAATTATTAGTGAATAGCCTTTTAATAAATTTCCCTGGCAGAAATGCTCAGGCAAGATACTCAGAAATTAATATTCCTTTAATAAAAATAAGTGTAGTAACACTGCGTTGTGGTTTTTGCTATGTGGTTAGAGTTACGATTAATACTTACTTACACAGTCTATATAATGCAGTTTGGATTGCAGCGTAGTAAGCAGTGCCATAAAAATGAAGTGTTGGGGAAACAAAATAAGGAATTTCATATACATCCTAAGTGGACAGCCGCTCGATACATTCACTTCTTGGGAACATTTCTATGTGGATGCACAGCTTGCCTAGGCTCAGCAGGTCTCATCAAATTTCATAGAATCATAGAATATCATGATTTGGAAGGGACCCACAAGGATAATCAAAGTCCAACTCTTGGGCACGTACTCTTGTACTTAAGACACAAACATCTTGTGGAACAGTGTTTATAAACAACAGTGGGGGAAAAAAAGAGGCCTTTCTATATTATCAACTCATACCAAAAGAATTTCATTATCATCTTGCTGTTCCTGTGTGTGAACTATTGACTGCAATTTTGTTTTGGTCAAAGTGTCTCCGACTTTGCAACAAGGAATGACAGTCTATAGGAATCTCCACTGGCAAGTAAACCTCTGCAGCTGACCTTCCCCACTGCGACATGGGTTTGCAGGCCCTGCATCATGGCTGACTGTGCCCCAAGTGTGCTCTCAGCAGAAGTTCGTCGTTTCTCCCCTGCTTTCTTCTATATACAGGCTTTTTACTTATGGGTGAGTCCGTGTAGAAGGATAGTTAGAGCACGCAATGATCCCATCTCGAGAAACTCGTCTCTCTTACTGCAGCGGAAGGCAGAAAAGTGGTGACTATGAAATAAGCAAGGCTACCATCTAGTGGTGCCACTGCGCTTCCACAGCACAGAGAAACACACCCTCTTGCTGAATGTATTGATCCTAAACACAGAAACTTAATTAAGAAAATTCAGTTATGGCAGAATGGTAATTTTCTTTGGAACACTTTCTCTAACATTTTCACACATCTACATTAAGTCTCCATTTTAAATACAAAATCAAATCATTTTCCAGAAAAAAACATAAGCCACCACACACAGTGCACATGCATCTGGGGGATTTAAGAATTAGACTCGTGGCATATAATTTTTCATTACAGGCTTGAACATGCTTAGAGGTTTCATTCCCCCAGACACATTGCTTCTCAGGACCTGTGTGAAAACATGTATTGCTCCCATTCTTTCGAATTCCTGTCTCCCTAGTGCTCCCCTGGCTAGCATATAGTGAAAGATTAATTCTGCCATGGACAAACTTCCCTGTGTTATTTATAGAGAAGCAAAGGCCACAAGACATCAGTCTCAGATAAGATTATTCCAGTAGTTAAATCAAACCAGGAACTAAATCAGGGCCTCCTGCTATACTCATGGAGCCCTCTCCCATTTGCTGTATTGTCTGTCTTAGGTGCGTTGCCACTACGTTAATGAAGACTGTATGGGAACAACTGCAAGTGGAGCAATTTGTAGGCCAGCAGTTCTCTGATATCTTGGCATGCCAAGCAAGGCAGAATGATAATTTTGAAGTTTCTCTCTAGCTCTTTGAGAATGCAAAGCTTTGCATCCAGGAATGATTGTAAAGTAATTATAAATTATCTCTTATACATCTGTCTAGATGTAATTATCTGATCTCTTCTTTCTCTGTCTGTTACACAGCGGTATATTGAGATTTCCTACAGGGAGAGTGAAGGGAAGGTGGCCTGACCTGACTGGACCCCAAGCATATAAACTCCTTGGTTGTGTGGTGAATTCACCCAGCCCACCCACTCATCCAAACAGGGGCAGCTCAATTTTTTTTATTATTACAGGCAAGTTCTGAGGGGTGCGAGGAGGGTGACTGTGTTTGCTCACAAACAACCACCACATTTGAAACAGGAGAACATACCAACTGACCACTGCAGGAAAACAGTCCATTTGGGACTTCCTTCTAGCTGGAAAGGCCAGATGGGGGAAAGCTGCTGTTTGTAACAAAAAAGCTGCTATTAATGCAGAGTTTCTAAATGCTACAGTAGCTGCTTAGGCACTGCTAGAAGCCAGTAGCTGCTTTCAGAGCTGACTTTTCTGCAAACTCCGCTTACTCTTTTATGTAGCTCTGGTGGACAAAAATACTCAAAAGCTGCCACAGAGCAAGGCCTGTAATTATACGTAGTCAAATAAAAGAATAGGACACACTTTCGAAGCTGACATCTAGCTAGATTTTCTCGCCTTGGCTGCTTACACTGGGAACTACAGCCCTGATGGGCACTGAAACATATGATCACCAATATTTTCCTTGAACTGAGAAATAGGAATAAAACAGAGATTTTGCAATGTAGGTTGCGTTTGAGACTACAAATATTTTGAGTTGTTCAAACAGCACAAATAAAGCACAGCTTGGAAGTTTTAGGAAAACACCTCTCCATTGCCAGCAGCTGCTGTGCTTCAGCTCTGCTGCTCTGGCATCTTGGAGCTTTCCCTGGAAGAGCTTCACTGCAGGTTCTGCCCAACAGGCAGCCAAGGATGGTGTACCAGCACAGCTCCCTGTGAGGCAGTCAGGAAAGCCATGTTTCAGGCCAGAATGGCTAACCTACTCATGCCATGTATGGGGCTTTGAGAAACCTGCCTGGTATAGTTGAAGGTGCCGCTACCTGTGGCGGGGGTTTGAGACCTCTCTCAAAGATTTTTGAATAGTCTTGGGAATCTGGAGAGGTCACAGTTGACTGGAAGCTGGCAAACATTTTTCCAGTTTTCAAGAAGGGCAGGAAGAATGACCCTAGGAACTACAAACCTGTCATTCTTACTTCAGTGCCTAGTAAAATTATGGAGAAAATTATTCTGGGAGTTTTTAAAAAACACTTGAAGGACAGCACAGTCATCAGTCACACCCAGCATGGNCCTGGTATAGTTGAAGGTGCCGCTACCTGTGGCGGGGGTTTGAGACCTCTCTCAAAGATTTTTGAATAGTCTTGGGAATCTGGAGAGGTCACAGTTGACTGGAAGCTGGCAAACATTTTTCCAGTTTTCAAGAAGGGCAGGAAGAATGACCCTAGGAACTACAAACCTGTCATTCTTACTTCAGTGCCTAGTAAAATTATGGAGAAAATTATTCTGGGAGTTTTTAAAAAACACTTGAAGGACAGCACAGTCATCAGTCACACCCAGCATGGCTTCATGAGGGGAAAGTCTTGTTGCACTAACTTAATTTGCTTTTATGACAAGTTAACTCACCTAGGTAATCAAGGGAAGCCAGCTGATGTAATCTTTTTGGATTTCAGTAAAGCTTTCCATACTGTCTCTCAAGTATCCTTCTGGACAAAATGTTCAGCACACAGCTGGATAAACACATCACGGGTTGGGTGAGCAACTGGCTCACGGGTCAGGCACAAAGGGTTATAGTGAGTGGGATGGCACTAAGCTGGTGACCTGTCACTAGTGGGGTTCCACAGGGCTCTAATTTAGGGCCAGTGCTCTTCAACATCCTTATAAATGACTTGGACGTGGGACCTGAAAGTACAAAAGGTAAATTTACAAACAGTACTAAATTGTGAGGAGCTGTTGACTCCCTGGAAGGCAGAGCGGTCCTGCAGAGAGACTTAGACAATTTAGAGGGCTGGGCAATCACCAACTGAATGAAGTTTCACAAGGGGAAGTGATTAATTCTGCACCTGGGTTATACATACACACCAGGGAACGAGATGCTGGCAAGTAGCACCTTGGAAAGAGACCTCTGTGTCCTGGTCGGTGGAAAGTTGAACATGAGTCAGCAGTGCCCTGGCAGCCAGGAGGGCCAAGCGTGTCCTGGGGGGCATCAGGCACAGCATCACCAGCTGGGCAAAGATTGTCCCACCCTGCTCTGCACTGGTGCAGTCTCACCTTGGATATTGTGTACAGTTTTGGTCATCAGAATACAAGAAGGATCTAAAGCTGTTAGAGAGTCCAAAGGAGGGCTATGACGATTGGTAAAGGGTCTTGAGGGGAAGCCACACAAGAGCAGCTGAGGTCACTTGGTCTGTTCAGCCTGGAGAAGAGGACACTGAATGGAGACCTCATTGCAGTTACAACTCCCTCGTGAGGGGAAGAGAAGGGTAGACACTGATCTGTTCTCTGTGGTGACCAGTGACAGAACTTGAGGAAACAGCATGAAGCTGTGTCAGGGAAGGTTTAAGCTGGATATTAGGAAAAGGTTCTTTACCCAGAGGGTGGTTGGGCACTGGAACAGGCTCCCCAGAGGAGTGGTCACAGCACCAAGCCTGACAGATTTCGAAAAGCATTTGGAAAATGTTTTCAGACACATGGTGTGATTGTTGGGGTTGTCCTGTGTGGGGCCAGGAGCTGGACTTTGATGATCCTTGTGGGTTTCTTCCAACTCAGGACATTCTACGATTCTATCATCCTTACTAGATGATCTTTAAGGCCTCTTCCAACCCAAACCTTTCTAGAATTCTGTGATTCTATGTTATGCATATATACACACTCACATCCACTAGTACACATTAAGAGGTACAGAAAGCTAAGATAAAGTTG
Organism: Dicrurus megarhynchus; assembly: GCA_013399195.1. Classification (NCBI taxonomy): domain Eukaryota; kingdom Metazoa; phylum Chordata; class Aves; order Passeriformes; family Dicruridae; genus Dicrurus; species Dicrurus megarhynchus. The sequence goes on from VXAD01012870.1 coordinate 718,553, forward strand.
GAAACGCTAGGTTTGCTAACAGCAGAAGGCCAGTGCTTTGTCTCTGAAACAAGAGAGACAAAAGTCCAGTGTCTAATGTCCTAAATACAGCTAGAAAAGCCCAGGCTGCAAATGCACTCAATGGGAATTTTGCCCTACGTGTATAAACATACACGGGAAAGAGCAGCATGTTTTGCGTTTATATTTGCAACTGTAGAATGTGATAGAGTCCCATTGTTTTTCTGATCCATAGTGTAGTTTCCCTCGCAATCTAAATATTTTTCTCCACTGAGACAGGGATTTGTTTCAGCATGCACTTTCATAAGCTAAACTCCTCCACTAAAACAGTAAGGCTCAAGGTCCAAATGATGGTGTTCTTCATACCAGCATGTGCTTTGGGTAAACACTTCAAAACAGCGCTTGTTAAACTGACCTTCAGAAAAGAAGTTTCTCTATCAGTGACAAACACTGTCTAAACACTTCTCTAAAGGTGGACATTTGGAAATACTCTCTTCCTTGTGTAGCATGAAAAAATTCCTGAAGCAGAGAGGGAAAAAATCCTCCCTTTCTCCGCACGGTTGATGCTCTGAGAGCAGCATCTGAAGATGCACAGGAGGCACTGTACGGTTAGGTTCTGAGACTGGCTGGGTCAAAGGCAGCTTGAAATTTTCCCAACTGGATTTGTTTCACTGTGTTTTTAATGTTAATTGCTTGCAGTTGAGCCAAGACTTACAACCTTCCACCAGTGACATCCCCAGCAGTGTCAGAGTAGCTGGGCCCCTGTGCTGCTGCATCGCCCAGCTGGTAAGAGCAGCACGTACAACACAACTGTATTGCATTAGCAAGGCACTGGGTGGCCACCACGTGTAAAACACTTTCTGTCAGCATTATAACTTAACCAAAAGGTTATGTTCTGCCAGATGTACTTCTGGAAAGTGGCTATTAATGTAAGGTTAAGTCTCTCATTCTTACGCACTTTGAAATCAAAGCCTTGACTTGCAAGTACGAGTGGATAACTACTGTTATTTGTAACTAGCACAGGCAATGGTACAGCCAAGGCTTTGGAGATCTCATTGCCTAAAAGGCACAATTTGCTAGCATGACTAAGGGATGCATTTAATGCTTCTATATGCTGTTACAGGGTGGAGAAGCAAGAGCAGCTCAGATCTAGATTGTGAGGTTTTTTCTCTACCGTGGTCATGGTGAGGAAGAGTCAAAGCTGTGCTGCTCTGAGTCACTTCTTAGTCACTACCCCGCCAGGCCTGCACACCAAGTATATGCAGTGGCTAGGAGCTCTAAATATATTCAGTGGCCTTAGGAGCGATTAAGAAGAGGTAGTTTAATGCTGGCTCAGATGAAGAAAATGTCTTTCCCATGCAGTCCTGCACAGTCAGCCCACTTCAGGACAGGACTAGCTAGGCAGGCTCAGGGCAGATGCAGGGCCATCCAGAGACCCCAAGCTCTTGGCTTCACTCACGGGACTGGCAGCAGCTCTGTGCCAGCATCACTCGCCGGATGAAGTAGCTCCAACAGAAGAACCATGCTTGGACATCTTATAGACTGTATGCAGCTAAGGCTTTAGATCAGAGCACTTCTCTAATTGAAAACAAAATCCCCACACTTCTCAAGACTGTGCACATGTAGATTAGGAAGCAAATCCTTTGGCACAAGTTAGTGTAAATATTGTGCTACATATGTCCTTGTTGATGTGTAGGAGTTCAGGGTAGCTTGTACTACCCCGGACATTTTTGTTACGCAAGTGAAGTTTTTAGAGAACATGTTAAGCTGAGCACAACTTATTTCAGAATTTATGTAAGTGGGGGTGAACATATATATAAAGGTCAGGTGGAAACTGTTGACCAGAAGACTACTCATAAGATACAACAAGAATACAGGACCATTCCAGTTATGTGGAAAAAGCAAGCATCTTTCAGGATTCTGTGGCTAAGTTAGCTAAGAAACAGGGGGTTGGGGGGTTTTGTTATTTATTTATTTATTTATTTTCATGAATTGGCCTGTTTGTTCACTGATTTCAAGTGTCAACTACTTTAAATTCTGCTAAAGGTCTCCATTTGGATAAAAAAGAGCATGAAGGAATACCTTTTACACCTGCCCATCACCATCAGTCTGCTTTTCCTTCTCCCCAAAAGATGATAGCTGATGTCCAGGCCATAGTGTAAGATGGTTTGTTGTGCTGAACTGGAGTAGTTACAAGATTTCACAGTATACCCCTTCACATGAGAGTCCTTGTCTACAGGTGCTTCTGTTGTCATGCAAGCTGGACAAGCCCTTTTTCTTTCAACAGACACAAAAGCTCTTGCTATTCCCTTCTGGCAGAGCCATACTTCTCCCTTCTTCATCCAACAGCAGGCTAGCCAATTTCTTCATTTGCTCCTCACATTCCCCCCAGAAACACCAAAGCTACACTAAAATGTAAAGAGAACACAGGTGACAATAGACTTGATCCAGAAGTTAGATCCCCCCTCAGCAGCTCCTGAAGGCGTATGTTCTGTCCTTTCCCTGAAAAGGTTCAATTCTAGAGGTCGGAGATGGCTGCCATAAAGAGGTATTTGGGAGGTGGCCCATGGCTTTCTCTCAGCACCCCATAAACCTGAGGAAGTGCATCTCTACCACTGTAAAAGTACTACTGAGTCAATGTCTTGATATCCTTTCAACTGACTGACAATATTTCTCATCTCTCCTTTTTTTCTGCTACTCTCCTCCAGCTTAAGAGTGGCTAATGCTCCAGAGCTGATTTGAAATAGGCTTTTATTTTGTTTCACAAGAAACTCATCCTGTCTAAGGTAAGCTCTTCCAGCAGTTCCAGAGCACAAGCAGAGATTAATGCCTTCTGGGTGATTTTGTATGGCTGTCGAGCATTCAGAAACAAATCTAAGGATAGGGTTTGCAAAGTTGTGACTGAAGAAACTGAAGACTGCAGGGGAGAAGCAGACTGGGGTCACCCCAGGATGGCCTGGCACAACACAGTGCTTGGGAAGAGGCACAGTGTTGTACTAGAGAGTGTATTACAAGAGTCAAGTGCTGCTATTTACATCTCTCACAACCAGTAGTTTAAAATCACACAGCTCATCTTGTTTCATTTTGTGCCTGTTAATCTGAGGAAAGCATTCTCTGGATGAAAATGTAAGTAGGTATGCAAGTCCTAATCACAGGTCATCTAAATATTACATCAAAATTAAAATTCATTATTATTAGCTATTACATGTATTATGCTAAATCATTGCACAGAATGAGGTCTTCTTGAAATGTATATTTTACATCTCTGGAAAAAAAGCACTAATCCTAAGAATGTTTAAGTCAACAAAACACAGACAGAGGGAGGAAGCAGGGATTGTTCTCTTCTACAGAACTAGAAAGTTGGATTATTCCTGCCTACAGAGGAAAAAGGGTAGATTACTAGCATCACCAAAAAAAGCATTTGAGGGAAAGGAGAGAGATACTAATTGCCCAGGTGCCAGTATCCTGTCTTTCCTATCCATTGAGACAAGCCTTGCAAGATTTCATGTCTTCCATAACCAGACAGTATATCATTTCATTGGAAACTAAGACATCTTTGTCAACAATGATGTCCCTCCTACCTTTCCTTGTGAAAGGAGGAAGAAGTCACTCTCTGTTTGTCCTACTTCTACTGTGAAACAAAGCATACTATTGCTATGCTTCTGATAGACATCATCACTGTTTGGTGGGCACGATTTTGCAGAGGAATGAAGTGAAGAAGCATCAGCATTCTGCCAGACAGATCTGAAATCAAGGAAACCATGGCTGCACTCTTTAGAACTGAGACTCTCAAGGCAAGCCTTCAAAGCTACATTTTAGCAGTTTAACACTTCCACCTACAGACTTCCAGAAGAGCTCTTGCATTCTGTAGAGCTTTTTCTTTACCTGCTGGTGGACTTGGCTGTAGCTCAGAGCAATTGCAGAGTCACTGCTAGCAGTCAATACACACAAAGGCAGTCCTTGGCAGAGCAGCCCCTTTCATCAGCCTGACCCTTTTATCTGCATTGCTTCTGTGTTACCCCTCTCCAGCTGATCTTCATCTCAGGTCAGATCCAGAGTTCACATCCTTCAGTATGTCTCCATCTCAGAAGCCCTTAATTATTCCATCTCCTAGCCAAAACATATGCTTCTTGTGGACAAGGGAGTACAAGAACATAACTTTTCCAACCTTTACATTAAGTAAAGAAAGTCTTGGGGGTTTTTCCCCATTCCCAACTCAGCTCTGAGCTGCTCTGAATTTCTTTCATTTGCAAGTCTCCTCCTTGACATTTGAGATGTTTCAGCCCAGAGCTCCTGGCCCATGGACCTGGAGAGCAGCAGCTGACAGCCAAGTATTGAGTAGTGACTGGTCTTAGACTTTCCCACATGCTGGGCTGCATGACTTGCAATCACCAAGACTCCTCACATAATTAAATCAACCTGGCTGCAATTCGGAAACAAACAGATGTTTCTCTTCCTGCTCAAATCTTTCACGGACCCAGGCCCTCTATAAAAGCACTCAATTGCTTGGCTTATTGATTTCTCTGATCTTCTAATTAAAGGCTGGGGCACTCCCATGCAGGAATTGCTGCTCCAGACAATTTACCAGAAGAGAGGGGGGGATGTTATAGCCTTACACAGATCCCTGACACCCACTGTCCCTCCAGTGGCTTCAGATACCTTGTGCCACAGTGTACAGGTTCTAGCTGGAATGAAATTAGTTTTCTCCATAGCACCTGTCATAATGCTGTGTCTTGGATCTGTGTTAGGGTTAGGATTAGGATTTGGAGCAGCACAATGCTACCATTCCAGGGACACATTTGTTCCCTCCACACCTTTCTCATCTGGGCCACAGCGTCAGCCCAGAGCTGCCATTAGGGCTAGGGTTGAGACCCACAAAGTTTACAGCTTCAGGGACACTGTCACAGCAGGAAGCATGCCAAGGGGAGCATGGCACTGCATCAACATTGCTCCATCCACATGCAAGGATGCTGCATTTGTGTGTAAATCAATCTCTCTCAAGCACACTACTGTGGTAAAACTGAGCTAACTGCAGGATTTACCTCAGGCAGCATTTACTCTCAGGCAGGATTTACCCACAAGCCAGCAGAGGTACTTAGAGTAAGTCAGCACATTTATCTCAAACACCTTCTCCTCACTGCAGGGTAAATGCAAATGTGCAGTTACCAGGAGAATGGCAACATATAGTAATCCTGTGGCTCCAGCACCTGCACGACCATGCATCCTGCTACCCTGGGCACCACCAGCCAGCTATGGACAATAATTGTTTGTTTTGAAGGTAGGGAGTAGGGAATTAAGGAGGTTTCCAGGAATGGGTTTAGAAACCTACTCTTGGGAAGTGAGTCATAATAAAAAAAAAGGAAGAAAAGCACAGGTCTGAGATGTTTGCTAGGCAGGTAAGGATACTGCAGCAGAAGATGTGGACTTGGACTGCCTCAGGGCTTGGATTTTGGCAGGACAATAGGAAAATTATTTTCTAAAGAACAGTATACAGCCTCAGCTTCCATTTCAGGAACTCTGCATTGTCTAAGGCCAGCTTTGCCTCCTTCACTACCCTACTTGTTATAGGTACTTTTGTTTGGAGATTCCTGAACTCAGGAACAGGCCTTAATTATAGGTATATTTCTTCCTTATGTAAACCTTCATCTGGAATATGATGAGAAGGTAAATACTGACACCAAGACCTATATCTAAGAGAAAGAAATCTGCCAAAAGATCATATGTGTAGCAAAGATTCCTCTGTCCACATTTTCTAGGTTAGACATCTGAGCAAAACCTTAACACTGTGAACAGTGTTGAACGCCGCAAGTACTATTATTACATTTGGACAGTGCAGTGCGTTCACAAGTATGTCCAGTCACTTTTCCAGGTGAGTTTTGATTTTATTGCAGTAATGGGAATGGGTTAAATGTGTTAGGCACATTTGTCTTCTGCTCTGAAGAAAGATGGTCCAGAGACTTTCTTCATCTTTGCAATGAGGTGGATGGGGACTGCATATGACACAGCACTCACTTCTTATGTGACTTTCCGGAGACAGGCACCTTTATGCAACAGTAGCAGTTTTAGAAGTTTGATATTGTTACACTTACTGTTTATTTTAAAATTAGTGTATTGATAGATTTGACAGCTTCTTCCACAGAAACAGTTCTACTATCACTTCCCGTATGCTGTACATGGCATGCAGAGCCTGAAATTACACTTGCACAACTGTTTGCAGTCTCTCTCAACAGCACAGCCAGGAGCCATCCCAGGGATGACTAACCTAGGGATCTAAGCACTGCCATTGCTGAGGCAGGCTGAAGTTATAACCACCATTTGCTGCTGCGCATTTCAGACATAGGATTTTCTTGCCTTTTTTAGCTTTCTCTTCTGTAGGCTGCAAGATGAGTACTTTGCTATCGTCTCAGAGGAGCTGCATGCAGTCTCTCCTACATATCTGTCAGGGACCATTAGCATTGGACTTGTTCATTCAAGTTGCTTTGATATCCTTGCATCTTACAGTGCATTAAGAGTTCATAACAAAAGGATAGTCAGATATCATATATACAATTAATATTTTGGGCCATTTTTAGCTTGCTTATAGGCATCAAAGACCGTTTTCAGCTACAGTAAAGGGAAATAAAGCAGAAATAAATGATACTGTCATTTACTGTGAAACCTTCCCCTGTCCTCCCCAGAAATCTTTGGTTTTGAACAGTGTGTACTGCTCTTCCCTTTACTGTGATAGACTGAATCACAGGATCATGGGGTACTTCAGAAAGAGTTCTCATGGTATCTATAGACCAACTTCCTGCTCAAGGCATGATCAGCTACAAAATCAGATGAGGTTGCTCAATGCTTCATCCCGTCCGGAAACATCCCAGCTTTGGCCACAAAATGCAAAACCTGCCTTGCTATTCTGTTTTTTCTTCACTAAGTCTTGTTATAGGTAGAACTAGTGTGAGACTGCATCTTGAAGCTTTTATGGCTGTATTTCAAAGAATAAGCTGTAAGCTTCTTTCCCAAGGAGTTCATTGTAAACTGAGTAATGTTGATGAATAGGTCTCAGTTCAAAAACATGTGTGCAACCACCTGATGTGAACGATTCCCCACTAAATTACAGAGCAATAGACCTAGTGGTAATTTAAATGTGCTTGAAATCAAGCAGGCACTTAGAAATTTTGCTGCACTGGGGTCCAATCGTTCTGAAACACGGTGAAAAACCAAAGGAAGAAAGTCATCAAAACCAAACAGACTGCAGACATTCAGCTGACTCTTTTGTTCAGTATTTGCATTGTTTGAAAGACAACTGTGAAGCATCTCGCTTATCCACAAGGCTCCCATCAGGCTGTTTACCAGTAAAATCTGAAAAGCTGTTGGGAGTCCACGTGATTTCTAGTATTTTGAGCAGGTTGGTTTTGTTTCCTTGTTCAGACATGTTCTAGTCCAAAGACATTGTGCGCAGAAACTGTCAGGTCATGAATAAAAGATAAAAAGCCCGCTATTTTTTAACCAGCTTCACTGGACTGGTTCAGGGGTTGGTCCGAACTGCAGACATACAATCAGCACACAGGAGACTTTCATGTCGGATTTATCACACTGGAAATTTAAAAATAAGTGTTTAATGATTCTGTTGAATATCAAAACCATTGTATACTTCACGCAACACACAGAGAACAGGGTCTGATGCTTAGGAGCGGTCAGGCACATAAATGTAGACATGATCTTTCGGGATGCACGGAGCCCAGGGGCTGGGCTGATGGTGGAGGAGAAACCTGTTGCCCTGGGTGATGCCAGCCGTTTGCCCACGCTGCCGGCCCGCTTCCAGCACTTTCTCCACACCAACGTCAGGGGGCCGGTGTACCCNGCCCCAGCGTCGCCAGCGGCTCGGCAGCGCAACTGCCGCGGGGGACATCGTCGTGCGTGGGGTACAGCCTGCCTTCTTCCCGGCTCCCCGCCGCCCTGCAGCCATGGCCTGGCAGCCGATGGAGATCAACCCCGAGGTGCGCGAGGGGCGGTGGGGACAGGGCTGGGGCTGCGGGGCGGGGGGTGGGGCGCCGTCTGTCACCGGCACTCACGCTTCCCCCCCCGCAT
>VXAD01012870.1:726736-747393 GCA_013399195.1 Dicrurus megarhynchus
TCCGTCGCCGCCCGCCCCTGCCGGGGACCGCTAGCCGCGGTGACGGTACCGCTGCGCGGGGCGCGGCCGCACCTGCGGAGCGGCGCTTCCCTCCATCCCTCGGCATCCCGCCTTGCTGGGGTGCGGCTGCACCTGCGGAGCGGCGCTCCCCTCCATCCCTCGGCATCCCGCCCCGCCGGGGCGCGGAGCGGCGCTCCCCTCCATCCCTCGGCATCCCGCCCCGCCGGGGCGNGGGCGTGTCGCGGCCGGGCCACCCGCTCTCTGTGCCCCGTGCAGGTGCTGTCCCGCCTCGGGGTGGGTCCTGGCTGGCGCTTCGTGGACGTGCTGGGCTTCGAGGATGAGGCACTGCGCGCGGTGCCGACCCCGGCCTGTGCGCTGCTCCTGCTGTTCCCGCTCACGGAGCAGGTGGGTGTCCCCTCCCGCACAGGGTAGCGCTGGCTGCCGTCAAGAGTGTGGCTGTCGTCCACCCAAGCATCAGATGGTTGGGCATGGATGGGGCTTGGCACTGGTGCGGTGTTGTGCTCCAATATATTGTCCAAATAGCCTCAACTGAAATGAGCTGAGCAACCATGATGAGCTTTCATTCCATCCCAGTGTTTCTGTGAGACTTTGCTTTGTCCGAGGGGGAAAAAACATGAGCACTCTTGAGTGTGAGGAATAGCAATTCCATTACCATGCTGAATCATTGGATCTGGAGAGGCCTACATTACTACTTTAATATATTGATATATTCAGTCCACTTGATGCTAAAGATGGGCTTTGAAATCAAGTTTAAATAACAGGTTCTTAAAAAGAAGGTTTATAACCTTTCAATAGTGATGAATTTTACAGTTGTTTATACATTGTTCTGATGGGGAGTGGCTCGTGAAGGCAAATAATTCTAAAGGTCCCAAGGCCTATTGTAGACACATGCTGAGTAGTCTTGTTCAGTGGACCAAAGCTACTGGGAGAGGATATAAAAGGGCCTATCCATTATATTATTTCCCACCCCAAGCTATTTCCAGTGTATGGCACAGATGGAGAAGCGAAGAACAGTGCCTTTGGATATGACTGAGTCATGCAGGTAGTCCATTAAGTGTTGGCCTGAATCCAGTTTAGACATATGGTGCTTTACTGGTGCTACAAAGACAGCTTTCTGAGTAAATCTTTGTGCAGTCCTGATACTGATTCTCCTGCACAACAACTTACTTGTCCGGTGGTTTGCACAATACAAAGATAGGACTGTGATGAAATGCCTAAAACAGTTACGTGTTTACAGCATGAGAACTTCAGGAAGCAACAGACTGAGAGAATAAAGGACCAGGAGATCAGTTCCAAGGTGTATTTCATGAAGCAGACAGTCAGTAACTCCTGTGGGACCATTGGTCTGATACATGCAGTTGCAAATAACAAGGACAAATTGAAACTTGGTGAGTATGAATATTCTGAAGTGCTTGAATTTCCTTTTTTCTTGACAGCAGATTGCATGGGTATGGGCTTTTGGGAGACAGGTGGGGCTTTCATGCAAGCCAAGGTAAGGCATGCTGTACTGTTTCAGTTGGTAAGTGGGTCATCCAGCTTTTGGAGAGGGGCATGTGGACTGCCCCTCCACAGAAGGGAATGTGCTTTGACTCCTGTAGCTGCAAAGGTATTGTCCTACTAAGTAATGCAAGAGGAAAAGGGCCCATAGCAGGACTGACCGAAGTCTGTCTGTAATTAGGAAGTACTGCATTCAGAAGTAGTTATTGACATTAAGCTTGATGTCAATAGAAGAGAGGGAGTTATTCACGCTACTTATGTCTAATGTAAATCGATGTAATGCTCAGAGCAGCCTGTTGTTGTGTTGTCCTGGCTGGGCGGGATTCACCCAGCCTCAGCCAGGATGCAGAGACACCGGGAGGGCAGAGGGACTCCAAACCGGCTGTCCTGGGGCGGTCCCGGGCTGGGAACTCCCTTTCTGATTGGTTGTTGGCTGCCGGGGCAGGGGGGGGCGGGAACCACGCGGCAAAGCCCGAGAGAGAGAGCACAGGGGACAGAGACAATAAACAACCACTGGACCCCCCGTGCTTGGCTCTCCCGTCTCGCCTTTTTTCTCTGCTCCGGGAGGTCGAGGGGGTGCCCCGAGGGACCCCCTGAGACTGTGGCTGCACTCGCCAAAGAGCTGCCGGCGAGGGCAGCGTGGGAACGGGCACAGCAGGCTAAAAGAGGTACTCACAAGCTGCTGCAGCTGAGCAGGTTTTTGGAGGAAGCTCTGAACCGGCCAGCTGCACCACGCTATAGCCTGTAAATCAGTCTAAAACATGTTTTCTTTCTGCTGGAGAAGTTGTGTAGATAAGGGTTTGTAAGGAGATTTTTCCTACTGAGGTAATAGTTTTGATTGTTTCTTTACTATAGAAAAAGATTCTTTTGTTGTTCAAAGACTAGAGATCTGCAAAATACAACTACCCATATTCCAAGAGAACTTGGACCCTTTCTGTGGTGTGGGATTCCTTTTTATATGAAGGAAAATACATGTGGAAGGCATAATGAGCATTTAAGCATAGTTTTGCTTTGTTCTTCTTGAAAGGGATTCACTGAAATAACACACTCTTGATGAGTGAAGCAATGATGCAGCACATCTTTTACGTGCTAGAACTCAGTGCATCTTAGTACTGCACTACTTATTTATGTTCTGGAAAACCCAAGTAACCCCATCATGAGCAAGTGCTGTGTTCATTTGAAGGCAATGAGATAATTTCATCTTCCCATATTCTGTTAGTTATGTGTCCTTACAGCCAGTACCTTTCTTGAATTTCTTCAAAACAGGATTGAACATTTCTGCCAAATGTGCAGTGCAGAAATCAGAAAAGCTAAATCCCATCTGAAAGTGGTTTTTAAAACAAACATCCAGAGTACCCTGAAGCACTCTTCCCTGAAACAACTCTGGTTGTTTGTGTAGATTTTTACTAATATCCTCTGGATAAATAGCTTACTTTAAGTGGTAGTTACAATGTGCTTATGTTGGAGGTAGTTACAGGCTGAATGCAATGACTTGTAGTTTGTGCAAAACGCATTGATTGTGACTGATGCTTTACCTATACTGAATAAAATGCTTGATCATCTTGTGCAGATGAGGGGTCTGCCCTGAAGAAGTTTCTTGATGAAACCGCTGATTTGTCTCCTGAAGAAAGAGCTAAGCATTTGGCAAACAATAAGGTATATGAACTACACAAACTGCTGAGAGCTATCAGCACCTAAAGATGTAGTAACCTGTATCTGCTTTCTCTTAAGGCTATACAAGAAGTCCACAATTCTGTTGCACAGGAAGGACAATGTCGGGTAAGATGTGAATGTGTAAAATCTTGGGAAAAGTGTTTAATGAAGGTCGTAGAGCAACTTTTTTTTGTCTGTCAGCTGTTACAGTTCATGAGGAAAGAGAAATGAGTGATTCATGGGTGGATACTTGTTCAGGATTTCTTCCTCAAACATGGATTGAAAATTTGGGTCCAGATCCAGTCTGAAAATAGGCTATACAATAGGTTTTCTGGTGCTTGACCTTGTAGAGGTCTTGCCACAGACCTCTTCAGCTAAACTTAAGTTTTCAGTCATTTGCTTTCTTGTTGAAGTGTCCTCTGTTCTGTAGTCACAAATTGGGCTTGCAGTACTAGCTTCAATCTAACAAATATATCTGATGGTATCTCCTAAGGTTGAGGACAACAGTGTGAACTTCCACTTCATTCTGTTTGTCAATGTGGATGGACACCTGTATGAACTGGGTAAGGTCCTGTGAACTCTGCAGTGGGATTGGGCCTACTTCACACTGCACAACAGTGTTGGGGGCTAAGGCAAGATACTTTGTGCTAATTGAACTGTTTGCTGAGGCTCTCAGAGCCAAAACACAGTTGGTACCTTCACCTGAAGATTTTAACTGATAATGGGTTGCACTGAAAGCCTAAAGCATGTTGTCACTGGTAGAGCTGAGAAGACTCTTTCCATCTCACTCAGACAATTGACAATTTGTTCTGACTTCCCAAATATCATCATATGTGTACTTGTTTGGGTCCACTATGCTCAGTTCTGCTGATTCAGAAGTATTTCTTTCACAGATGGACGTATGCCATTTCCTGTAAACCATGGCACAAGCTCGGATGACTTGCTGTTGAAGGTAAGACTTCTCCCTTGCTGCTTGTTTCCCTGAAAGCAAGGCTTATAAAAAGGTGAGAAGTCTGCATTTGGTGTATAGTGGTTGTACCTACTTGCTGTGCAGGTCTGTGCTTCAATCTGCTAAATTTATGACGATTAAAGGTATTGTCCCCCAGAGCTAGATACCTGTTAAGTGTTACAAGATTATGTAACTTAGTTGGTGGGACTCAGAGAGGAACTGCAAAGTCTTGTTCTCTACAGCAAGTGTATTTGGTTGGTCTAAGCCAGCTGTATGTTTTCATCCCCAAGGATTCTGCTAAGATCTGCAGACAATTTACAGAACGTGAAAAAGGAGAAGTTCGTTTTTCTGCTGTGGCTTTCTGCAAGTCTGCCTAAGAGTCTGAAGAGATGCGAGGAAAGCAGTTTAATAGCACACCAGTAAATGCAGTTTAAACTCCAGTGCTTCAGTACTTGTCAAACACAGCTGTTCTGGTAACTTAAATTATTTCCACCTTTTGCTATACACAGAAGCAACATCAGCTGAGCTTATGCTAAAGGATGAGCTCAAGTTTTAATGTGAATGGTTTGGACACATCAGATATCTTTAGACTCTTTTTTCACATGTTAAGTAGAAAATGCTTAACAGGGCTTGTTTGATCTGTGTCATGTTAATTGAGTTGTTGGTTGATATTTCCTTGTCCTTAATGAGAATAAAATGTTCTGCTGGAAGACTAAATGGACTAAAGTGATGACTAATTTTCTCCTAAAAGAACTGTGTGGCATCCTCTGTAAACATTTTCAAAAGACCCTCAAAGCTCTCCTCTGAGGAAAAAGTTAAGTTAACCTCAGGGTAGCAGGGCAATTGCTCTTCTTAGTGTCTTGAAGGCTTTCAAGGATGGAGAGACACTAGTAACATGTTGCAGTGCTGTATGCTGCACTACCCTTCTAGTAAGGCTTCTCCTAATGTCCAGTCAAAAACTCATAATCTGCCACCTGAATACACTTATTTTGGAGGAGTAAGGTGTGATAAATTAACATTCAAGTGTCACCTTAATGTGGTCTATATTAGTGCCACAAGCCACAGAATACCCACTGGGTTGGCTGGTGTTATGTTTCCTTATAGGAGACAGTATTAGAACAGATATTCTCCCTACCTGTAGCTGAACCAACCGTGCTGGCTAAGGCAGGCCTGTGTGTGCTTACAAACTTGTGATTCTGTTATGAAGACTTTTAAAGAGGCTGTACTTACCTGTCCTGTCCAAAATGACCTAAAAAGAAGAAACCCACACTACATGGATTTCTAATAGCAGGATGAAATTTGGATTCAAGGAAAACAGACTTAATCTGTAATACAATTTCCTTGGCTTGAACCATGGCCTGTGGAAACTATTTTTCCCTGAGTCTAGTTGCTGTTTGCTGCCCTTGCTGCTCCTTGCTGATATTTCAGGTAGCTGTAAGCAGGGATAAAACACTTGGGCCTTTATTCTAATGCATTAGGTCCCAGTCTGTCCCTGGCAGCCAGTGTATACAGTGCTGGGTAACACAGTCTTAGATGGTCACTGGTACTCTGGGTATGCTGCAAGTTGTTCTGGCTTCAGGGCTTTTTTGAAGGGTAATTCAAGCTTTTATTAAAGCTCTATGTGGGCTGAAGTTGTTTTGTATTGGGCCTTGTTCCTGCTCATATAATCACCTGATAGCTGAAGCTGGTGAAGGGTTGCCACACATTTTAATTCGAAGCCTAAGGATTTGCTAAACCTCAGCATACTCCAATTCTAAACATCAGTGTCTTCAGCTTCTGTTAGCAGGGAGGTGAAAACTAGGGCTGAGAAAAGGTGTGTTATGTGTTATTGTTCTCTACAGCAACATCATCTTCTGCCTTTCAGTGGAAGTTGTTGTAGGGTGGAGGGAGAGGCCCCCTGGGGCGTCTCTGCTGCAGCCTGCTGCTCCAGCGAAGACTCGGAGCCATGCCTGTGGCTCAGGCTGCTTAGCAACACAGCCTTCGAGAGAGGAAATGCAAGTGGCATGAGCACAGCAGAGTGGAAGGCACAGTAAAAACCAGCTACAGGAGGAGGAGCACAAGAAGTGCCAAGTGAGCTGCATGCCTTACCTGGGGCAGTGAGCTTTAGTGCTGCAGAGGACCCTCTCCTTGCCCTTGGGCAATTACTGAGGGCACATGCCATGACTGTGCCTGTGTAGAGTCAATGCTGAAGCAACCTGAAAATGCCTTTGAGATTCTACTGTGTATTTCATAGTGATTGCAGCAGTCTAATATTTTGTGTTTTATTTGTTCTTTTTGCTTTAATTAGCAGTACAAACAGTGCTACTGAAGTTATTTCAGTGTTTCATGAACTTTTTTTCATTCTTCTGCTCAAGCTTCTGAGTTAAGAATCTAGCAAAAGCCAACATTTTAATAATTTAGGCCTCATGAAAAAACAGGGAAAGGGTTGTGCCAGACTTTTCTTATTTTCTCACATTCTGGTCCCAGGTACAGTTTCAAAGGATAGAAATAAAGAGAAGAACTAAAGAATGAATGTTATCTATCTACTCATTTATAACATCACTAGCAAGGCTGTTATCCCCTGCAGAAATGCTGACAAGGGCTTAGCAAACAGCTGGGCTGTACTTTAAAACATCCCAGGTTTCAGAAAGAGGAAGATAAGTTATTTGGGATGGCAAAGCTCTTGGGAGTTCAGATAGAGATCGCAAACCATGGGTGCTGATCTGTAGGCTGAATAGATGGAAGATGTTGCAATATTACAGTGCAGCTGTTCCAAATGTGTTACTGCTTTCAGAAGAAAAGTCACAATGCATGGAAGTGTGTGACAAAACCAGATTGAAAAAGTCTTAAACAGAAAACAAGGAAGGTGTTTTAAAGCCATATCAGACATGTAGAGACTCAAAATAAATGCTTTTTCAAAATTTTCAGATAATTTTACCTACTTGCCAGTTTTTGAATTTTCATCTTTGCCTGTTATTTCACATTTTGGTGGAAATGTTTGGGCCAAGAGCTGTCTTTTAGAGTGCTATGTATCCAAACACTTTTCATGAGAAGATGCTCTTATAATTAAGTATTTTTTCTTGGTCACATCCTATCTGAAGTAAAGCTTATTTCTTGTCTCTCCTTGTTTTCTTCTCTTTATTCTTATATCTGTAGTTCCATGCGGAACTGTTACTTTCCCTTGATTTCCTGTGCATCCTTCTTAAGTAAATTAGCTCTTTTGACCCTTTCTACTTCTCATCTAAAGCCCTTTGTGTTTTTCCTGAATTTACCCCTGAATTTTCCCTGTGACAATTGTTGAGAAGGGCAGGAGCTTGTGAAGTCTGCTGTGTTTTATGCCCACTCTGAAAGAAACCTGACTGGCTGTTGCCACTGCTGCTCTTCCAGATAGAGGAGTCTACTGAGCAAATTAATTTGAATTAACAGTTTCCTGCCATTTTTGTGCAGTCTTTCAGAGGTGGACATTCAACTGTTAATACACAGAACTATCCTTGGAAATATTTGAGAAATAATGAAGAATCTCAGGTAGGATTTTTAGGCTTATCTGTTTAGACCTGCACATTGCTAATTGACTGTGTGCAATCTATCATTTTTGTAACAGTTTTCTTGCTTGTCTGTTGAAAGCTGTAGTCAGCTTACTCTGTAGATGGCAGCATTGGGAAACTTAGAGCAACAAGTCTGATTTAGGACCAATGACAGAATGGATCCAGAAGCTTTTTTTAAGTCCACAGCTAGTCCTATTGCTTTCAGTGGGACCATTCACATGCTTAAGCACACTTCTGATTTCAGAGCCAAATAGCCAATCCTTCTCCTAGTCAAAAGTTAGGCATAGTGCAATGTCCAAAACCTCTTACATAATTGAATAGTTTTTGGCTTAGATCCCCAGTTTACTTGCAGCTGATGTGTATCAGCTTTTGTCCAATATATACTGCTGTACAATATACATGCTACTATTTCTATACTAAATAGAATTCTTTTTAGGGGGAGTAAGGAAGGAAAGAGTGGGACTAACTCCAAGAGCATCCAGCTTTTGACACACAGACTAGTTTACCAATCTCAAATATTTAGGATGGAGAAGCAGCTAGCTGAAAAAAGGACTGCTGATGCAAACACAGCAGGGAGATCTAGGGGCCTGTGGTGGGCATTGGGAGCAAACGAGACTGGCAGTAAACCTTGTAGTCACAGGATCCCTCTCCTGGTGCTGCCAGCAGCCAAGAAGAGGCTGATGACAGAACTTCAGCTCAGTGGAACTGTGGACTAAATGAGAACAAACACAAATGGGGAAAAATGCAGCCAGAAGCAGAGTAACAGCATTAAAGTTTGTGACCAAAGGACATAAAATATCACTTGCATTTTGTAATTTTTTATATCTTGTACAGGATGATATTAAGTTACAGGGAGTGGTTGACATTCCAAATGCTTTGAAGCCAAGGGACCTCGAGGGATGAGAGGATGGGTTAGAAAATCCACATAGAGTTCAACATGGTGAGGTGCTGAGCTTGGCACCTGGCTGGAGCCACCCTGTGGCTGGGAGGTGATGGGCTGAGGTTCAGCCCTGCTGCAGCCTGGGGATTTTGGCAGGTGCCAATTTGAATATAAGCCCATATGTTGGGTGCTCTCCCTATGAGTAAGGCAAATCACATACCGTGTTGGGAGTTCTACTAGGAGGAGCAAGACCAGCAGAAGGAGGGAAGTTATTATCCATTACTACTTGGCACTGGTGAGGTTGCACCTGGAATAGTGGTTCAGTTCTGCATCCCCCCACCCAGTCCAAAAAGGGTGTGGAGGAATCTGGAGAGGGTCCAGCAGCAGGCTCCCGAGGCAGGGAGCAGCCCTATGAGAAGAGACTGGTGGAGCTGGATGTGTATAGTCTGGCACGGAGGAGACTAAGGCAAGATCTAATTGTAGCTTACAACTACATCAAGGGCAGATGCAAAGATGACAAAGCCATTATTTTTTCCTGGTAGTAGGAGATGGTTTATCATAGGGCAGTAACTGCAAATTGCAGCTTGGAAGGTTCAATTCAGGACATTTGGAAACTAGAAAAATATTTGTTCATGGGAAAGTAATATACTGGAACAAGTTGTCAGAGAAATGGGAGCTTCTCCATCCTTGCAAGTTTGTAAGGGACCAGAATTTAACAACCAGCTTCTCTTAAGCTGCCTGAGGTTACCTGTTACAGTATGAAAAATTGGAGCAGCGATCAGTGTTGCTCCAGCCTCAGCAACTGAGTGCTGTGCTCCTTGACAAGGAGCTAATGGTGAGTCTCCTTGCTGTGCTTTGCGTAGGGAAGTTGTTCCCAGCAGGAAGAGCTGGAGGCTGATGCTGCTGACTGCTGGTTTTCTTCCCTGTCTGAGGTGGGAGGACAAGAATGGCTGCAGGAACGGCAGCCAATGCATCTAGGGTTTGGTGCAGGTTTTGTTACTGATGGATGTCACTTCACAGGGAGCTGGGGAAGGCAGAGGCCAAGAAAGGACCTGAGGGACCTCTTCCACAGTCAATGAATCAGAAACTGAAGTATAAGGAGTCCTCCCTGAGGATGAGTGTAACATCCCTATGGGTACCCTAGGGGGAAAAAGAGCAGTGAGTGATGGGGGAAATGGAAAAATGAGAGAATTCCTGGACATTTTTCAATTGTCATCTTTCCAGCAGTACCATAAAACTGTTCAATGAAGTTTCCCAATCCCTTAAATAATTGTACATCAAAAATGTAGTGCTAGATGAAGCTCAGTGAACAAATAATGAGGTATGTAGGACTGATTCAAAACTTATGTATGTTTTGCTTAGATGAGTTTCAGACGTGGTTAGATGATATTGCAAGGCCTGTAGCAAGATACAAAAAGTGAGATCTGCATGATGTTGGAGGAACCAGACTAGGCAAAGGTATTTCAGTCAGTTTAGCATTTCCAGCAGAGTACCATAAAAAACAAGACAGTCAATTCCATTGCTTAGGAACACTCAATACCATACTAAGAGGTGTTATTACAGCACTGTAGCCAGACTGAATTGCATTATCTTTTCAAGTCTTTATACGTATACATGTTAACATCTACACTAAGAGTAGAAGGAGAAGAGCTTCTACTCTTAGTGTGTTGGGAGTGGGAGAAGTGCAGCTTAACTTTGCAAATAAGGAATGGAGACATTGATTCCCTGACTTTTTTTGCAGAGAGAGTTTTTATATTTACTCTGCTTTGGCTTTGGGCCTGAGTTAATACACCCTCCCTCTTAGCTGGGTTTATTAGCTAAAGCTCAGTGTTAGACTAACCTCAGCTTGACTGACTTGGAGAACAGTCAGCTGAACTCATGTCTGTCTGCAAAAGAGGTCTGTATTGATACATAGTCCCCTGTGTCCCCTTATAATGCCTAAAGATATTTTTCCAGTAGACTTATATGGCAACCCAGCCTTCAAGAAATACTACTTTCTCCCTCTTTTTCCCCTTCCCATCCCACAAAAATGTTTAGCAGCACTGGGGAGTTGAGGATTATGCATAAATCTAAATTGCAGATGATTATATGAAGAGTGATTGCAGTATTCAGGCTTTCTGACATACAGAAGAGTTGGGTGGCAAGGCTGTGACTTTCTGATGTGGCATCCTGATGGTTAAAGAAGTACTGATGAAGGAACAAGATGGTTCAGAAAATAATATAATTATTTGGCTAGCTTGATACTTTATCTGACTTTACCAACCATTCTTTCGCCTTTCACTGAACAATGGCCCTGAAGGTCAAGTTGTGTCAATAAACAACACATTTCTCAAGTTCAATTCTTACTGAACAATGTGAGAAAAGGGGCTGGGTGGTTAATTTTTCCCAATTTCAGAAAGCAGCTGTTACAGGTTTTTGATGCAGCCCAGTGCTGTTATGAATGTGATCTTCCCTAAATACAGTTTGGGACTTGGTTTTCAATTTTCATGACCCTCTGAGAAGAAGTCATAAAGTAATCCCTGCTGCATTTTAGAAATGATCAGTACAGGCAGCAGTGACAACAAACTTCCCTGTAAAATGTCATTCAAATCTTTTACCAAGGATGGCAAAGTCCTGTTTGGTTTGAATCAGTCCGATGCATGTTGATGGCCCTTGACTGAGCTATGAGGGTTTAGGAAAACTGTTGCTGTTTGTGAAAATGCAGAGTTTCAGGGCAACGAGAAACTGCTGGTTAAGCAGCCAGGGATCTTGTACAACACGTTGTACAAAAGTTGTTTCATTTCTATGGTCTGTCTGCCACAGCTGCTGCAGGGATCCATGTCAGTCAGGTGACAGACTTTAATCCTCTGCTTAGCTGCAGTGTGGATGTGTGTAGCTCATGACTGTCACTCCTGAGGCTTGTAATAGGGGATGGTCCCAGGAGAGCCTGGGACTGCTGCCTGTCTTTCCTGCAGGGAATATGCTTGTTATTTTGCAGGCTGAGAACCACACACTCATTGACAGAATAAAAAAACTGTAGGAAGAAATTAGCTTAAAATCTCTTTGATTTTCAAAGCTTGAGATATTTCTCCTGCCAGCCTCAATTTGTAAGTGGGTTTTTCTTACCCTATAACTTAGCCGGTGTTTTTGCAAACAAAATCCACAATTGCACTTGGTGAGTGCAATCAAAAGAAAATAATTGAAATTCAAAAAATTGAAACATTAGCTCCACAGCAATATTGGTTTTGTTCCTTACTCATTTGATACATGCATGTCAGGAAATGGCATTTTGTTCATTAGATTTGATGGGGCAGGGAAAACTTCCCTGCTCAAATTCATTAGCTAAATTTAGCTCCTAGGCTGCAACAGGCGAATTTATTTTTAAGTACTGTGTAGCACTTGGGGTCTGATTTTGCAGAGCACCTCAGCTCATGGTTAGTCCATGATCTCAACTGAAATCAAGCCTTCAGTTAGGCTCTAGCACATGGTTGAATTTATGTATAGGCTGAAGTGATTTCCTTAGTCAGACACTTGATGGTATTTCCACATCTGTTTAGACTCAGAGCCTGAACTCATTGCATTAGGAGGGCAAAAGTCCATCTGCTCTCAAGTGGAGGCCCCTCACTTGGTGCTTTTCACTCTGGACTGGACAGGGAATTAACAAACTGCCTGTCCTTCTTACAAAATTATACCAATTCTACTACATCAAGTGGGACAGGCTTTCCTTGGAATTATTAAACTTTTCCAAGATTTCATATCCTCACTCATCAGACCCCATTTAGCACAGGAAATTACAGTTAAGCTGTAAAAAGACTTTCCCTGACTAAATCCAATGTTTATAAATTATAACAAGGCAGAAAATGTGAATCTCAACAATGTAACTATAGTCTGAAGAATTCACAAGTTCAACTTCTTTCCCAAATACTTTTTACCACAGCAGTAACATGAATTTGTATAAATAATGTATACATTTTTAGCATATTTGTACAGTGTAATAGATAATATTTGTGTGTATTAGAAGAATGCAAACCTGTGTGGGCTCTCTCTGCCTTCATTCTCAGACAGGAGATTTTTGGACTTTTCACCAGCAGTGACCACCAACAGAGCAACTTCCTTCTGTTTGGTTTTTTTTCTTTCATCAGAATGCTGCTGGAAAGCTCCTTAAGAAATAAGTACTATAAAGCTTCTTAAGAAATAATAACAAGTTGGATATGCTTTATCCAGTCCCACATTATTTTTCATGTCTATGGCAAGGTCTCAATATTTGTCATTCCATACTTCAGCAGCCAGGCCAAGCTATACTTCTTACATCTGTGCAATAACCTCACACACAGTATGGACTGACAGGTGAAGAAAAGGCTCTCTCCAGAGAAAAGAGCAGATCTAGCAGCAATGAGGGCCAGAACCAGTCACACAGTTTAGATTTTCTTGTGCTGTCCTAAACAAACGACTGGAAAAAGATTCGTTATCTTCTCTTGTGTACATAAGAGATTTGATGCACATTGTGTAAAATATGTGTCATCCAGCATGGATCATCATAGTATATATCATAAAAATATCATAGATCACAGTCATATATAGAATTATTTTTAAAACTTTAAGGCTAAATAAGAAATCAAAAAACCTAAATGCAGCTAATACATCCTCTGTGGTAATTCTCTAAAATTCTTGAGATAGAGCTACTGCTCACAAGCATATTCACATGTAAGAGGAAGAGGATTAGGAACAAAAATAAGAAAAATTACTCCATTGAATTTAAGGAAAGTTTATCATACACTGACTTCTGGAATACACTAGGTTTTAAATCCTAAGGTTTACATTTCTAGGATTCAAATTAGGCTCTTGGTACCCAAAATTTGTGCAAAGAGACTGGCTTTAGCTGTTTTTTGTTGAATTATTTTTCTTTATGGATGATTGCAAACCCTTCAGGGATCACCCTACAAACACTGTCAAAATCAACAGCGGTGAATGTGTGGGGTGGGGAGCATAAATTAGGGAACTTCAATGTCCAGTTAGTGCTTTGCCATGGCAGAATAAGTGGCCAGCCCCTCAGGGGAAGAAGTTCGCCCCTTGACTTTACATAGAACCGAAACCAGTTAAACCAGGAATGACACTCAGCATTTCCATTTAGGACCAGCTTTAAAAAGGAAAATAGCTGCACTGTGCACCAACAAATTCAGCTTAATGGAAAGTGTTAGCACCCAGGAGAATTCTGGCCCATGACCTAGATAATACAGAAGCAAACCATTGTGTGGCTGCATCTCTTTAGCAAATGTAGTACTGCAGTCAGCAATCTGCAAAAATACTCACTTTCAAAGCAAGCTTTCAGTGAAGCTTTCAGAATGACTTTTGTTTCAGGAGGGAATCACAGATGCAAGCACTAGAAAGGCTTTTCAACACCTGTTTGTTTGTTTATTTATTTATATAAATTCTTATCTGGGGCAAAATAAATCCTTGTGCATTTTATTTGCAAATAAAGCACAGACAGTGAAATCTGTAACAAACCAAAAGGGTACAGGGTGGTACCCTTAAAGCTCTGTCCAGCATATATAATATAACTAGCTGGAAGAAACATCTGCAAATGGTAATATGCATCTACTTTGTAAGCTGTGAAAAGAAATAAATCACCGATAGTGTCAGAAAAATGCTCTGAAACTCATGCCATTTCTTGTAGGGAGTTATAGTTGACTTTTCTGTGTAAAAAAAGAAAGGACACCAGAAAATATTGGAATGGAATACTGGAAAAAAGCTTCCCAAACTACTGCCTGTGCATGCTCATGCTATTCAGACATAAAACTGCAGCCCACATACAGAAGGCCAGGCCTCTCATTTCATAGTTAATTTAAAACTGTAGATAATCTGGAAAATGTTTATGGCCTGGAGTGGTCTTTTCATGTTGAAACTGTATTCTAACACACAGATTTTGAACTTGAATTGGTAATGAGTTTCACTTACATCTTGTGGCCCAGATGTGTTTGTTTTAGTACATCTCTAAGTGTGCTAGTCTGGGAAGCCTTCAGGGTGAGACACAACAGATGGACAGAAGCAGCTCAGGCCTGCATTTCTTCGAAGCAGCCACAAAACATGAACTATAGCGGAGTTTAACTGGCATGCACTGATGAGGGGATGTTTCCCAGAAAGGTCTCTGTTCTAAAATATCGTCTCTATTTCCACCATATCTCAAAGAGTGACAGTTTCTCTCGATTGTGCAAAAAAACCCTCTGCTCAACAGACCCCATGGAACTCTCATCTCAGTGACATTGTCATGCCCTTATTCTTGTTGATTATCAACTACTTTCTACAGCCTAATGGACATTTAGAAAAAGGAAGTATTCACTGAGATGATACGCAAAGGAAAAATGTCAGTGTTGAAAGAACTACAGGTCTGTGTTTCTGGAATGGCAGCATATAGACTCTCAGCTAATCAGATTTTGGTTTTAAAAGTTTTTTTTTTACCTCCCTGGGTCTACGATCATAAGCATTAGTCCTGCTGGAAGACAAATTTTAATTCTCCCTACCCATTCAAAGTATTTTATCTGAACTTATGTCTACAGCATTTGAAAAGATAACACAGCCAAATAAATGTAAAGAGTAGTTTTCAGTAGTGAGAGACTTTAAACTCTTTCTTTTAAAAATTTCTGTTAATTTTTGGTTTGTGGTTTTTGTTTTCATTTTCTCAGAGTTGTTTTGCAAGTAGGTTTTTGCCAGTGATGGAAATGGAACCACACTGCTGGAAGTAGGCACAAGAAATTAACTTGCACAGGGAAGCTGGTTTTTTCCAGTTTTATGTCCTCCAGAATCAGGGTTTGAATGAAGCAAGTTCAGGTAAGAAGACAGTAAAAAGTAACTGGGGTTAAACTTTCCTTTCATTTAGCTTAAAAACAGTTCATCTGGTTCCTTCAGGGTCATAAACCCAACTCCTAAGCCAGCTGAAGCTGGTGGCAAAGCGCCCAGGGATGGCACATTGTACTGCCTAGATCCTGAGTCTTCTTTTACTCACCTAACCAGAATCTACAGACCTGTAAGAGGCAGAAAGCCATTATTGTCCAAAGCAATGAGGATGCTCACTGACAGGCCACAGTACTGTGGACAAAAAGCCAGAGGGGTAGACAGTCAGACCAAGTCACCAGAGTCTTACATTCAATGCTCTGCTCTGCCACCAGTGTTCTCAAGCAAACGGCACACAGCACTTCTCTCACACACTTCATCACTCAGGGAAACCTCAACCTTCAATTAGGCAGCATGATCCTCTACAAAACCAGTGGGAGGAACAAGGGGCTTATGGCTGGGGAGCACAGAGCTGTAAACCCACAGAGGCAGGCATTGCTTAAACCGGGTGATGGGAATACTGAGTCTAGACACAGTTTTACCCCAAAAGAAGCTAAACACGTTGTGATGGCAACAAGTAGGTATTTATCCCTGCTTAATACTCTTACAGTGAATAGTCTCCTAATGCTAGATGCCCTTTTGAGTGAGAGAAACCAATATGACAGGCTGTCCTGGGATATGTCACTTCTCTGGCTAGGTGTTTTCTCCTGCTCTGCTGCCAAAACATACACTGAAGCCCTCTATGTTTAACTAAGTTTAGCTACTAAGCTATCTGGCACATCATGGTGAATGGTTTTCTCTTCCTGCAGTGGTGCCCCACTTCAAAAGCAATGAATAGTCTCTGGAATAGGGATTTGACTCCGACTCTTTCACACCAGTTTCTAACTTCTTACCATGAAGGCAACATCTCAACATCTCTCCTTGCCTTAACGTATATCCAGTTTCTTTATGCAAAATGTATTTCAGAGATCTATACACGTTATTGTACCATGTAACAGTCTGCTGGTGGTATACAGCTCCCAAAATACAGAAGCATCAGCTGCAGAAAAAATAGGAAGCTGGAGGCAGACCCCTGATGTCCCATCAGAGCTTTTCCCACTAGGTGCTAACAGATGTGCACTCTGAGAATTACAAGACTTTACTCAATTCTGTCCTGTGCAAAGCCTCACCTAAGTACTTTACCAGCCTACTCCCTTGGCAAGGGGAAGGCTGAGTTCAAGAGTGCCCTGGCCCTTAACTCAGACCAAGCAATTCTGTGTTACCAGGAGATGGAGGCCCACTAGAAAAAACAAATGCAAAACTGCGACAACAGTGGTAGAAAAATATGGCCTAAGGGAACTAGGCAGGAAAGCTGAGCAAGTTTTCTGAGGATTTTAGTACTGTCCAAAGACTGAGTGCAGTGCTCAGAGTTTCCTGTTGGATTTAATATTTAGTTCCACCTGATGGTTAAAACAGCGACCTGGCTGCTGAAGGTACAAAATAAGGTTTCTGAAGGCAGTGAGACCTCAGTTTTCAGGCTGATGCTCTGTTCTTCCTATAGATGGCACTGTAACTTCCCGAATGCTTTGTTTCCCTGCCCAAAATTTTTCTGATGCTATCAGCATTATGCCATCTCAAAAAGCACATTGAGGGTGAAAAAATCCCTCAAAACCATCACTAACACTGAGATGTACCTCAGATCATGGGCGTGATTTCTAGTCTCAAGAGCACTATAGCATTTTACAGGATCTGATCAAAAAGCATCCTCATTCAGGACCTGTGAATGGTCAGGAATATGAACTTGGGGTACAACGTCAGAGGAGACTAAACATATAGTGGTGTTTGACAGACTGTTCTTCAATTAATTTCTTCAATTGCTTTTGCACTCACATAAGCTTTAAACATCCACAGCAAATCAGATGGTCCTGGCTGAAACATAACTTCTGACTTTTTTCCAGAGTGAACATAAATCCAAATGCATTGAAAGACATTTGAAGCAATTAATATGCAAATGATTATCATTACAAGCAGGAGCTAACTAAAAACAACTGCTCACACATGACAAGTCATACGTGATTCCCTCCAATATCTTTCTCTTTGCACATAACTTCTTCATGACAGGGACTTTTCTGTCTCACCACTGCCTTGAATAAATGGCACTGTCAGCATCCTTACTGCTCATTGGTAGTTTAGCAAACATCATTGTCAATAAAACCAGGGCAAATACACCAATTCAATTAACTCTGTTTGTAACCACAAAACATTGCTAAAAATATCATTGAATGGAAACAACCTCTATAGAAAGATTTGTTCATCAAATTTAAAGGAGTATCAACAAATTAGCTCTATTCAGAGTCAAAACACTTCATGAAATCCACAGGGACAGCCCAACAGCCTGGCTTTTCCTCAGGACGTGGGGCTCACATTACAGCAAAGTGGCCTTTTTAAGTGTTACAACTGCAGAGCTACTGGCACCAACAACCACGGCACCACTGAGAGCACACTAACAAGTAGTTACTCATTCACACCATTCCCTTTTAAACTCTAATGAAAGAAATATTTCTACATAACTCTTCCAATCATGCCCCCCCAAATTTATGTTCCTTTTTCAATAGCCTCAATATATATACATACATATATATATGTTATAAAAGCATTATCAAATTGCATTTTCAATCTCAAGTGCAACTTTAGTTGCACATGTAATTTTAGGAGAATTGTCATTATATAACTTCCTTTTTGACAGTTCTCCTGCTGTTATCACCCAGACTAATAACTTGTAAATATCTATGAAAAAATTTAATACCTTTATCTTTTGGAAATTTACAGTAGTATTCTTCAAAATGAAATAAACAGATAGTAGGATGTATACAGTAACTGAGCCAGATTTATGGTTACAATTATGAAGAAATAGGCCATGGTTTATACCTGATAAGCACAGTGTATTTATTTGGTGGAGAGCAAGAGATTTATTATGTGTTTAAGCATTCATTTCCTTATTTTTGTGCATGTTTTCTGTAAAGGATGTGTTAACTGTGTTACAATCACTGAAACAGGTTTGGAAAGTCAGTCCTAAGCTTCATAATCATTCACCATGTTATAAACTGAGGATATCTGTTGATGTAAACATCTCCCTCCATACTTCTGCACAGTGTTTCTCTAAGAAGATATGAGTCAGGGGATGGCTTTTGTATTATCACAAGTTTTAAATGCAGAGTGTTTCAATTAAGTCATTTCAATTCAGGCATGGAAGACCAGAAGTTTTAGAGGGAGATAAGAAATTGATCCTGGAAGTTAGGATGCAATCTTTCCACTGTCCAGCTTCCTCCCTGGGATGGGGTGCAGAAACCTCATCTCTCTCTCTTCTGTGAGTTTCACAGTCACGGGCATTGAAAAATACAAATGTGTTCAAAAAGCCTATGTGCTCTTGCCAAGTTCACAAGGGGAGTGCAGCAGAATCACTAAAAAAACAACAGAGGTCCATAACTACATACAGAAAAACAGACTCTCTCCCTCCCTCCCAGCTCCTTCTCACCTGCCCCAGGGCTGGAGTTTCTTCACAGCTTATTCTTTCCCTTGCGTTGCTCCTGGAGGCCCCAGCAGTTTCAAGTCCTCAGAAAATAAGAGCCACCACAGTCTTTGCAAGGAAGCAGCCCTAAGAAGTGGCAGGTTTAATGGAGCATATGTACAGCTCTTCTGCACAGCACCTCCAGCATGTGCTTATGCACACTATGATGGTTTCCAGCTGGCTTCTCCTGTTAGGCCAATTTCAGTGCTCTGTACTCAAAATCTTTCACAGAGTTTCAGAAGCTGGAGAAATTAACTGCTGTAGAAAGTGGAAGGGAAGACTATAGCCACCTGATGATGCTGGGACATACCCACAGACTGACACAGCACATGCCTTGAAGAACCATTGTTCCTCTGAGATGTCATACACTCCACACGAGACTCCATTTTCCTTGCAGATGTGTCTCCCTCCTCTAGGTTTAGATCATGAATACTTGAGTACTGTGCTGACTCCAGCCACCTCAAAGTAGAATTAGTTTCCTGTTACAAGAGCTCCCACAGCTGATATCCCAGTCCCCCTGTACGGCTGGAAAATCTTCCACTCTGTGGAACCACTTGCATGACTTCCCTTACACACTGGGATGAAGATCCCACAGGTCTTGATTGTCAACAAGGTTTGAGAGTCTTTATTCCAGACAGGCTCATGACTTCCCAGTTTCACTGAGGCATGTAAGATGCTGACCAGTCTCACAGGGCGCTCCAGTGGTTGGTCATCTCTTCCTGCACAATCTTTGCTACACTGTGGTTGGCAAAATGGTCTATAAAAAGAAGCATTTGTAAGCCTGATTGAAAAGTCTGGAAGTAGCTCACAGACACAAATTTGGCATATTCTATTTCAGCACTGAAACCTGATTAAGTACTAATTTTCAGAGAAACATCACTCTGCACACTGTCTAAAGTTAACTGAAGGCCCCTTGTCCCTTAGAAAAACTTGATTCTGAAGTCTGCCAAATGATTCATTACTCAGTGTTCCCTGTGCTGCCTGACTTGAACTTTCAGCCATGACTTCTAAAACATTTCCTTGATGGTAACACTCCAGTCACTTAGAGATATGCCCTCATTTTGATCCTCTGCTCACCTACTAGCATGCTATGCAAACATGGGGTCACTGGTGTCTTAGGACTGGAATTTTTTAAGGCATGGATGGGACTTAGGTGGTTGACCCCACTAATTTTTTGAGATTTGAGCATCTAACTCCTTTAACTTCTTATCAAAATCCCTATTCAGTTTCCTGGACGTGGTTCATCAACACAGTCACAGATCACAGAATATCCTGAGTTGAAAGGGACCCACAAGGAGCATCAAGTCCAACCCTGAAGTGAATGGACCAATGAGGATACATTCAATGAGTACTTTGTTTCAAGAAGAAAAAATACTCAGTAAATATGGCCCTTTTAAAAAGCAATGATTAATGAAAACATGTAGCTTGGATCAGCTACAAGTATGACAGTTCTGCAACCTGCGGATTGTCTGTCCTTTCTTCTGGCTAGATCAGGAGCTCCTCTGATAGACAGTCCCACGAGAAGCCAAAAAACTGCCTGAGAATAAGAGTCAACAGGTATCAGCAACCATTTCAGTAAATGTGCATTATCAGAAAGTATTTTCTGTTTCCTTGAGTGATCATTTGAGATTTTCTTGACCTTTGGGCTTCTTTTGGAGGTCCATAGAAGAGCACCAGGGCTTCCAAACTGGGGGAAAACTCCAGGCACTTTTTTTGGCCTGACAGAAAGACATAATTAAAGAAGTAATAATAAAAGAAAGTTATAAAAATTACTTTAAA